>OX621209.1:14813656-15093656 GCA_951640565.1 Petrophora chlorosata
TGTGACAACAAATTAGGGCACGGGTGGGTTATTAGTATAAATCTCTTCGGATGCAACGGCTTGTATAATTACGGTCAAACTTCACTTGGTAAGTTTGTTTAACCATCAATTATACTTCGCCGTTGCATCCTCGAGATTTATATAATTCACAAGGTAGATGTTTAGAGCTTTTGCGAAATTTTCATGTTCCTCAGAGTAAAAATATTTATATGGGCAACACATATATGTAATATTTTAATAACAATTGTGTAATATACATTATGATTTAACATAATTTAGTTAGAATCTTACACCGCTTTAGCAAAATAGTACTCATATTATCCGTCAGCTTATTTGATAAGGTCAATAGAAAACTCCGTAAGTAAGCTGCTAAGGTTTATGCATCACAAGTATGCAGAGAAAATCACAGTGTTTATTCAACTGTCACATATAATCCTTTTGATCTATCTACCTTTTAACGAGATGCTCGTATTATGTACAAGGTTTTCTTTTCATGACAAAAAAGTTCAAACTTTGCCTCTGATCGAAAGTAAAGGCAACAAACGCCTTACAACTTATATGCTTGTATGACAAAAGTTACTGTTCCCGGCAAATTTATAATCTATTAGAAATTACTGCGTAATTGGTTACGATTTCATACATTCTATTAAATGATGGTGATTGAACACATCGTCCTGTTGACAATGCTAGTGAAACTGCCATTTATTTTGTTGTAATTTGGAATAGTCATCGTTGGGAATATATTTGAAACAAAATTTTGAATAATATTGTCTGTTTCTGGTTGAAGTGCAAAGGCTAACTTGTTTCCTGACATAATATGTATAAAATAGTATTGGTTCTTAACATGCCAGAGATCGGAACAAAGGATACTATGGTGGACTGTTCTAGTAAAGAATGACCATGACGCCAGTTGCCCATTGTAAATATTGTTCGTCAATTTTTAATATGGGAAAAATAATAACTGGCTCTTGTTTATCGTATTATCACACATGATACTCCACCCAGTTAAAAGAAGTGTCAGGGAAAATCTCCAGCACATACGAGTAACGTCCGTTACTAATTATATATGACACAGTAAAATGTTGTTATTATCAAATAACGTATTTTCCATAAGAACATTATGACCATTTTGCGGTTATAATTTATGTTTGGATTCTTTAACAGTTTTTTTTTTTAATGTATATTAATATTATCATTATTCCTTTTTGGTTATTCATTTATGAACTGTAACCCGAAAATATAATAGACATTTTACATTGTCTAATTTTAATGCGGGTAACCGTCTATGGACTTGATTAAATTTAGCCCAAATCAAGAATGTGATTTGGAACAAGCTGGTATACGTGATTCCGAGTAAGGATACTACAGGTTTGAAGAGCTTAGGAAAGATGATTGGCACTGTCGGCGGAGCAGTCCATTTGACATTGACATTCGAATATCTGATCCTCAAATTTTAATCACTGATTCTTGGCCGCCATATTTTTATTAGGTATTAACGCATGATTCACAAAATGCTCAAATAAAGTTTTTTTTTTTTCTTTTAAACAACCCATGGCTACTGAGACTTGAACCCGCATCTCAAAATTAATTAGAAGGGAAGGGTTCTGCCCAATTGAACTACAGTGATCACCAAGTCGAGTTCGGAATTTATATAAAAAAAAGAAATATTACCTAAAGGTAAATCATTGAATGGTATTTATCACAACAGCTGCAGATATTGGATGGTTTGATTGGTTCTATTCCTAAATTTATATTTATTAGTTTTGAATCAGATTAGTTCAAGTATTGTTGGGTATTATTATATCGTATATTATACCGTGAGAAAAAAAAAATAATGGTTCCAGTAATGATATTTTATAAGCATTTTATACCACAGTTCAACTGTGCTGATAGATAAAGAGGTCTTTCGAAATTAATTTCCATGTTTGGAAAAAACCTCTAACGAGTTTTGGATTGTGGCATAGACTGTGACTTCCATGGATCCTGGTAACGACGCCGGTGCAGTCCACGTCGTGATACGATACCCCGGTGTATCCCGATACCTTTGGCTAATTTGTCTGTTCGGTTTTCTGGCTGACTTCCTAGTAATGACGCCGGTGCAGTCCACGTCGTGATACGATACCCCGGTGTATCCCGATACCTTTGGCTACTTTGCCTGTTCGGTTTTCTGGCTGACTAACTATTTACTTCGACATCAAAGCATTCATCATTTTAGCCTTCTTAACCTGAAAGCCAGATTTCTAAACAAATTCATTTGCCTCAGTATTATGACTACAAGGATTTTTCCGAAGAGGAAAGAATTTATCTAACGTAATATACTTTAAATCAGGTTGCTTTGATTTATTGTGTTTGTAAGGCGTAATCCTAATATAATAATTTGATCGAATTTTAAAGCTTTTCCATATCCTTTCTAATAAGATAGGATGACCGACGAGATCTGACAGATAGATTTATGTATTCTTTAGCTCGCGCTGGTTTTTAGTTGAAAAGTCAACATAGATGGTTTTATACCCATTAACTGAAAATGTATACAAGAACATTTTCAGTAAAAGTCTTTTTCAGGTCTGATGTCACTATATAAGATAGATACGCCCCCAACGTTTAGAGATTTCCTTTTCAATCTCCGATCCAAAAACTTCTTGTTTACCTTTCATCACACAACAGTAGGCTGCATAAAGCTTAGTATAATTTGCATCAAGAACGTTCGTGTTCTACTAGTTAAAGTCTAGATCAAGAAGAAGCCACCGCAGAACGCGGTGACGTCACCATAAGTAAGTAGTATGCCACTGGAATCTATTCATTGTGAATATTAACTTGTTGTAAGATCAGTTGAGCGAACATTATAGGCATATGTTAAAATTTGCTATTTTTACGGCTAGACAGTTTTCCATAGTGGGTGTATACTGGGCCTCTGCCACTGTGGGCGTATCATTAAGGAAGAAAAGTCATAATCGTGTTATGACTCCTAACTGCATGACTACGACCAAATCGTACCGCTAAAAATGCACCACTATGATCGCATTATAGTTCCAAGGCACACAATTTGTTTTAGGTATTAGGTTATAAGAAATACATCAAATGTGGGCGTCGCATGAAGATAAGGCAACCCCAAAGTCATGATAGTGTTATGACTCTTAACTCTTTGACTACGACGAAGTCGTAACGCTAAAATATACATAAGAACAATGCAAAATATCAAAAGATGACTAAATTGAATTATAGTTAAAATTAAAAATATGCATGACTATGATCGCATCATAGTTCCAAGGCACTCAATTTGTCGTTGTGCACGTCTATGATCGCGTCATAGTTCCAAGGCACTCAATGATGTGTGTGACTATGATCGCATCATAGTTCCAAGGCACTGGATTTGTTGCATTAGGCTAAAAATATATATCAAATGTGGCTGTTGGGTGAAAAGAAGGTAACGCAGAAAACATGACTGTGTTATAACTCTTAATTAATTGACTACGACGAAGTCTTAACTCTTAAAATATGCACGATTATGATCGCGTCATTGTTTCAAGGCACTTAATTATATGTTGTGCACGTCTATCATCGCTTTGATTGACAATTTGATCTATGAACGACTATGATCGCGTCATAATTCCAAGGCACTCAATTTTTGCATTAGGCTATAACAATTTATCAAATTAATATAGGCGTGACATGAAGGAAAGGCAACGCAAAAGTCATGAATATGTTATGACTCCATGACTACGACCAAGTCGTGGCCCTTAAAATGACTGTGTACGACTATGACCGCATCATAGTTCCAAGGCACTAAATTTATTGCATTTGGCTATAAAAATAGATCAAATGTGGCCGTTGCAAAAAGAAAGGCGGCGAAAATGTTACGGCCGTATTATGATTCTTAACTATTTGACTTGACTAGACCAAGTCGCGGCACTAAAAAAGATTGTGTACGACTATGACTGCATCATAGTTCTAAGGCACTCAATTTGTTGCATTAGGCAATAAAAAATAGTTCAAATGTGGTCGTTGCACGTAAGAAAGGCAACGCAAATGTTATGACCGTGTTCTGACTCTTAACTCCTTCACTACAAGTCGTGGCGCTAAAAAAGATTGTGCACGACTGTGATCGCGTCATAGTTCCAAGGCACTTGATTTTTGTATAGGACTTAATAAAAGCATTACAATGTGATGCATTCATGATATTGTCTTAGCATAATATCTATTTTTTAAGTACTGAAGTTGCATATTTAGTCGCATAAAAATTTATAACTGAGGGTAGTTGTGAAATTATTCGGTCTGGTTACTAAGCCCAGTAAATTTATTATTTAGTCAGTATTTTGTCATACGTATTATTTAAAGATGTTATGATATTAAAACATGTTTCTTTTTTTATACTTATTTTTATAAATTAAGGCAAATGAAGGCATAAGGTATTTTTTTTTATTATGACCTTATTCAATAATGAATCCTTCCAGAGTACTACACAGTTTCCTTCGTAACGAAAATAGAAATACAGATTCAACAAATAAACAACTGCATCGTTAAGTAGGTAACATAACCTACTGTAGTAAATACTGTAGTAAATACTGTTTCTTGATTAACATTAAACATGCAGATTGGAAGTCAAGACGGAAAGATAGGTAAGTTCTCACCCTGATAGTTGCTATCGGAACTTTCATGCCGTTATAAATGTTTCACGAGTTTTATTTCGTGTGTTTCATACCTTTATTATGGTCTTCAGATCAAGACTCCTTACGATTTCTTATTCACATAGCACTTAAACTGAAATTAACTGTTAAATAGACGATAAAAACACTAATTACTTGATTAAGAAAAAATATTAAAGAATTTCGATGCTACGATGCCCGCACACAAAAAGCGAAATGAGGTGACAGAGCTTAGTGGCGCCCTCTAGGGCGGGAGTTGTAAATAAGTCATTTTGTGCTTTTTATTTTTGACAGCTCTAAAATTGTGCTTGATGCCCAGCTCATGGAGTGGAACTACCTTGTGAATTATATAAATCTCGAGGATGCAACGGCGAAGTATAATTAAGATTTCACAAAGTTACACTCGTATACAACACAACTATAACAAAGTAGAAATTTATAAACACAAGTTGCACTCGATTGTACCGCGGAGTCAAGTGGTGCGTCCACGGGGTGAGGAGGACTGACACGCATGCGCAGTGCCGTACTTGCACCTCCCGCGCCCTTTCCGCTGCCCTGTTGATCCCCGATCCCGGATCCCGGAACCACTTTCATACCGCTAAAGAGACCTATAAATCGTCTACTGCGCAAACCACGTGGTTTGTCAAGTCTCATCTTTTGTGGCGCGTCTTATACCTATGGCAAAATGCAAGCTTCAGGGTAGCAAGTATTTTTTAAGTTACGATTGATTTGATGGGTTGCTTTAGGGGGAAATATTCCTGATGGAATATAGAATCGATAAGCACATGTTGTTTTTTTTTTGGGAATTAACCGAGTTCAAAAAAGGAGAAGGTTTTCTGTTCGATTGTATTTTATTTTTTACTTGTTCATTTTTTTATCATTTTTCTTATGTTTAATTGTTACCTCAGAACTCTGGCTGAAAAATGTTGCGTTAAGTTCAGTATGGCTACGAAGTGGTCCGATATACATTTCATCGGTATTTGACCTTGGACTTCGAAGATACATTGAAGTCGGTTTTTGTTTATTTTTCTAAAAATTAATTATTAGACAGACTGTACCTTTTTCAAAAATCCAAAAATTCAATATTTAAATATTTTCTTCAAATTTAATTCCGATGTTTTGTAAGAATAAAACTTGGTCACTGCAAGGGAAAAGGTGGAGGAAGGAAAACCCTGGAGGTCCTAAACTGTTGGCACGCTCTGTATGTATGTATGTATGTATATTGGTAACGCGCGTCGTTTCGTCCCAGGCGCGAGCTGGGCGCTGGCGTGGTCGCTGGGCGCGAACTGGCGCGCGCTGCGGGCCGCGCCGCCGGCCTCCGCCGCCGCCGACCTGCGCGCCTTCGACGGCCTGCGCGTGCTCTGCATGATGTTCGTCATCATCGAGCACGTCTGCTGGATCACCACGCACTCCTACCTGGCCGACACCAGGGAGTTCGAACAGGTAAGCAGCAACCGGGAACCAACCGGCTGGCAGCTACGGAAACAGTTCCAATAGGTAAGCAGCAACCCGGAAGCAACCGCGGCCGCCAGCAACGGAAACATACCTACCAAGTGTAAGCCTTGCAATATTCGTCATGGTCACGATAGTGAGACATCGATTTCGATGAATGAGGGATATGAACGACTTAAAACACTAGAATAGCCATTACTTTATTTAGATTACGATAGAAGCTCTAAGAGTTTACTCGTATTATGTTTTCATTAGTTAAAATAGGTAGTTACTTAACTACTTACGCTAAAATAATATTGAAGTATGATGTTTCATTAATCCATTAGGCATTTGTTTTCATAACAGTTGGTGAGATCCAGGTAGGTCTGAAGATAAATTAGCAGCAGTTAACAGGATCGACTTTTTGTAATAGACATTTTTCGAGCGTATTTCCAAGCAGCCCCTTGTCGCCAGACGCGGCACGCGGCGGACGCCATGCTGATGGCGAACAGCACGCTGGTGGTGCAGATCTTCTTCCTGATGTCGTCGTTCCTGCTGGCGCACAAGCTGCTGCTGCAGCAGCGCCGCGGGCAGCGCGCCGCGCCGCTCGCCACTTTCTTCGACACCATGTTCAATAGGATCATCAGGTAACGACATTCTTGTTCACAGCTATTTGCAAAATATGTAGTTAGGTTAGCGTAGCGTAGGTTACGCACATATGACTATATAAGCGCTTCGCTTCCACTTTTATTATGCGTACTGCTAACGAGTGGAACTCCCTGCCAGAGTCTTTCCCGATAGCTATAATCTGGGAATCTTCAAGTCTCAAGTGAACAGGTACTATCTTGGTAAGCGTGCTAGATCGTCGACCGCATCGTCGCTTACCATCAGATGACATAGTGGTCAAACACAAGCCAATTAACAAATAAAAAAAAATATATAGGTACATATATGTCTGTGGCGTGCTTGGAATCATATTTTAAAATGTAACACGGCTGCAGACTACAGTCGACTTTGTGGGACGGTTAGGGAGGTACTTATCTACTGGTATTTTTGAAATCGATTCCCAAGATTTACTTTACGAACGTGTTCGTAATCAACAAGATTCACGGAAGTATGAGGCAGAATGTGATCCCTATATTCTGCCTTATCCTTCCACGTATCTGAAGGTCGTAACCAATACTGAAACTCGGTAAACAGGAGCTGGTGCACTGTTCGTGGTAGGTAGGTATATAAGCTTGCTTACTTTGTTACCGAACACATATAGGAGGTATCCCATTCGTCCTCCAGGATAAGCCCGTCGTACTTCGTGGTGGTGTGGTTCGCGGCGTCGTGGTGGGAGCGGCTCGGGCGCGGGCCCGTGTGGGCGCCGCTGGTGCGCGCGGAGGCCGCCGTGTGCCGCCGCAAGTGGTGGGCGCACCTGCTGTACCTCAACAACATCCTCGACGCCGACCACAAGTGCCTCATACAGACCTGGTGAGTGCGGGGCACTCCGCGGGGCACTCCGCGGGGCGGGCCGACACAAGGGGAGCGCTAGTCGTACAAATGTACAAATGCGAAGTGAATCCCGATGGTTCAGGCAGGTGTGCACGTTTGCGGCAGGTACCTGGCGGCCGACATGCAGCTGTACGCGGCCAGCCTGGTGCTGACGCTGGCGCTGCAGCGGCTGCGGCTGCGGCGCGGCGCGCTGGCGCTGCTGAGCGCGCTGCTGCTGGCCTCCGTCGCGCTGCTGGCCGCGCTCGCCTACTGCTGGCGGCTCGTGCCTACCTTCGTCATGCACAACCCGGAGTGAGAACACCTCCTCGTTCGTGGGATGCCGCGAGACAGTTCCATTTGCGCAGCCGACACGGTTAACTTGTGATTTGTCGTGCAGATCCGTCCGCAACACGTACCGCGACGGGGCGTCGTTCAACGTGCTGTACCAGTCGCCGCTGGGCAACGCGCCGGGCGCGCTGGCGGGGCTGCTGCTCGCGCACGCGCACCACGCGCTGCGGGACGCCGGCGTCAGCCTGGCTGACTACAGGGTACGTACCTACACTCGACAGGCGGCCTGCGCCGCCCGGCGCGCCGCGGCGCCGCTGCAGGTACAGCTGACTACAGGGTACGTACCTACACTCGACAGGCGGCCTGCGCCGCCCGGCGCGCCGCGGCGCCGCTGCAGGTACAGCTGACTACAGGGTACGTACCTACACTCGACAGGCGGCCTGCGCCGCCCGGCGCGCCGCGGCGCCGCTGCAGGTACAGCTGACTACAGGGTACGTACCTACACTCGACAGGCGGCCTGCGCCGCCCGGCGCGCCGCGGCGCCGCTGCAGGTACAGCTGACTACAGGGTACGTACCTACACTCGACAGGCGGCCTGCGCCGCCCGGCGCGCCGCGGCGCCGCTGCAGGTACAGCTGACTACAGGGTACGTACCTACACTCGACAGGCGGCCTGCGCCGCCCGGCGCGCCGCGGCGCCGCTGCAGGTACAGCTGACTACAGGGTACGTACCTACACTCGACAGGCGGCCTGCGCCGCCCGGCGCGCCGCGGCGCCGCTGCAGGTACAGCTGACTACAGGGTACGTACCTACACTCGACAGGCGGCCTGCGCCGCCCGGCGCGCCGCGGCGCCGCTGCAGGTACAGCTGACTACAGGGTACGTACCTACACTCGACAGGCGGCCTGCGCCGCCCGGCGCGCCGCGGCGCCGCTGCAGGTACAGCTGACTACAGGGTACGTACCTACACTCGACAGGCGGCCTGCGCCGCCCGGCGCGCCGCGGCGCCGCTGCAGGTACAGCTGACTACAGGGTACGTACCTACACTCGACAGGCGGCCTGCGCCGCCCGGCGCGCCGCGGCGCCGCTGCAGGTACAGCTGACTACAGGGTACGTACCTACACTCGACAGGCGGCCTGCGCCGCCCGGCGCGCCGCGGCGCCGCTGCAGGTACAGCTGACTACAGGGTACGTACCTACACTCGACAGGCGGCCTGCGCCGCCCGGCGCGCCGCGGCGCCGCTGCAGGTACAGCTGACTACAGGGTACGTACCTACACTCGACAGGCGGCCTGCGCCGCCCGGCGCGCCGCGGCGCCGCTGCAGGTACAGCTGACTACAGGGTACGTACCTACACTCGACAGGCGGCCTGCGCCGCCCGGCGCGCCGCGGCGCCGCTGCAGGTACAGCTGACTACAGGGTACGTACCTACACTCGACAGGCGGCCTGCGCCGCCCGGCGCGCCGCGGCGCCGCTGCAGGTACAGCTGACTACAGGGTACGTACCTACACTCGACAGGCGGCCTGCGCCGCCCGGCGCGCCGCGGCGCCGCTGCAGGTACAGCTGACTACAGGGTACGTACCTACACTCGACAGGCGGCCTGCGCCGCCCGGCGCGCCGCGGCGCCGCTGCAGGTACAGCTGACTACAGGGTACGTACCTACACTCGACAGGCGGCCTGCGCCGCCCGGCGCGCCGCGGCGCCGCTGCAGGTACAGCTGACTACAGGGTACGTACCTACACTCGACAGGCGGCCTGCGCCGCCCGGCGCGCCGCGGCGCCGCTGCAGGTACAGCTGACTACAGGGTACGTACCTACACTCGACAGGCGGCCTGCGCCGCCCGGCGCGCCGCGGCGCCGCTGCAGGTACAGCTGACTACAGGGTACGTACCTACACTCGACAGGCGGCCTGCGCCGCCCGGCGCGCCGCGGCGCCGCTGCAGGTACAGCTGACTACAGGGTACGTACCTACACTCGACAGGCGGCCTGCGCCGCCCGGCGCGCCGCGGCGCCGCTGCAGGTACAGCTGACTACAGGGTACGTACCTACACTCGACAGGCGGCCTGCGCCGCCCGGCGCGCCGCGGCGCCGCTGCAGGTACAGCTGACTACAGGGTACGTACCTACACTCGACAGGCGGCCTGCGCCGCCCGGCGCGCCGCGGCGCCGCTGCAGGTACAGCTGACTACAGGGTACGTACCTACACTCGACAGGCGGCCTGCGCCGCCCGGCGCGCCGCGGCGCCGCTGCAGGTACAGCTGACTACAGGGTACGTACCTACACTCGACAGGCGGCCTGCGCCGCCCGGCGCGCCGCGGCGCCGCTGCAGGTACAGCTACAGTTGCCGCTGGGCAACGCGCCGGGCGCGCTGGCGTTTTTTAGCATTAGAGCGTGGTCGACCGGCCACTTTGTTGATTGCACCCATACACATAATAATTATTGTAGAAACCAGACATTGATCCGTCTATAAATACTTTGTATGGCCGATTGTATAACACAGCCCACAGGCTAGGCTAGGCTAGGGCTACGGTAGAAACTCCAAATTGATCTAGACACGCTGAGCGCTTAGGTAGGTATCTACGTACCTACATCAGCTTTCACTTTGAGACTGGTTGAATTCCCTTCGCTTGCGAAATAGATTAGGTGCCGTAGCTTACATCGAAGCCGTGTATAGGTTTTGAGGAGGTCGCCATAGTGATGTATTAGTTCTGTAGATATCTAGACTTCAACTGGTGCGCGGTAAGAGTCTGCACTCCGCACATAAATTCAAAAGTGATCAGTGAGGGCGGCCGCAGTCGGATTTCAACTCCTATGCAGCCGTTGGAAAGTCGGACGGAATACACATTCGGTCGCTCCGACAGAAATGATCTCTATGGTCGCTCCTATGAAATAAACAGGGCTCACCAACACCAGACAGATATATATAAGAAGCAATAATTTCCTTGAGTTGTACCTAATGCGGGTATTGTGTCGGTTGTGGCAGGCGTTCCGCTGGGCGTCGGTGTCGGCGGTGCCGCTGGCGGTGTGGTGGGTGGCGGCCTGCCCGCTGGTGCTGGACCGCTCGGGCGGGCCGCGCGGCGCGGCCGCGGCGCTGGCGGCGCTCGAGCGGCCCGTGTTCGCGGCCTTCGTCACGCTGGCGCTGCTGGGGGCTATACACGGGATACCATGTGAGTTATAGACAGGCAGCTGTGTTGCAGTGGACTCCAGCATCAGCGACCAGCAAGGCGCACCGGGGTCGGCGGTTGTGGCAGTTTTGCCATCATCATGAATGGGGAAGACCCGTCATTCAAACCGAAACACAGTAATGCTGGCGTGCTACTGCTTAGCTGCAGAATAGCTGCTAAGTATATCATAACTATCGTAAGTAAATCATTAACACTTCAAAACGCTAAATATCCAGTTGACCGTTTATGTGTTTCATTTGCTATACGTAGGTAAATATTTGATTTAAATCTTAAAAAATTCGTCACAGGTCAAGCGAGACCTTTGACTAATGAAAATATTAGGCAATGAATAATTAGACATAAGGTACATACCTACCTACCTACCTACCTAGAGACCTAGCTATAATTATACTTAGTCAGGCTGAAGATATTCACGCTTATGCGACGAGTTATTCGCAAAAAGCTCTACTAAACACACAACTATTTAAGTGCTTATTATGTATGTAGCATGGACTAAATATATTTGGTCCATGGTATGCAGGTACCTATATTAAATTTGTAAAAAAAATGGTTTTCTTAGTTTGCCAAACATGACTATGCATTTAGTGCTATTTATATTTACTCACTAGCAGCCCGCCCCGGCTCCGCACGGATATTTAACAAAAATTTCAAAATTAAAAATTATGATACACACACATCTCCCCTCCCGTGCGGCCCGTACCCCCGTGACGCCCACACTGCATACGGTGCTGGCTAGCTAGCCGAGCAGGGTGAGCGGCTACCACGCTACTTTTTTCTAATTCTTACCTACATTTTTAAACTCGTGATATCTTTCATGGAATATCCGAATTGAATAATTTAAAAAGTTATACAAACGTATAAAGATATTGAAGCAGTTTTGAATGTGAATTAATTTCTTTCGATAAGGATTAATACCAAGATACAAATAAAGAGCCTTTTCTAGCGGCGGCATTTCAATTAAAATTTTAAAATAAAAGAACACTTATTGTGGCATAACTATAATAGTTACACATATGTTGTCGCGACACTTTTTGTAAATAATGATGTGTTCTGCAACGTCGTAGTACATTATTTTATTATATCATCAATAGTTTTCGCAGCGCACGCGATGTAAAGAATATTTTAGGTATTTTTTTACACCTTGGGTTACATTATTGGATTTTTAGTAAGGATCTCTAATTTTTTTGAAAATATAATATAGCCTATGTCACCCGGGGATAGGGTAGCTTCCTAACAGTGAAAGAATTTTTCAAATCGGTTCAGTAGTTTCGGAGTCTATTCAATGCAAACAAACAATCGAATGTTTCCTCTTTATAATATTAGTTTAGATCAAGGTGTGAACAGCGAAGGCGTACTGAGTACGCCGGCGCCGGCAGCACAGGCGGCACGCCAGGGATTTCCCGGTACAGTGTGCTCAATATTATAGTGCTATGCGTATTTGCTAACCTAGCCAACTAGACAAACATTACAATTAAATGAACCCGGCAACGCTTATAGTTCCGTACCTACCTATGTGGTTGATGAATGAGTTTTTAAAACAATGATGGACTTTCTCGTACTCTGGACTCTCAGATTAGACAGGCAGAAAATTCTGCATCTGCACTGCATTGGAACCATGGGCCGCGGCATGCTGTATGTACCTACCTAGCCGGTGTAACGACATTTCTTACGAAAACGTATAATGTAATGGGTAGTTAGTACTTACCTAGATATTTACTGTCTTCCTGATATGATCTAACAGGTGGTTGGCGGTTGCGCTCGCTCGCCTCACGTGTACACCGGCGTGTCGTGGGCAGTGCCTCCCCACTGTACCTAGCCACTTTACATTTCGCAACATGCCGGATTGGAGACTACCTAGGGAACACCAGCAGCTGATGTTTATCTACCAGTTACCATAACGGAAAGGTTGCACTACAAACAAGTTGCAGTGAAAAGAACAACGAAGCACCTACCTATATCTTTTTGTTCCATGCTCGTGTTAAACTCTAATAGGTTTTGAGACCTTTTGTCTGTTACCGCTGCATTAATTTATAGATTTTTAATTAGAAACTCTTTGTAAGTAACCGATGCGAGGCTCTTCAAGTGACGTGTATTACAAGTGACAAGCCGCGTGGTGTCGCAGCGCCGGTGCACGGCCTCCTGTCGTGGGGCGGCTGGGCGCCGTGGGCGCGGCTGTCGTTCGGCGCGCTGCTGCTGCACATGCCGCTCAACAAGGCGCTGGTGGCGGCGCGGCGCGCGCCCACGCAGCTCGACCGCCAGTCCGCGGTACGACCACTTCACCTATATTTCAACACCTTCCTTTGACCGGTCGACCGTCCTGAAACCCCCATCCCGTTGGCTCCGCAGATAGTGGAATGGTTCGGCGTGGCGGGCGTGTCGTACCTGGCGGCGCTGCCGCTGGCGCTGCTGGTGGAGCTGCCGGCGCAGCGGCTGCTCCGCGCGCTGCAGCGGCGGGCGGCGCGCGCCCCGCAGCCCCCGCCCCCGCCCCCGCCGCCGCACCACAACGGGCGCGCTATCAAGACTGACTTGTGAATATGGCCGACACCGATGTTTCCGAATGAAGAGGACATGTTGTGATGGATGTGTTCGGCGAACTCATCTTGCTCACTAGTTAAGTACGTTTTGTAGCGCCATACTGGAAGTAATGTTCCAAAAACGTCTGAATCTGTCAAACTCGATAAATAACAAATTGGTGCAAGAGGCACCAGGAATATTGCTGTGCCTGAGATCTCAGAGTGGCTCAAGAGAGAGCCAAAATTTGGAGGCGAGTATGTAAGGTGACGAAATTGCATTATAACAGCATGCATATTACATATTTAAAAAAGTAATCGTAATAATGCTTAGCTAGTTCTGAGCTGGTCCCGAGGGTGACAGAAATATTAAGATACTAGAATTTTCAAGTATCAAGATTATAAGATAGTGTAGGTTAAGTTTACTCTTCTGTCGGGGTCCAATTTGTGTATAAAAATGACTGCAAGTGAACCCAAGTAGTGGAGTCAATATTTATTAACTATTAAAGTGTAATAAGTGCTAATGCCTTCACGCGCACATTTGACAATAAATGAATTTGAAGCCACATCAGTCCTTCGAGCAGGTGAAGGGTATATGAGAGATTACATTTTGTAAACAGAGGACTATCAAAGATATTGTTATGTAAAGCAATAATTTTGTGATAGAATAGATGGCATTGAAGGTAGATCTAAGTAAGGTGGTATTTAAGTTAAATGTGGAACAAAAATATTAAATAATATATCTCTACATACATTTTGGTTTCAATTAAAAGCACATTTATATAGTTAAGATCGACTTTATTCAGTCCAATTACAGAATATATCACAAATATCCAGCGTCCTCTGCTCAGTTACATCACTATTACTCGACTGGTGTCAGATTATTTGATGATAACTGTTAATAAACAGCTAGCCATACATGCACGAACCCAAAGGATCTCCCTGTGATGCACGCCTGGCATGTATAGCTCACTGTCACAAGTTGCTGGCCAGGGTGGGTATCCATCCTTAACTGTATTGAGTTCTGTGCCACACACATTGTCGTAAGGATTCTTACTCTCAATAGATTTTGTACCACTCGAGGTGGTGTTATATGTCGACTAGCCACCACTTCCTAACAAGCCCGCACAGCTTTTCTAAAAAATGCAGTTTGAAAATGATGTTTAGTATAAACATGTGTGGGATGTGTTGGTACTGGGTGGGATGCTAATACCAAGTTGGTAACAACTTTACATTCCAAATGGACTAATTGTTTGTACACAGACGGCACACACATTGAGACAGGACTTAAGCTAAAGAGTTTATATGTCTTAAGAGTTAACGTCGACTGGGGCCCGAGCCCCCCTGCCACCCGCCCCGGTGGCCCCCGCCCCGTCCGCCTGCTCTTCCCCGGCCCGCAGCTGAAATAGAACAAAGTATTCATAAGTCAATATTACAATTCAAAGACTTAAAGGTATTGATTGATTCATATCGCTTTATTGTACACCAAAAACATAACAAGAACAAATAAAAATAAAACTTAAAAGTTTGATTAGTACAATGGGCGGTCTTATTACTAATAAGCGATCTCTTCCACACAACCTTTGGATGGAGAGGATTTGTGAAGCGACAGAAGACTATTATTTGTTTTGTGTAAATGCATATCTGCCTGATATTATAAATATGAAAGTCTCTTAGTGTCTGTGTGTTTGTTACCACTTACATAACTCCATAACCACTGAACGAATTTTGATGAAATTTGGTATATAGATAGATAGAAAATTCTTTATTGCACATACGGTACATAGGCGAACTTAATGCTAGTAAGCATTATCTTCCAGTTAACCTCAGTGTACTGAGGAGGTTTTAGTATGTAGGTGCTTTTTATCATGGAATTGGACATAGGATAGGTACTTTCCATGCTAGAAAAAAACAGTTACCACAACTATAAACCAAATTTGATGCATGTGAAACCACAAGGCACCATAGCTAATTAAAGTATAAGCAGGCCTAGCGCACTCCGCACTGCAGGTACGAAGCTGCAAGTACATAGCCGGACACCAACGGCGGGTCGCGCGTCGTTACACGTGCCGCGTTAGAAGAGATAAGAGCTATGCGATAGAAAGAGAGGCGCTCTGTAGGTTAATATGACTGGTAGGTATGCAGCGCAACACGTGCTGAATTGAATTTTATTGCGTCATAGCAAGATCGCTATTTGTTTAAATTTGTTTGCAGAGTGATGCTTCTGTTCCTTTCACTTTAGGTTTTTCTGAATATTATATGCATCATAATATATATTTTAACTTTTTCCTGCAACTTCGTCCCAGTTAAACGACAGGTAAGCCCATATTCATATTTTTTCCAAGATCATCTAAGCAAAACCTCCTCAGTATATGAGAGCTCAGTATAGTACAAAGAGGTCAAGTTGTATCTTTATAGTCACCTAACCATTTTAGATGTGGCATCCCTACTAATATTATAAATGTGAATGTAAGTTTGTTTCTAGTCACAGACAAGGCGACGGTATTCCTAGGTATAGACTAGGTAAGTTGCAGTGGGGTCCTCATATCGATGCTCTATCAGGAAAACTTAGTTCTGCTGCATACGCGGTTAGTAAAATTAGGCAATTAACGGATATAGCTACGGCTCGGTTAGTTTACTTTGCATACTTCCACAGCTTAATGTCATATGGCTTTATTATATTATTTTTGCTTAATATTATTTTGCTATAGGGGTCTGCCGCGGATATAGAAGCTATTTTTATTTTACAAAAGCGGTGGTTCGCACTATTTATGAGTTGGGTCCTCGCAAATCATTAAGAGACGTCTTTAAACAAATTAATGTATTAACTTTACCGTCTCTGTATATGTATTTATGAAAATATAATCAAATATTGTATCAAAATATTGTAACAAAAGTTCTAAAAAAATATGCAATATTTCTTGCCGTATCTTCTGAGTAGTGGTTCTTTTTCTGATATGGTGGTATAGTCATTGTAATAATTGACATTCATAAGTGTGTGTGTGACGACAAAATTGAAATAAAGAACTTTTGAATTGAATTGACTTTGTCTCTTTCACACAAAAACTACTTAACCGATCATCATGAAATTTTGTACACATATTCTTGGAGGCGAAGAGCGAGTGTGGAAGTGGGAGAACGTGCGACTTTCGATCCGACGTACCCAAGTTCGAATCCCGCTGGCCTCGCACCACTAACTTTCTTAAGTTATGTGCGGATTTAACACTCGTTCTGAAAACGGTGAAGGAAAACATCGTGAGGAAACCGGCATGTCCAAGAATTAATCACAAAAATTCAAGGACATGTGACATCCACCAACCCGCACTGGGCCAGCGTGGTGGATTATGGCCCATACTCTCTATATGAGAGAAGGCCTGAGTCCCAGCAGTGGGAACGTGATGGGCTGATGATGATGATTCTTGGAGGTATTAGAAGTAACATAGGATACTTATTATTAATAGAAATATATATATCTTACGAAAGATAAAAAAATTGATTCTCAAAAAATCTCAAATCTAGATACTTCAACAACAAGATAGAGGGGATTCCTCTATAATCCACACGGATGAAGTCGCGGGAAATAGCGAGTACCTTATGATGTAAGTAGGGACTAATGCTACCAAACCCTAAAAATCGCATCAAAATCCGTTCAGCAGGAGACTATAGGTAACAAACATACAAACAGACAAAAGCTCACAGTAAACACTGGATTTGTGTTCAGTACCCTCTAAATAGTCAATCCCAGTCAAAAATGTCTTCAATGTCATGAATTGGTTCAGTTCCATTTGTATAATGTATAAGTATATGTATAGATAGATGATGTAAAATGAAATGATTAGAAATGAGAGGCGAAGACTCGCATTCAAACAATAACAAGTTCATTGTTTACCAACAAGGCTGCTTTCGTGTAAAATTGAAGGTACAAACCTTGAGCTCGTAGTATCGCACTTTTACCGCGTCCAGCAGTCGGTTTATTGCCTTGTCGTTTGAACATCGGGGCATTCTTCAACATGTCTGGCAGAATCAGAAAGCGGATCTTGGACCCCCTTATGTATACATTCTCGAGTTGGCCGACGCGGCCATCTCTGTAGGTGCAAGTCACTAGCGTCATCTGGCAGTTCATGTTGTCTTCGGCTTCGATCAGCTTTCCGCGGTAAACTTCACCGGTGTTAGTTTCGCAGGTCACTACATGGCCTTCGGCTTCGTGAAGTACTTTAATAGGCACTCCGATAGACATTTTGATTTATGCTTTGGCACAATTACTTCAAATATAGCAAGATTCTCGTCACAATGAATTGGATTATTTTGGATAATTCAGAGAAAAATAAATCGTACCAAAACCCAAGCTAGAACAAGAATCATAGACAATAAAAAATGGCCGCCATTCACGGCTCATAGCCAACCATCTATCTATCAATATCATTGTCACCTTGACGTTAACCGGTTTTTTTTATTAAGTTTGCCCTTAGGGCAGGCTAAAGTCTCTAGGACCATACCGCCATGTCTTACGTAGTTTTTATTTAACAGTTTAAAATTCCATTTTATTATACCTTTGTTGAGAATGAGGGTCAACAGCAACAAGCTGGACCCTCTCCTAGTGCTTCAATAAAGTGGTGAAACTTTATTCAAGCTTTCCATGGACTTTTTGTGAGAACATAAAAGCAATGTTTTCCCTATTTTGTTTCATTTGCCTACAATCGTGCACGTTAACGAACACATAATGGTAAATATTCCACCGATATTACACATGATCATTCGAAATAACACTTGTTTGGAAAATAAAAAAAAATTCGAACTGTGGCCGCGTTTAAAAATCACCCAGTTAATGTAATTATTACCCTAACGCCGCGCGCCGTTCAGAAATGACTCTGGTGAACTTTGACATTTTCCCTGAGCCGTTCAGAAAACCAATTGGCATTGAGGAATGTAGTGTGAGACCTCAATGCCAATTGGGGAGAGTAAAAATTCACCTGACATTGAGGTCTCACACTATTCAATGCCTGACACATTGAGGAATGACACTAGACCTCAATGGCCTGTTGCATTGAGTAATGACCGCCGATTGCCTGCCAGTTACGACCAATCACGCTCCTGCCGATGCTGTCGAAGCTCTTCGAGGGCCTGTTGTTGCGGAGGCTGAGGCCTCACCTGACTCCCAGAGAGGAGTAGTTCGGCTTCCGCACCAGGCACTCCACGACGCTCCAGCTCACACGGGTGATGCATCTCCTGGCCGAGGAGATGAACAGAGGCCATCGCACGGTCGGCGTCTTCCTCGATATCGAGAAGGCATTCGACCGTGTGTGGCACGAAGGGCTCCTGTGGAAACTCACCCAGACCACGACGCCACTGGCCATCACCAGAATCGTGGCGTCGTTCCTGGAACGACGAGACTTCTTCGTCGCGGTGGAGGGCCACGCGTCGACGAAGAGGCCAACCCACGCCTGGGTCCCCCAAGGGAGCTGCCTGTCACCGGCTCTCTACGTCCTCTACACCGACGACATCCCGGTTCTGGAGAGTGAGCACCTCCGGGACGGGGAATGTCATCCAAATGGCATCCTGCCACCACCACTTCAACTTAGAGGCGAGGACTTCAAGTGGGAGAGTACCATGAGGTACCTTGGCGTCCCTATCGATCGGACGTTGAGGATGCGCCCGCAAGTGGACCACGCCGTCCGCCAAGCAAAAACCGCTCACGCGCTCCTCCGTCCGGTGCTGGCCTCTAAGTTACCCCCTACGGACTAAAGTAGAAGTATACAAGGCGTACATCCGCACCCGCCTCACGTATGCGGCTCCGGCGTGGTACTCACTATGCTCGGAGACCCAACGGAGCCGGCTACAGGTCGTACAGAATGTCGCCCTGCGCGTGTGTACGGGGGCGGGGCGATATGTCAGAAATGACGTCATCGCCCGCGATGTCGGGGTGGAAAAGGTGGAGGAGTTCGTGGTCTGTCTGGCGCGTCGTATGTACGACCGCGCCGACAACGGGCCACACCCCCACCTGCACGACATCGCACCCCTCCACGCGAGACCCCCCGACAAACCCCAGAAACGCGCCCTGCCCCGCGACATTCTTCCGCCGCCAGAAGAAGACGAAGAGGGCAGTGTCGACAGCAACCAGCAGAAAAAATAAAAAATAGGGCCAACACAGAGCCGCTGAGAGGCGCACCGACTAGCGGAGCAGCCACCAGCGGCCTGCCAGTTCCCCGGGGGTAGAAGCCCCCGCGCGTTTACGCCAGGGTAGAGGGGACCACGCCAAGACCCACCCCTACCATCCCCCAGGGGAGGTGGAAGATTAACTTGACTTGTCTTGGGGAATGACACGAGACCTCAATGGCCTGTTGCATTGAGGAATGACACCTCAATGTAAAATAGTCTTTGCTTTAAATTTTATCGAATGTATTGCACGTCATAGAGACTTTAGCCAACCCAAACGGGCGATTTATAAAAAATTGAAGTTACTCTATGGTCAACTATATTGTTGCCGGTGCGGGTAAAATTTCCCGATTTCGGGTAATTTTGGCCATAAGTGGGTTTTCTATATCTGCCGGGCAATTTCGGGTAATTATGCTACAATCACTTACATAAAAAAGAGTATTTATATTTCTATCTTGTGCGTACTGAACGTACTGGACTCCGCCTATTTCATAATGAAATGCCACTACATAATAGATAATTTATCACCTCGAGAATCCTATGTGTAGAGGAATTTATTGTACATTTATTTACTGGTGGTGTCATCTAGCGTCAACGTTTTAAACTATAAATTTAGTAGACACAGATTTCGCTAGATGACGCTAGGATCGCCCGAAGTCGATTCCTGCATCACGCAAGCGTTTGGTTGCGACGATTCGTGTACCTTCGGCGAAGTTCGTTATTTGGCAGAGAATAAAACCAACATCCTGCACTCTCAACTGGAAGTTTTATTTGTACCTCGTGTACAAATTGGTCCAAACGAGTCGGATATTTTGAGTCAGCGTGGTCTGACATCAGTAGTTGAGTGAAGAAACTACGTCTTCGCACCTATAGGCAGTGGATCGCTGTTTGGGGCGACATTTCAGTGGAGCTGTTCAAGAGCATCAGCTTTTCATCTGGCGCAAGGGTAGCATACCCTGGCAGCCTGAGGAAGCCCGGGGTGAGAAGAGGTCATCATCAGCACCAGCTGGTCATCATCGTCATCAACAGCACGGCGGCACCGAGACGGGGTGCTGCTTGCAGACGGAGCAGGGAGTCAGCTAGGTGTCCAGGAAAGGGTGCAGTTCGGCATCGGATCAGTGACGTGACGTCACAAATCGGTCAAGTGTGAGTGGACATAAAATTGTGAGTACTTTTAAATAATTATAATTAATAAAGAAGAAAGAAAATTCAAAATCAAACAAAATTGAACTTTATTTGGAATTAACTTGCTATATTTAAAGTAATATTCAACTTAGAAAAATTAGAGTCAGTAATTTTAGGACTTAGAATAGTTTGAAAAATTCTGTTGAAACGGGGAACCTATGCCCGATTTTATAACTTCGACAAGGTTCCAAAGACTTGTAAAATTTTTCGCTGTTTCTGGGACTTGTAAAATTTTTCGGAATTAATTCAACTTGTAATATTTTCGCTACTTTTGGGACTTGTAATTTTTACGGAACTTATTTCAACTTGTAATATTTTTCGCTTCTTTTGGGACTTGTAATATTTTTTAGGAATTGTACTAAGGAATTAACTTGTAAAATTTTCGCAACTTTTAAGAACTTTAGGAACAACATTGTTTTGGTCTTGTAATATTATTTTATAATTTAGTTTGTTTCTGAACTAGTAAGTTTTCGTTGTGTTTTTTTTTTTAAGACTTGAATTTTTTTGTAATTTGTTTTGAATTCAAAATCAATATGCAGGCAAAGGTCAATGTACAAAGGGATGTCTATGGAAATATAGTAAGGGCTTATGCTAATTTTAAGAAGTCTCCCAAGGAAAGAATTTCAGAATCATATGTACAAACTAGACTTGAAATTCTCGAGCAGTTGTGGGGTCGGTTTAATCAAGTCCATCATGATATTATATCAGAGTCAGTTGACTGGGAGAGTTTACAAAAATCGGCTTATATGACAGAAAATTGGTATGAAAAAACTGAGGAAGTATACATTAATTACAAATGTGATCTCATGAAGCATAACGCTAAAGAAGCGACGGCTTCAAAGAGTCAAAATAGTAGTAATGGAAATCAGAATCACTCTTCAGTTTTGAAATTGCCCAAAATAACAATTCCTACATTTTCCGGAAAGTACAATGAATGGATAACCTTCAGAGATCTGTTCAAGTCGCTAGTTGATTCCAATGCTTCGTTAGATGACGTGCAAAAATTACATTATTTAAAAACGTATCTGACGGGAGAGGCAGAACAGCTGATAAGGCAGTTGCCTATCACTGCAGACAATTATAGAGAATGTTGGAGTCAATTGGAGAAAAGGTATAACAACAAAAATTATATGGCGAATTGTTTGTTAAAGCGTCTTATAAATCAAAAGGGTACAACGATTGAGTCGTCTACCTTTTTAAAGGAATTAATCGATACAACTGTAGATTGCCTTCATGGGTTGAAAAATATAGGTGTTGATATCGCATCGTGGGACATTATTGTAATTCATATCATTGCGAACAAGTTAGACTCGGAAACACGCAAGCAGTGGGAGTTGAAGGTTGCCGGAGAGAGTTCCAATGAGCTACCTAACTTTACGTCATTTAGAGATTTCTTACAGAACAGATTCAGAGCACTTGAATTTATTGAACCCAACTCTAGACCCAGACCTTCAAATCCCACGTATGGTAGACAAACTAAGCATAATGTCTTACATGTGACTAACTCTGCTTGCGAATATTGTGCAAACGAGCACAAATTGTATGCATGCAAACAATTTGCAAAAGAAGAGTTAGATAAGCGACGTGATTTTGTGTACAACAATCGTTTATGTTTCAACTGTTTGGGTGGTAATCACTCGGCAAGAAGTTGTCCGAGTAACTCGACTTGTAAGATTTGCAAAGGGAAGCATCATTCTTTGCTTCATCCTCACAGCGGTTCAGGCGGAGGTAATTCACGGGTTGGTACAGACAGTTCAGCATCTGGAGTAGGAATTGTCGGCTCATCCGCTGAGAAACCAGCGGCTACCTCCAGTTCGGTTGACGCGGCGCCAGTGGTTACTTGTTTTGGTCAGGTACCGGTCAAGAGACAGGTCTTCTTAGCGACAGCAGTGGTATTGGCGGAAACATCAAGAGGTGAAATATACCGCATCAGGGCGTTGCTTGACCAAGGTTCGCAAGCATCCTTCGTCTCGGAAGCAACAGCTCAATACTTGGGTCTTAAGAAGTATCCAGTAAAGGGAATCATATCGGGATTGGAAGGCAACAAAACTACAATTGCAAAGCACATGGTCGAATTCAAAATTCGATCTCGGGTTTCTCCCGATGTAGTTATCAAAGTGCAAGCATATGTAATTAAATCAATAACTACATATCTTCCAACATGGAAGGTGGAAGCGGTGAATTGGTTGGAAAAGGATATGTATTTAGCAGATCCTCAATATCACACACCTAATAGAATCGACATTCTTTTAGGAGCAGAAATTTATGGACAGGTCATTCAAGAGGGGATAAAGAAGGGTCCTCAAGGGTATCCTTTAGCTCAAGCAACATCACTAGGATGGATTTTATCAGGATTAACCCAAGGTTCACATTCTTCATCCGTAAATGCTGTGACCATGCATTTGAGCGTTGAAGATGATAGAAGTTGTCAATGTAAACTGCTTAAAAGATTTTGGGAGATAGAAGCAGAACCCACGTCACAACAAAAGATCATGACAACCGAAGAAGTTCGCTGTGAACAGCTCTACGCCAAAACATCTGAAAGAGACGCAGAGGGAAGGTATGTCGTTCGACTGCCATTTAAAACGGAAATTCCAAAATGTATTGGTGGTGACTCAAGGGCAATAGCTGAAAAAAGATTAAATGGGTTACAAACAAGATTCAAAAGAAATGAAGAGCTAAAGGAAAGATATAAAGAAGTATTTCAAGAGTACTTAGATTTAAACTTTATGGAAAGGGTACCAGAAGCAGAGAAAGACTGTACTAAAGCGGTATACTTACCTCATCATCCAGTTCTTCGAGATGACAAAGACACAACAAAACTCAGAATCGTGTACGATGCGTCCTGCAAAAATAAGAATGGTGTGTCATTAAATGATACGCTGATGACTGGACCTAGACTGCAACCAGAACTACGGCACTTACTGATGCGTTGGCGCCAACATCCTATATGTATAGCCGCCGATGTAATCAAAATGTATTGTCAGGTGAAAGTGTCAAAAGAGGATGCAAACTATCAAAGATTGTTGTGGAAGGAGAACTCTGAGGGAAATGTAGAAGATTATCGACTTTTGAGAGTTACCTTTGGTACAGCTGCTGCTCCTTACCTTGCGGTGAAGAGTTTACAGCAAGTAGCTCACGACGAAGGGACTGCTTACCCTACGGCATCTGAAAGAGTAATAACTGACTTTTACATGGACGATCTGCTGACTGGATGTAGTTCTGTAAAAGAAGGCATGATTATTTATAAGGAAATGAACAATTTACTGAAAAAAGGAGGGTTTGAGTTGCAAAAGTGGATGAGCAATAGTGACGAGCTATTACAAGCAATACAAGAAATGGAAGCTAGAAAAGATGATGTTCAAGAAGAACTTAAGCTTAAAATGGACGAAATGGTTAAGTTGCTTGGACTTAGCTGGAATCGAAGAACCGATGATTTCCGCTACTCGGTGACACTGCCGCTCGAACCAGGACCTGTAACAAAAAGAAAAGTTATATCACATATTGCACGTTTATACGATCCTTTAGCATGGGCAGCCCCCTGCGTGATCGTGGCAAAGGTATTAATACAAAAGCTGTGGATAGCTGGGTTAGATTGGGATGAGGAAGTTACAAGCAAATTAGCTGATGAATGGAATAGTTACCGTGAGGAGTTACCCAAGTTATCACTTGTAACCATACCTCGGTGGCTCGGTACAAACGCTAATGATGCCCTTGTAGAACTCCATGGATTCTCGGATGCTTCGAAAACAGCATTTGCAGCAGTGGTGTATATCCGGAGAATTGATGCGTTGGGTGGGGTACACGTCACTCTAGTTACAGCTAAGACAAAGGTAGCACCAATTAAACAGGTTTCAATACCTCGTTTAGAATTGTGTGGAGCAGTTCTTCTCACAAGACTGCTAGTTGAAGTTGCGGAGACTTTGAAAATAGACAAGTCAAATATTCGGGCGTGGACGGATTCAACTGTGGTCCTAGCGTGGATCAACAGTCACCCCAGTCGTTGGCAAACGTTTGTCGCGAATCGGGTGTCCGAAATATTGACAACACTAGAGTCAAATCAATGGTCACATGTATCATCAGGGCAAAACCCAGCAGACTGCGCATCAAGAGGAATAACTCCCACAGAACTGTTGAAGAGTTCAATTTGGTTCAATGGTCCAGACTTCTTGCGAAACGATGTCGTCAAACTCAGCAAACCCAAGGACATTGAAACAAATTTGGAGGAGATTAAGGTACATGTTGCTGTGGCAGAAATACCTATTTGGAAAAAATATTCATCGCTCACGAAATTGATAAGAGTAGTAGCGTATTGCAGACGATTTCTGGTTTTAAAGAAACCGCTCAGTGAACGTCATTTTCAAGATTATCTCACATCGCTAGAACTCACAGAGTCTCTAGAAGTATGTACGAAACAATGTCAGAGAGAACATTTTGCAGCAGAGTTGGCACTATTGAATCACGATGATAAAACCAAAATAAAAGGACCACTCAAATCATTGTGTCCTTTTATTGATAGTAGAGACGTGCTGAGAGTAGGCGGCAGATTGGACAAATCATCGATCAGTGAAAGTGCCAAGCATCCAATATTGCTGCCGAAGGGGTCAACATTCACGGAACTGATAATAGCCGATGCCCATGCAAAAACGCTACATGGTGGCATTCAGCTAATGTTGTCATATTTGAGCACCAAATATTTTATCTTGGGGGCAAAACCTTTGATCAAGGCTTATGTCCGCAAGTGTGTTGTATGCATAAGACACAATGCAGAAACATCCACGCAGCTAATGGGACAGTTGCCAGCTGTCAGAGGTACACCAAACAGAGCATTCAAATGTAGCGGGGTAGATTTTGCGGGACCTATACAGGTGCGAACCACAAAGGGTCGCGGTCACCACGCTTCTAAGGGATACATATGCCTGTTTGTATGTATGTCAACTCGAGCTGTGCACTTAGAGGTAGTCAGTGATTTGACGACTCAGGGATTTTTGGCTGCGTTCAAACGTTTTGTGGCTCGTAGAGGGCATTGTTCAGACATGTGGAGCGACAATGGAACAAATTTCATTGGTGCCTCCCGGGAACTGAAAGCTTTGTTCAAAGCAGAGAATTCTGGCATGCTGAAGGAAGTAGTTTCGTCTCTAGCTTCGAACGGAACTACATGGCATTTTATTCCACCTCACTCACCCAACTTCGGCGGATTGTGGGAGGCAGGAATTAAATCAACCAAGTTTCACCTCAAAAGGGTCATAGGTGAGACAACATTAACCTACGAGGAGTTATCCACTGTTTTAGTACAGATAGAGGCCTGTCTTAACTCGAGACCACTGTCAAGGCTTGATTCAGAGTCCGATTCCATGGTGGAGGTATTAACGCCGGGGCACTTTCTCGTGGGTGAGCCCATCATCACTGCCCCTGATCATAATTTTGAATCGTCAAACGTGTCTAGTTTGCGTAGATGGCAACTCACTCAGAAGATGTTGCAGAATTTCTGGAGACGCTGGTCACACGAGTACTTGACAAAGTTTCTTCACCGTTATAAATGGTCTTACCAAAATCCAGAACCTTCGGTAGGCGATGTAGTATTAGTAAAGGAAGAGGACTTACCGCCGAGTAGATGGCTTCTTGGTCGAGTGATTGCTAAACATCCAGGATCGGATGACATTACACGTGTTGTCTCGTTGCGCACTAAAGGGTCCGTCATTAAACGGCCCACTTCAAAACTAATTGTTCTCCCTACATCCGTTTAAGGGATTTCAGATTATTACAAAAATACTTGTGTTGTTAGCTGTTGCATTTTCATAATTAAGTAAATAATGAATTAAATTTTGTAAAAATTGTTGTTTTTGTCAATTTACAATGTTTTGTGTAAATGCCATTGTGCTAACGCTTTTGTGCGAACACTTAAGTTAAGTTTAATCGTTGTAACTTCTCACTAAGGACAACTAAGCATGTTTTCTTAATGGTACCCACCCTGAAGTAGTCACGGTGGGCGGAGTTTTTTTTTTTTGGTAAGGACAAAGGTTTTATTTGTCCTTGGTGGGCGGAATGTAGAGGAATTTATTGTACATTTATTTACTGGTGGTGTCATCTAGCGTCAACGTTTTAAACTATAAATTTAGTAGACACAGATTTCGCTAGATGACGCTAGGATCGCCCGAAGTCGATTCCTGCATCACGCAAGCGTTTGGTTGCGACGATTCGTGTACCTTCGGCGAAGTTCGTTATTTGGCAGAGAATAAAACCAACATCCTGCACTCTCAACTGGAAGTTTTATTTGTACCTCGTGTACACGAACGAATAATCTCGGGCTCACATAAAATTGAAGTTAGCACATGAATACACACAAAGCATACATAGGTATTTATATTTTGGCACCATTCTTGTGGTACCATTTCATTGGCAGTGAGGACATTTTATTCTTGGCAACATCCGGTGTACTTTGGAGTTTTTTTTTATTAATAATAAGCTTAAAAAATGAGCTTAATTGACTTTATCTTCAATCAGGAATGTTTCCCTCAAAGTAACTCATCAAAATAAGTTTAAATATGAGTCAAAATGAGATGCAGTTAGTTGAGACGAATCCTTGCCTTATATAGTTTGATCCAGTTAATTCTGTGTGTGGTATAAACTTACGTAAATAACATAAGCGCTGCTAAATCATAACTCTGCCATATGTGAAGTCGGATAAATCGGGTAATTTCGGGTAATTGTTGTTTTGATTTCGGACTTTTTATTGTTTGATTAGCTGCAACACTGGTCATCTCTTTCATGTTGTGTTAAGTGTGTTTTCTTCTTGCTTGTGTAATTATTATTGTGCGTCGAAGAAGTTTGTTTTGTAATTAATTTGTGTTGGGTTTGTTTGATTTATCTCCAATTTTCCAGTTTAAGACTACAGTTGAAGTTATCTCTGTTGGAGTGCTGTAAGGAGTATCCGAATATCCAGTGGAGTGGCTGAAGGCTAATCAAAAAACCGGTGCCTTCCGCGATGGACACGGAACTGCTGAAGGTAGAGCCGGAGATGGAGGGGTGCTGCGTGTGCGGCGCGGCCGGCGAGGAGCTGTGCGCGCCCGACGAGCACGACGCTGGCGCGCCGCCCGCGCAGCCGCCGCTGCGCGCCATGCTGCTGCATCTCAACAATAGCAAGGTACGGTACCGGTAACTATTGTGTACACTCAAAATCACAATAATTCTCCGAGACTAATAGCACAGTATTGACGTTATAGGTGGTGCCGAACGGGCGGCTGTGCATGACCTGCATCCACAAGACCATAGAGGCGTACAACTTCAGCACCATGCTGGCCTCCAAGGGCCCACCGTCGCTCAGCGAGAAGATCAGAGCACTCAGGAAAAGGTATACATGCAGAGGGAGGTCTGGCTTGCGACTTCGCACCATGATTTGATTACCATTTGGTAGTGGCACATCTAATCCTGAAAATGGAATCTCGAAAATGAGAATCTGTACTCCAAACGGTTTTTTCGAAAGCAACTTTCTACTAGAGTCAGTGAATCATCTAAAACGCTAAGCTCTATATAACGCAGACTACACGAGCTGACGCAGAAGATCGACGTGTTCATCGTGGTGGGCGGCGGGGCGGGCGGCGCGGGCGGGGCGGGCGGCGCCTACAGCGAGGAGGACATCATCATGGTGGAGCGGTCGGCGCTGGCGGCGGCGCGGCGCGCGGACGACGCCGAGCTGCCGGCGGCGCGCGGCCTGCGCGGCGACACCGTCTACCAGTGCACCGTCTGCCCGCTCGCCTTCCAGGTGCCGACACGCACTCACACGCACCCCGACACGCGCACACACGCACCCAGACACGCGCACACACGCACCCCGACACGCGCACACACGCACCCAGACACACACACACACTGCGTATACAACTACCCGTAAATAGTTCACCACGCACAAATTTAGACATTTCTACTATTTAGTGACCAATTTAATAATGATTGAATTTTGTGGGAAAAATGTACCACTTCAGTCGGAACGGTTTATCAATAACCCCAGCAGCGCATCGCAAGCACGCGGATAGCATTAAGTTAGAGTGTAGTGTGTGATGTCCCAGCGCGCGGCGGAGTTCCGCGCGCACGCGGCGGAGCACCCGGCGGGCGCGCTGCACTCGTGCTGGACGTGCGGCGCGCAGCACGCGTCGCGCGCCGCCGCCGCCGCGCACGCCGCCGCGCACCGCGCCGACGCAGCCGCCGCGCCGCTCGTCTGCCCCCTCTGCGACGAGACCTTCCAAGTGAGTGCAGCGCCCGCGCCCCGCGCCCCCGCGCCCCGCGCCCCCGCGCACGACGTGTTGCGTACGGTTCAGTCGCACAATGTCAAAAGCGCGTCGCGAGGTACGTTCGGTAACCGCGGTCGTGTCGGCTTGCAGAGCCAGGCGGAGCAGCGGCGGCACGAGGCGGGCGGCGCGTGCCCGTCGCGCTGCCCGGCGCCGGGCTGCGCGCGCGAGTTCGCGTCGCGCGCCGAGCTGCGCGCGCACGCGGCCGCGGCGCACGCGGCGCTGTGCGGCACCTGCCTGCGCGCCTTCCCCTCGCCCGCCGCGCTGCACGCGCACGCGCTCGCGCACCGCCAGCACAAGCAGTTCGTGTGCGGATACGACGCCTGCATCCTGCGCTTCGCCACCAGGTCGGTACGGCGCCTGCATCCTGCCCTTCGCCACCAGGTCGGTACGGCGCCTGCATCCTGCGCTTCGCCACCAGGTCGGTACGGCGCCTGCATCCTGCCCTTCGCCACCAGGTCGGTACGGCGCCTGCATCCTGCCCTTCGCCACCAGGTCGGTACGGCGCCTGCATCCTGCACTTCGCCACCAGGTCGGTACGGCGCCTGCATCCTGCCCTTCGCCACCAGGTCGGTACGGCGCCTGCATCCTGCACTTCGCCACCAGGTCGGTACGGCGCCTGCATCCTGCCCTTCGCCACCAGGTCGGTACGGCGCCTGCATCCTGCCCTTCGCCACCAGGTCGGTACGGCGCCTGCATCCTGCACTTCGCCACCAGGTCGGTACGGCGCCTGCATCCTGCCCTTCGCCACCAGGTCGGTACGGCGCCTGCATCCTGCCCTTCGCCACCAGGTCGGTACGGCGCCTGCATCCTGCACTTCGCCACCAGGTCGGTACGGCGCCTGCATCCTGCCCTTCGCCACCAGGTCGGTACGGCGCCTGCATCCTGCACTTCGCCACCAGGTCGGTACGGCGCCTGCATCCTGCCCTTCGCCACCAGGTCGGTACGGCGCCTGCATCCTGCACTTCGCCACCAGGTCGGTACGGCGCCGGCATCCTGCACTTCGCCACCAGGTCGGTCCGCCGGCTACCTGGTATATCGTTGGTCTAAGTTGTAACAGATCGATCGTAGTCGAATTCAAGTGTTGTAAATCTGTTATGTGCGATTCCCAGGAACAACCTGCTGTCCCACATCCGTAAGTGCCACGCGAGCGAGCTGGAGCCGGCGGCGGCGGCCGAGCCGGCGGCGGAGGCGCCGGGCGCCGGCGGCCGCGCCTGCGCCGAGTGCGACCGCACGTACGTACCGCCGCGTGCGCTCCAGCCGACGGCACGGCCGCACAGCCGCAACACTAAACTAAGGAACATGTCCCCAGGTTCGCGACGGTGGCGGCCATGAAGCGCCACGCGCGAGTACATAAAACCGAGCGCGCGGAGAACCACACGATACAGGTTTGTTGACAACAAGTTTGTAACTAACACACGCCACATGTTTGCAACTAACAGACACGAGTTTCTAAATAATAGACTCTACAAGTTTGTACCTACCGGACGCCACAAGTTTACAACTAGCAGACACTAAAAGTTGACAAGTAACAGATGACGCTACAAATTTGTAAAGACGCCACAAGCTTGTAACTAACAAACGTCACATGTGTGCACAGGTTAGTGACCAGAGACCCATTTAAATCCATGTCTACAGATTCCCATTTCTGCATATTTTCATTACCACAGCTTCCCACTTGTACAGTGTCTCTTGTCCACAAATTCCCATATCTACTCTTTGTGACCAAAATGTTGTAATGTTCTATTTTGAAAATGATTCTTAAATAATGAACTGTTTATAACTCCTCGTTTAAAAACGTACAAGAAAATATAAATTCAACTTAATAAAATAAAATTATATTGAATTATATTTATTTATGTATTTTATTACATTTATTTAATTTTAACTTATTAACATTTTGGGAATTCAACAATTTAATATACCGGGATTTCAAAATCTCGGTCCCGAAGGAAAGTGATTTCCAGGGAGAATGTAATGAAATAATCAGTTGAAGTAGGAATCTGTACATCGCCATCGTGGGCAGCAACAAGTGTTGTTTGTGTAGCAGGAGGCCGCGGAGTGGGGGGCGGAGGCCGCCGACGCAGGGGAGGGGAGGGTGGAGTACCTTGAGGTGGAGACTCTCGACGAGATGGAGGACAGCGAGGACTTGTGAACATTACCCTATGTCGCATCCACTTCAATTGTATGATAATGAACTTATTTAACTTAAATAATGCTAATAAGATAATGCTTATGAGATGAGAGAGATGATTGTGTGATTTTTAACCAGTTTCAGTTAAGTACTCTCATGAAATAGTATAGTGCATTGTGCAACTGTTTTGGTTGGAAGGGCGCTCCCATTTGACATTAGCGAGTCAACGTGTCGCGCCTCACGTTGTACAGGTTGAAGTTATCAAGTGGGTGGATGGCCGGGCTTCACACTTGGCCCTTCACTCTCCACACGGAAAATTCACCTGTGTAGTGGTATGGCTACTTACAACTGTACAAAAGTTAGTTCTGACTGTGAAGTAGTACATTTTATAAATTCGGAACAGTTAGTATTGTTACTACTTAGTTACTATATTCATACTCTAAAAATTAAAATAAATTGACCCAGCGTTTTTACATTTTTTTTTCTTTTTATGCAGCTGAATGACGAGACGAGCTGGTCGTTTGCCTGATGGTAAGCAATACGCCAGCCCATAACAATAACAGCACCACCGAGAACTGCACTCGTCAATTCTAAAAAAAAAACTCGTAAAGTCCTGAGACAATTAGCTGTTGAATCTCAAAATGCCCAGTAACTTCACTGGCTACAATGCCCTTCAAACAGGAACACGGTAATGCTTGCGCACTACTGCTTGGCGGCTGAATAACTGGCAAAGCGGTGGTACCCACCCAGACGGCCTCTCGCATACGAAAAACCTACCACCAGTAAAATAAGGAGGAAGTGTATGAAACAATATTAATTTAATCAGTTTATTTACAAAAATCAACAAAATACCGTTTTAATCCTACAACCTACAATAAGTTACGTAAAAATATTCATTAAAAGAAATTGCTTTTCTATCTACTTTTCAATAAATATGTCAAGGCGTTATTTACCATACACAATCGAGGTACACAACCTAGGCATTGAAGTATTATGCTAAAATACAACTAGATGGTTCAGGGATGCTACTCGTGTCGGTAGTAAATTCGTTCGACGTGTGGAGACTGCGGGTGCGGCCGGCGCCCTCAGGGCTGCGGCTGTGGGCGCGGACGGCGCCCTCAGGGCTGCGGCTGTGGGCGCGGACGGCGCCCTCAGGGCTGCGGCTGTGGGCGCGGACGGCGCCCTCAGGGCTGCGGCTGCGGGCTCGGCCTGCTGCGGCAGATGACGGCGACGCGGCGCAGCCTGGGCACCCTTGCGCCGCGCCACGCGCTCGCCTCGCCGCCCAGCACCGCGTGCGTGAACTTATAGCGCGCGACACCCCTGCCGACACAAATAATAAACATTTGACAGCCTCTGTACTGTAGCGGTAGCGGGGGGGCATGTTGACTCAAGCCTCATACACCAACCACCAAGCTTGTGGGTTTGATCCTGAGGAGGTACAAATGTTTAAACACAGAAAAAAGTGCAAACCTCATAATATAAAGAGCTCTTCTTTGGAGTAGTGCATCCAACGTGAGGTGCTTCTTATCACAATGCTCCAATCGCATTACTGCACTCGACATCAGGCATATTCCAGCTATCACTTCACCGCAGAACTGGAAATTACCAACTTTTATTGCTATAGGTATTTGGCTGACACAGCCATCTTTCATATAATAAAGATAAAAAAGATCTTGAATCAGTAGACATGTAAATTGTTCCCGACCCTGACGGCATCAACATGAGGCTTTATGTGCCCGCTGGCTGCGAGGTCCAGAACATGAGCGTGCGGCAGCGGCTCCGTGTCCTGGAATGCTATGTCCTTGACCCTCTGTATAATGGCTTCGTTCTCCGGAGTCCACTGGCGGCGCTCAGTCTCGCGGTAGCCTTGGATAGCCTAGAATTTACAATTATCTCATTTCATAATAATAATTTCATTTACTTAGACAACTATGATTCACATTAAAAATAACATAAATGTTGTTTTCTTTAGCCTTCCTACACATCTAGGAAGGCTAAAAACAAATCATGAGAACTGGTGTAAGTACAAATTTAATCGTAAGCTCTATCTATGAAGTAGTTCCAATTATTAGGTAATACATGACAGACATTGTCCCAGTGGTCGAACTCGTATCTCATCCTCTTGAGATAGGGCTCCAGCTCGGCGAGCAGCGCGCGCTCCTCGCGCTCGGACACGAAGTCGGGCAGCACGCGCATGTCGCGCGCCGCAGCGACGCGCAGCTCCGCGTCTTCCTCCGCCGGCCACGACGGAGACACTTCTACCAACGTTGGATCGCCTGTAAACTCGTATATACACTCATTATTGATGATTTTTGCAGAAAATATCACGGAGTCCATTGTAGTCAATGTATAATCATATCAACATTACATTCTAATAGTAGTAGATTACGGGCTCGGATAGCAATTTTATACCTAGAACTTTTCCTAAATCTGTTGCTGGAATCGCACTATTACTCAGTTGTTTCGATAAACAGTAGCAAAATGTCTTGTACTTGCAGTTTTTTAGGAAACTAAACGTTAAAATACGCATTTTATGTTGTTTCTTTTTACAAAAATTGAGATAACTTAGAAGTTTCAGGTTACCTTTTGATCAAAATCAAAACAAATATTATTATGTCAAATTGACAATGACAGCACTTGATTGCAGGGCTGTCAGGTGAAAAAAGGCTAATCGTATACATTATGTACATTGAGGAAAGGTCTAGTGTGAGACCTCAATGCCTCAGATAAAGTATCCAGCCTGGATTAGTGACGCGCACTCATTCCCATTACAAAAAGTCTGTCATTTTCGGTGGTGGACGAGGAAACGCACACAATTTAATGATCACTACTAACGCATTTTTCAATCACGTCGCTATGCACGCACACAACAAAAGAAGCAAACACTAGCTTAAATTTTATGCAAACAATCACATTCACACACAGAGACGTTCTATCGGTACACGATATTTAAACGTCAATCAGGTAAACTACTTCATGCTTGATACTATCGATACTGTGTTATCGATAAACTCTGCTAAAGCATGTAAGGCACATAAAAACAAAATAAAACAGAATTTTTGTTCATTTGAATGACATATTCTGTTGCTCAAGAGAATAATAACTATCAAAGTTAGTTCGAAAGTTCTTTATTATGTTTTGGCATCACAAACGCACTTATGAACGTTAATTATTACAATGACTAAACAAACAAAATATACTATATTTTATTTTTGTTTTTGACAATGTTATGTTTTTTTATGTGGTAGTTGGCTACTTGGCAGAAGCGGAATGTTCCATGCATCTTTGTCTTTAATGTAATTAGTAACGATAATGATAGTCTATGTAATTACTATAGACGATGATTTAAAATTAAACTTGCAATAACGTGAAATAACGTTGCAAGAATTATTGCTGTATGTATATTTGTTTTTTTAGAGAAGCATTCTAGCGAGGCTCAATAGTTCTTGCAATACTTTCTACCATTATTCCTACCCTATAGGGAAGAACAGGCAAACTTTATCGCAAATGTCGCCACAAGCATATACAGTAAACAAACAAATGTCAAAATTATATTTTTAAACATATTGTTTTTATCGATATCTAAATTGGTTCTGTCCCAGCATTAATTTTACTCCGGTTTTCTGACTGTGTTGCTAACGTTCAAATAATATAAGTGCCTATTTTATTTTACATTCTCATTAGTTACTGATTATAGTACATTTTTTCCGCGACTTCGCCTGCCTAGACAACAGACAATATAGTCGTTTTTTTTCAAAGACCATTTTCGCAAGACCTCACTGCGAAAATGGTCTTTGAGCGCTAACCACTAACCCAACCGGTTTTGATGTATACAAGTGCAGCAAAATTTTTAAAATACCAAAAATGCTGTTTTTATTTTCTCCACTCTAAGGACAAAACTTTCTCAATACAAGAGAAAAGGTACCTACCCTGGAGGTCCAAATTTTTGCCACACCTGTATACCCTATAATCAGAGCTGGAACTTATAATACTAAACGCTGAAAACCAAATTAAAATCCATTCTGCAGTTTTCGAGTCAACAATTATTCAAAATAATAACAGGTTTATAAAATTGTAATGTAAAACAATATTTGTTAATAGTTTCAGTGTCATTTGACTTTCTTATAACGTGCAGGAAAACAGAGCTTTGGCCGCCTAGATAAATGAAAATAAGCTAAAAATTTTATCCGAAATATAACTTTTTCGATTTAGTTGCAACACTATGTGAGTTTATGCGACTGACAATAATTTTCAAATTTTCGCTATTTTAGTGCATTATTACTTTATTAGATATAAAAACACATACAGATGAAAAGTTACGTTATCCTTGGTGTAGTTTGATGTTCTTGAAATTTTTTTGCACTAATATATGCTGCAACTTGGCATTTTTTTAAGAGCTCTTTCGCCCGCTACGACAGTTGGTGAATGGCGCGTGATGCGCGTCAACTAGTTTTATATAACGTCGTGGATATTTTTGTCCTTGACGTTTGGCAAAATTGGCAAGAGGGGTAGGCCTGTCGTGTCGACTCCGTTTGGCTGTCTACTCGAAGCTCAATGCATATGTACCAGCAGCTTGAATAAAGTCGTGCAAAGTCTCAGATAAAGTATCCAGCCTCTACTCGAAGTGCAAAGTGGACATTATTGACAAAAAAACAAACCAATTTTTATAAAACTGCTTATTATACGGTTTGTTACTCAGAGGAGTAATACTATCTCAGAGTAATTACTCTGAGGTTTGTTATTACTTTTTTAGTTAGGGCAGGCTAAAGTCTCTAGGACCATACCGCCATATCTTACGTAGTTTTTATTTGATAGTTTAATATTCCATTTATTATACTTTTGTTGAGAATGAGAGTCAACAGCATTAAGCCGGACCCTCTCTTAGTGCTTCAATAAAGTGGTGGAATAAAGTGGATTCAAGCTTTCCATTGACTTTGTGGGAGATCATAACAAGCAATGTATCCTCTATTTTGTTTCATTAGCCTACACTCGTGCAAGTTTACGAACACAAAATGGTTAATATTTGTCGCAGTAGCACGCGGTGGATAACTGGACCCTATTAGATTATTCGTGGATAGGAATAATGCACATTAGATTTAAGATGAAAGTAAAATATATTAATAACAAGTTTACACAGTCATGGTTTTTGACGAGTAGTTTTGACAAGGAATCTAAAGCTAAAAAAACACATGAGAGTAATTCAAATTTAGAATATATACAAGAAAGAGTTCTGAATAGCATCTCATATATAACCTCTTACAACAATATTCCACCGATGTTACACATGATCACTCGAAATAACGCTAGTTTGGAAAATAAAACAAAGTCGAACCGTATCACTTTTCACTTCCCGCCAAAATGGGCGGGTTTGTTATCACAATCGAGTAATGAAACAAGCAGGTCGTTTACCTGATGGTAGGCATACCGTTCCCTTTCAGACCCTTTTTTTTTGGGAATATGTCTTACTATATAGGTAACTTGATATTTCACAGCGATTAACTGACAAGTAATCACTGGTGAACATTTACCAATTTCTGAACGCTACCCAAATGGCATTGTGACAATGTTTTTAAACTAACGTTCCGCTATACGTAATCCTGAATCTCAGTTTTTTTAGAGTAAAATAGAATAAACGCATAAAGTTAACATTATGTTTACTCTAAGAATAAACGTTATTGCATAAAAACTGTGTACTGTGTAGGTATATAATATATAAATAATGAACCAACAGTTTGTTCTCTCGGACGTACATTATTATTTACAGTACCTATACCCACAACCCATTTATTAAGTATTAACATTGGATAAGTTATCTGAGTATTAACAATTTTATATATTATTATTTATACTCTAATGAGATCATAAACCTTAAATTTAGTACCTATTAATTAATTTTTAATAATATTTTTTTAGTTTTTAAGTTTTGTTAATGTAACATTTTTTTTAATTGCCTGATAGGCAAACATTTGACCGCTGTCTCACCTGATAGAAAGTGATGACGCGATCGACGGTGGATCATGCTTGCCTAGATCGTACCGATTCACTAGGACTTGAAGACACCTAGATTATAAGTATCGGGAAACAGAGACGCTGGTAAGGTTGTAGGATTACATATCATCTACATTCATTATTCATGACTCATCGAACCTATTTGTTATATTTTTATATGGACTTACTTTTATTGCCTGAAAAGAAAAGATAATTCAAAAATTAAATGATCTGACAGAGAACGGAAAAATATGAGAAACGAGGACTTGAAAGCAAAGAGAAAATTAAGTAATGGAAGTTTCGGGAGAGAAAGGTTCTCATCGTTGATGAAGATTGGATCGATTGATCTGGGGTGAGACGCTGTTGAAGAAGCCTCACGAGTAGGTGGCCATATAAAAGCCCCACTCGCCGCTGTCAACCGCCTAAGGAAAAGGCTTACTGGTCGCTGCAGACCGCTACATACACCTGTGGTAGTCCACCTGTACCACCTAACGCCGGAGCATCAATCAACGTTACCCTGGAATAAAAGGGTGCAACCGTCCCCTGGATTGGGAGTAGTAAGATTATACGTTCTCATTTTCCCTCTATCGACAGGCCGAAGAACTTTCCCTTACCCGCACTCATGATGTTTTGTATGTAAAATCAATTTACTTTATTATTACAGCTTCCCAGTTCCTCTCTCTCTTCTAGGAATGGTACTGTACGTGCGGAGGTCATAGGTAGAGCTAGCCGGGGGACCTCCGTAACGTTACAAGGTGTTCCATTCCTTGGCTGTTCGCATTATGAAAGTGGAAGCGAAACGCTTTGTTCTAGCAGGAGGAATGTCAACCAGAAACGGATGCCGAGTTTCCGTACGTCTTGTTTTCCGATTGTAGAAAGAAGATGGAGGAATTAACTCATGTAATTCCATCACACACTCACCGTGATATATCCTGTAAAATACCGCCAGGCTGGCAACATTATTGCAAAGGCCGTGAAATAGGCAATTGCAGGTCGAGTATGAGTTAATACGAGACAGGCAATTGCCATTTCCGCCGAGGCATATATAGTGCTTTTCTCAAAAGACTGCAGGGAAATAAAACATACTATTAAACATTTAATTTAATTTTCAGCTTTGCCGCCAATATTCTATTTATTATCTGTGCCGAAAGGCAAACACATTTATGGCTATACAGACACGTGAACGCAAAGAGACTTACTTTGGTATACCAAGAATGATAAAAGAGATCCAATCAAAGAGTATTTAATAACCCCAGCACGCCGTTTCATACACTCAGATAAAGTGTCTACTCGAAGTTCATACAACATTGCTGGAGCGTTATGTTCCAAATTCAAAAAACGGTCCTGCTATGGATTTGATTTTCTTTGTCCGTAAATTCGATACTTCGCGTGTTCTTTTTTCGAAAATAATGACTATATTTCCATGCATGTTTGAGAAAAAATTATTTAATAATTTATGTATCATCACTACGATTTTTGGGGAGGCATGGCCCCTACAACCCCCCACCCCTCGGACCGCCACTGTATAGAATGAAAGTTACAATAAAATTAATGAACAAAACATAAAACTGAAAGTACCTATTTGACACCCATTTCCTTACAGTTATTGTTCTTGGTTGAAGTGTTATTGCCAGTCCATGTCAATTATGTATATTTTTGGATGGTATGGAGAGTTCGCGGTCTTGCGCTCTTGAGCTTGGCGAACGAGGCGCTTCTACAGTTATAAGAGTAATATGTAGGGCTTTGTTTCTTCATAAATAAATTGCCTAGGTAATCGAACGTGTTTCGATAAATGAGCAAGGATCGACATAGAGAAGAGAAGGTTACATTTTATGTTCAATGTTAATTTAATTGGATTCTATATGATGGTCGGTCAAAGTTGGGCAATAAAAAAACGTCTGGTTATAAGAGTGCGTTAACACTTACAATAGCTTCACATTATGATGATACCTTTGCTTCAGTAGGTGCGAGTCCGGCCGCTACTGAATATAATTGAATGTGTGAGGATGTGGCAACACGGTCTATTGTCCAGGGGCCAGCGATGCGTTCAGAAGCGGTGTTATGTACAGGCTGCATGGCCAATAACGAAATATTGAAGATTCCTTACCTTGACCGGGAAGTGTTCAAATGGCAGAGCAACTATCAACCTTTTATTTACATTTTTATGCGCTACAATACACACAGGACTAATAAAGTTGTGCAATGCCAATAAAATAAATTGAAATAAAATATTACGCTACAATTTCTGTCGTTTGTTGAATTGTTTATGTTAGTTGGTTGGTATTTGTTTCCAAGTGAGCGAGTCCGTACATATGATGAGCCCAGTACGCGGTTGTGACCGAGTGTGAGGACAGGAACAAGATATGTAATGAGACGCGGTCATGCCCTTGCAGCAAATTTACAGCAAAATGTGGTGTTGTACATATAACTTTGACTCTACTTTATGTGCTCCATCTTCCGCCACATCGGCGCTCAGCGGCCCTGCGGCCCTGCGGCTCCGGCGAGATAGTGGACTAAACCTAGATAAAACATTTCAAGAACTGTATCATTTTTGTAGGTACCTTACGATATAATTTGTACTAAGTACGTCAATACTTATACTTAATGTGAAACAGTGGGCACTTATAAAGTGATATTGTTCACATAAAAGTACTAATAGTGTGCCGCCCTTAATGAAGAATCTGAAGTGAATGGTGAATAATGAATACCTACGATGGAAGCGTCTCAACGGCCGCGGGCCGGAGACGTGGTCACGCGGCCACGGTGGTGACCTCCGCGGCGCTGCCACCTCTGCCGTCGACATCCCGCGCCCGCGCCCGCGTCCGGAGAGAATATGCGTAAGTACCGTGCATCTATTTTCCAGGGCATCATTTTATTTACGAAGACACGTAACAAATACCTAATAGTGGATGGATATCTATTGGCTAAAACTGAAAATCATGCTTGTGCTTTTTATCAAATGTACGAGTCAGGTAAACTAACAACATAATAAATAAATGAGCTACGTACCTACTCAATTATATTTACGTTACTACGTGCAATACCTACATATATAGGCACCTATTTAGATATATGAAGTACCTACACGCAAGCGGAGCTTATATTGTGACAGGTGCTACAATGCCTATAATGGCTACTTAATTGATAAATTTTTCGTAGAAATTAGTAGACACAGACATCTGTCAGTTCGCTGGGACCTTGGAGCAATAATATCGCCTCTTCCATTAGTTTAGTGAACAGCTAGCGACGCAACACAAAGTGGTTGTTAAAAGTGTAGAGTCGTGGGTACGCACAGTAAAGTTGTTTTACAAAATGTTATTGCCATTGAGGATGTTTCGATCACGCATTACATCATTTACATAGTTAGGTATTCGGCAATTTTACCGAGGTTTTACTTTTATGGTTTTTACGTGTTGAGGTCGTCATAAACAAATGGTTTCTTTTTATCAATTAGTGCGTTAAACAAAACGCTAGTAGGTAATTGAATGAGCTGAAACTTGTCATGCGTTTGGTTATTTTATTAGTTCCAAAATAGATTTAGCTGATAGAGAACTCAGGCAGGCAGCAGCAGGTGGGCATTGAGTTCACCATTACCGAACGACAATCGATTGCCCAACCTGTACGTAAGTCTAGTGATTACTTTATCTAAGTAATTCATTTTAGTTTTTGTAAGACTACCTATGAATAGATAACTATTATTATTATCATTTAACCTTACAAGCCCTTGCGCAGAATTTGAAGCATTCTATTACATTCAAATGCTGTTATTTAATTTGATCATACATATATAGGTAGGTACATTTATGATTATGTTTATATGCCGCGTCGCATCACACGGCGCGGGCGCGGCGACGACGCGACGGCGACGCGACGGCGACGCTGCGATTAGCTCGCTCATCCATCGCATGCTTGCGATCGTAAGGAATTTCATTCTCATTCATAATTCGCGTACTTTGTTCTAATTAATGAATCCGGCTGGAGTGCACCTAGTTGTAACAAGTGCATTTCTGAAATTTCTTTGAAAACTGGTTAAAGTCGGATATCCTGAGAATGCTGTGGAATAAGACACGGAAAAGACGATACAGAATTTCAGTTATTTTACCATTGAGGTCTTACACTATAGAGGGATAATTACGAAGTTTTCCGACCTAAAAAAGGATAGCGCTATACAACAGGCTCTTATAAAGAACGAGGTAGAACTATTATCATATTGTCTCTATCGCGTAACCCATTTTCTTAACATTGGCCATGACATGTTAAGTCAAAATAGTGGCCCGGCAGGGTCGGCTTGTGGTTTTTTAATTTGTGTTGTGGTATTTTTTATTATTTTTAAGTGAATCATTGTGAATGTGTACTAGAAACAATTTAGAATTAAATGTGAAAAAATATTCGGGTGTTCCATTCATGGTGAAGTGAAAATTGTACTGAAAGATTAAGTTTTCAAACGTTTGTGTTTTTCTTGTGTTTATTGATGTTTTTCGGTAACTATAATTTATGTGGATGTAACTATACATCGGGTTCGACAATTAGAACCTGCATTTGGCTTGATATATTCAGTTTTCGGTGTTATTTTGTTAAAACAACATTGACCAGTTTCGTGTGTCAGTGTGGCCATCGTATAAACATTTCAGTTCCCATTACGTCGGGTAACAAATTGCATATTTGTGTAAAATGTTAAATGTATTAAAATTGTGCATTCTTCAACCATTTAATTAAGATATAGGTAATAAAAGTAGTTAATGATTATAGTTTTTATTTAATTTGAAATTAAAAAGTTAAAGTTTAGTAAGAAGAGAGTAGAATTGTTTTAATAGTAAAGGCATTCGCCTCTTATGTAAGAACATATGTTGTAAATAAGTTCTTATTTTGTGTAATAAATTTATCTTACAGGTCCTTGCTGTCGATTACTATGGCCAATCATCCAATTCCATTGATGGATCACAATCCTACAATAAAAATGTAAGCAACGAATCTCGGATTTCTAATCCTAATTAACGCCACATAGTGAGAACGAGTTCATGAACGTAGACTTCATCATCATGTGAACGTCAAGGCTGTTCAGGACACAAAAGGACAAACCGTTTCGGGTTAGTGTAGTGAATTGACAGTTATGTATAGTTAGTGCTATCCAATACGGTGGTATGGTCAATGTAATAATTGACTTTCATAAGTACGTCTGTGATCTACTCCGACAGTATGACATTTAACTGAGACACTATGCTATTTAGAATACTTCAAGTGTTTTTTTTTAACATTGTGTTTATCTATCTACCTATATCCTAAGTATCAGTTGTGCTGCAGTCTTGTAAATTATGTCAAAATACTAGTTCTTCTATTGTAAATTTTACCTGTATGGAAATAATTAATGTATGTATATTGTATAAATGTGTCATATATTTTATTTGATTATTTTATTTACCTGACTGGTTTAATCCCAGATAAAACCTGGTTAACAACAAAATATTAATGATTGCATAAGAAGCATACCGTAAGGAAATGTAGTTACCGCAATGTCATTCGAGCTCTGAGTTGTATCGCCGCCACTATAGCTTCAGAAAGTCGTAGGTAGTTGGTCTGTAAAAGGTAGGAAATCTATACTATTATTCTGTGGCCACGCTAGAATGTATTCATTACTCGGCCACCTAAAAGAGACCTTCACCTTTTGATCTGTTTACAGGAGTCTATCATAAAAAGTAATTTCTAGATTTTTCGACAACATATGCATATTCCCTATTTCCCTATTCTTCACTCTGGGGTACAGAATAGTACAGATGTCCTACCTTTTACAGACCAACCACGAACTTCTGAAGTTATAGTGGCTGCAATGCAACGCAGAACACGTTATATTTTCATTCAAGCGAATGGGAGAATTTTTCATAGGTATGGTAAACACTCCAAAATTACTGTCAAAAAACTATTGCTTTCCAAAAGTGTTACGCTGTCGAGGACTCTATAGTGTCATTCCTCAATGTATTTTACCTTCTTTCAAGTTTTTTATTCAGATTTTCCCTATTATTCTCAGCGCTTGGTGCGAAGGCTTATTGGCGCTACAATCTGTAGGTACCTATACCTACTTATTATGTAGGTAATTATATTATTTATCGAAAAAGACCACCGGTTGTGGTTGAAACTATAGTTGGTACTACTTCAACTGAAACTGTACTTACTGTGTGTTATTTAACTGTGTCACTGTGTTGCGACTTGAAAGGCATTGTAGCCAGCAAAGTTACTGGGCATTATGAGACTTAATAGCTAATTGGCTCAGGGTGACGAGCGCAGTGCAGCGCCGCGCAGGATTTTGCAAAACAAAGTTCTGGGTGGTGCTGTTACTGTCATGGGCGGGCATGGTGCTTACCATCAGGCTAACGACTCGTCTTGACATTCAGCTGTATAAAAAAATGTGAGCGTCACCCGAAAATGAGTACTATTATTAATAATATATGTAAAATAACTTTGGTTGACCGTTTTGTTTCAAATTCACCTTTCTCTGTTGTTGATCGTAATAACGTTTGGAAGCGCTACTAAACTCTCGATCGAACGACCGAACAAGGTGCTTGCCGGCAACGTACGTATCTACACTACAATTAAATTATTTCACTTTCTACGAAACTGTTCTCTTCAGTGTTCTCTCGTAGCAGCGATCAGTGAGGCATCTGTCACTTGCAGGCTTTCTACCCAAGCGGGTCGCGAGCTCGTGGCGTCGGTCGGTCGGTCGGTCGGTCGGTCGCGTCGTGTGGAGGCTGCGTGTCTGGGCTCTGGTCGCCGTTGTTGGTGGGTGTTTTATTTATTTTTATTTTTATTTATTGACAAAATCCACAGATCTTAATTAGTATAATAACAGTAATTGCAAAGTCTTACATCTAATCACGGATTTACTTTTTATAAGCTAACTTGTTTAGAGAGCAGAGAGAATACATTATATGCAACAAACATGATGAACAAAAACACAAGTACCTACCATTAAATTCGTATGTAATTAAATTAAAAGAAACGTAAATATATTTTATAATCAAAAGGTACTGATATATTGCTTTTTTTACTTATTGGGGACGAAAAACTAGTCGCTACCAAGATGTATAGTCTTGATCATCGACGTAAGGTAGCATGTCTGTCAATCTTCTATCGGAAACATTTCGGGGAATGTGCACAGGAACTTCACGACCTAATTCCACCATCCCCCTTCCATCACAGGACGAGCAGAAAGTCGGCCAAATATCATCCCTATATAGTAGACATTCCGCCTATTCGAACAAAGCGTTTTGTTTGGTTCCACGTTTATAGTGCGAACTGCTAAGGAATGGAACTCCTTGCCGTCTTCTCTGTTTCCTGAAAACTATAATTTGGGTATCTTCAAGGCTAGAGTGAATAGGTATCATCTAAATCTACGTGTTCCATCTTCGGCCACATCATCGCTTAACATCAGGCGAGATGGAGGTCAAAAGTAGATTTATCACAAATAAAAAAAAAACATATTACCTGTACCTACCAACTAGGTACTACATGTGCGACAGGTGATATTAAGTTACGTGAGTGTGGTATGTGATGTTGAGTTGTATTACATCCTAGGTCGTTTTTTTTAAATTATTTGTTCCTTATAATGTTTATCACAGAACTCTTAAAATTATGTTTTTGACAGTTAAAAAGATCAACCGAGCTGAAGTACTTGTTGAAATTATTTTGCGTTCGACAAATTATTGAATTTTGTAAATAATTGGTATGAATGCGTGGGAGGGAGAACAAGGAGAGAGGTATGTCTTGTACGGACAGTGGGGACTCGCAGCTGCACGAATAATTCAGTGAGGTTGATGCTGTCGGTGGCGCCATGGCAGACGTTATGAAGAAATAACATGTCAAGAAGTTTTCGCCTATCCTGAGTCCCGAGTGATAAACAATTGTGGAATGTACAGGATTCTTCATAGTTGATATACTTATGATGTGAGCGGTAGTTTAAGTGTTTTAAGAATTTCATTTGAATTGTTTCAATGTGTTGTATGTAGGATATATACCGTGGGCTCCAGACATTGCTGCCATATTCTAGAATGCTTCTGACGTAAGCAAAATATAGAACTTTAAGGTCTTTAAGACATTTTATATCAGGAAAGGGCTTACTGACGCGCAAAATAAAACACAAGCTCTTGTATGATCTGCTTACAATGTCAGAGATGTGGTCGTTGAAAGACAATTTGTGATCCAGAAGAATCCCTAAATCTCTAACTAACTGTGTGATCTTAATTATGGTATTACTAATTGTGTATGCAAATTTAATTGGATTTTTCTTTCTAGTAAACGTCATAAACATACATTTATTAACAAATTATTGTATCTCTCGGAAATCAAATGTATGGGTCCCTGTTTATAAACTCACCTGTATTATATTATCTGGCGTACACAGTACGACAGTATGAAGGGCATCTCGGGGTTCTAATTCTAACAGTGTTGCTTTTTTATTGTCATCCGACAAGTTCATTACACTAAACTTTCTGTAAATAATCCTTAACAAATGTAATATGAAAGAGATGGGGAAGACTTTTGCCCAGCAGTGGGACAGTATAGGTTAGATAAAAAAAGTGTAATATTTATGATTATAATATAATAAACAAGTTTATATACCTAGTCGTCAGTTTTCGGACGCGGACGGTTCAAACAGAACATTGTTTATAAATCTAAGAGTAGGTAAGTCCTCTCATGTCTGCCACAACCATTGAACTGCGTCGATACACTAAAAAGGTCATGGCGTAACTAAACGGGGTATTTTACATAATAATACATGGTATTTTATATTATAATGGATTGCGCAACCGACCCGGCACACGGACGCTTGACATTGGCCACCGGGCCGTGGAATAGAGCATAGTTAGTGGGGTACTGTAACACAGATTATGCCTCAAGCACAACACGGGTGACAATGTAGCATAGCTCATGGTATAGTTCAGTGGCGGAGTCGAGGCCACACACACACACGCGCAGCTATTGTCATTCAAACTTTTATCCGAGTTAATATCTCAAGTAGTGAATTGAAAGTGCGACTCCATTGTTATGATTCTGTTTCTGTCACGTTTTGAGACACAAAAAGTCAATCAGATTAAAAATGAAAACGTGCATGGGGAGGTCAATTAATGAATACTCATTGATCTTAGCTCCACTCACAGGGCGGTCCGGAGTCCAAATGGACCTCTGTACATACGTATTCTATCCTAAGTTTGTTCTCTATAGACATTTGAATTAAACAATTGATTGAAAGGGGTTGCTTCAGAAGCACTCTAAGTATCTCGACCATGATGTAATCTTTGCAAAACATGGCTAATTAATTTTGAAAAAAATGCGTAACTTCCTTGTTACACGTTCCTACATTCCGGGCTATTGTCGCCAACCACCGCACCGGCGCGGGCGCGGGCGCGGCTGACGGCTGGCGGCGGCGGCGCGGCGCGGCGGCTCGATGAACGAGATAGTGCGGTGCACTGTCCGAGAGTATCGCCCTCCGCTGGGGTGCTTACAGCGCCCACGCTCCACAGCGATAGCATCGTCACCAGCCGTCACCGACACACCGCCCGCGCCGGAAGTGCGGTAATAGGCATGGCAGTGATCTTGTCGCATTTCCTCGAATGATTGTTTGTTGATGAGCATCGCGGGTCATGATCAGCACCCGCGCTGCGCGCCGCGCGCTGAGCGCTGGGAATAGGACTTGAGTGAAGTAAACCGTCCAAAAACATTTTCCCGATAAGAAATGGAACAAGTGACAATTGTATTAATCAAGCGGCTATATATAGCAACTAGTATTTCGCCGCGTGCGCGAGCTGCTAAAGCAGCTCGCGTGGTGGTGGTGTTATTTTTTTTTATAGAAACTTCCTATCGATTACGGTTCTAAAGTTATCTAAGCCTTTATGTTTTAAAAACAAACTTTTGTATGGCGGCCATATTGGAAAATGGCGCAATCCAAGTGATTTTGTGGCGTGCGCGAGCTGCTAAAGCAGCTCGCGTGGGGTGGTGTTGTTTTTTTTTATAGAAGCTCCCTATCGATTACGGTTTTAAAGTTATTCTCTTTGTTTGGAAAAAAATCTTTTGTATGGCAGCCATCTTGAAAATGGGTCCAATCCAAATTTTTTTTTCATAATCGTAATCTTCGACCCAGAAAACCCCCCGATGCAAAATTTCAGTTGGATCGGAGCAACTTTCAAAATGGCCGCCATTTTTTTTCTTTTTTTTTAATTTTTCCAACTTTCCCAAATTTCCCTCATGGTCCTCTATGATATTTGGTCGAGCACCCTATACCTATCTGTAACCGTTTAAAAGTTATTTGCATATTATTTTCACCTATTTTGTCATGAAAAAAAACATTTGTATGGCAGCCATCTTGAAAAACGGCGGAATCAAATTTTTTTTTCATAATCGTAATCTACGCCCCAGAAAACCTCCCTATGCAAAATTTCAGTCGGATCGGAGCAACTTTCAAAATGGCCGCCATTTTTTTTTCTTTTTTTTTAATTTTTCCAACTTTTTCAAATTTCCCCCATCGCCCTCTATGACATTTGGTCGATCACCCTATACCTATCTCTTACCGTTTAAAAGTTATTTGCATTTTTATTTTGTATGGCGGCCATGTTTTTTTGTATGGCGGCCATCTTTTTTTTCAAATTTTCAAAAATGGCCCAGGTTTTGGGGCATATTTAGTTCAAGCGGTACCCCCATTCGATTTATAGTTTCCGAGATCCCTTGAGCAGTTCCATCTCGGAGACACCTTTCCATGGATTTCGGATTTTTCTGGTTGGTTTCAAAACACCCTCTATACAACCGTACCAAACACTCCCCCCCACCATAACGGCAAGTCGGAGATCAATTCTGTCAATATGTCAGTCAGTCAGTCAGTCAGTCAGTCAGTCAGTCAGTCAGTCAGTGAGTGGTCTTTCACTTTTATATAATATAACTAGTATTTCGCCGCGTGCGCGAGCTGCTAAAGCAGCTCGCGTGGTGGTGGTGTTATTATTTTTTATAGAAACTTCCTATCGATTACGGTTCTAAAGTTATCTAAGCCTTTATGTTCTAAAAACAAACTTTTGTATGGCGGCCATATTGGAAAATGGCGCAATCCAAGTGATTTTGTGGCGTGCGCGAGCTGCTAAAGCAGCTCGCGTGGGGTGGTTTTGTTTTTTTTTTATAGAAGCTCCCTATCGATTACGGTTTTAAAGTTATTCTCTTTGTTCGGAAAAAAATCTTTTGTATGGCGGCCATCTTGAAAAATGGCGGAATCCAAATTATTTTTTCATAATCGTAATCTACGACCTAAAAAACCCCCCGATGCAAAATTTCAGTCGAATCGGAGCATGTTTCAAAATGGCTGCCATTTTTCTTTCTTTTTTTTTAAATTTTCTAACTTTTCCAAATTTCTCTTATCGTCTTCTATGACATTTGTTCGAGCACCCTAAACCTATCTCTAACCGTTTAAAAGTTATTTCTATATTATTTTCACCTATTTTGTCCTGAAGAAACACCTTTGTATGGCGGCCATCTTGAAAAATGGCGGAATCCAAATTATTTTTTCATAATCGTAATCTACGACCCCTAAAACCCCCCGATACAAAATTTCAGTCGGATCGGAGCAACTTTCAAAATGGCCGCCATTTTGTTTTCATTTTTTTTTATTTTTCCAAATTTTTCAAATTTCCCCCATCGCCCTCTATGATATTTGTTCGAGCACCCTATACCTATCTCTAACCATTCAAAAGTTATTAACATTTTAATTTTGTATGGCGGCCATGTTTTTTTGTATGGCGGCCCTCTCTTTTTTTTTAAATTTTCAAAATTGGCCCAAGGTTTAGGGCATATTTAGTTCAAGCGGTACCCCCATCCGATTTATAATTTCCGTGATCCCCTGAGCAGTTCCATCATGGAAACCACATTTTCAGAGTTTCGAATAAGATTTAAACTTCGCGTATATATTTCTATACACATATGGAGTTTTCTTCAAAGAATTTCAATTGAATGTAAAATTGCAAAATGTTCGAAAAGAAACTTTTGTATGGCAGCCATCTCTAAAAATGGCGGAATCCAATTTTTTTTTTCATAATCTTAATGTCCGACCCAGAAAACCCCCCGATGCAAAATTTCAGTCGGATCGGAGCAACTTTCAAAATGGCCACCATTTTTTTTTCTTTATTTTTTAATTTTTCCAACTTTTTCAAATATCCCCCATCGCCCTCTATGACATATGGTCGAGCTCCTTATACCTATCTCTAATTATTCAAAAGTTATTTACATTTTTATTTTGTATGGCGTCCATGTTTTTTTGTATGGCGGCCATCTTTTTTTTTCAAATTTTCAAAATTGGCCCAAGGTTTGGGACATATTAAGTTTAAGCGGTACCCCCATCCGATTTATAGTTTCCGTGATCCCCTGAGCAGTTCCATCATGGAAACCTCATTTTCACAGTTTCGAATAAGATTTAAACTTCGCGTATATATTTCTATACACATATGGAGTTTTCTTCAAAGAATTTCAATTGAATGTAAAATTGCAAAATGTTCGAAAAGAAACTTTTGTATGGCAGCCATCTTGAAAAATGGCAGAATCCAAATTTTTTTTTCATAATCCTAATGTCCGACCCAGAAAACACCCCGATGCAAAATTTCAGTCGGATCGGAGCAACTTTCAAAATGGCCGCCATTTTTTTTTCTTTTTTTTTTAATATTTCCAACTTTTCCAAATTTCCCCCGTCGTCTTCTATGATATTTGTTCGAGCTCTCTATCCCTATCTCTAACCGATTAAAAGTAATATCTATATTATTTTTACGTATTTTGTCCTGAAAAAAAACCTTTGTATGGCAGCCATCTTGAAAAATGGCGGAATCAAATTTTTTTTTCATAATCCTAATGTCTGACCCAGAAAACACCCAGATGCAAAATTTCAGTCGGATCGGAGCAACTTTCAAAATGGCCGCCATTTTTTTTTCTTTTTTTTTTAATTTTTCCAACTTTTCCAAATTTCCCCCGTCGTCCTCTATGATATTTGTTCGAGCTCTCTATCCCTATCTCTAACCGATTAAAAGTTATTTCTATATTATTTTTACGTATTTTGTCCTGAAAAAAAACCTTTGTATGGCAGCCATCTTGAAAAATGGCAGAATCCAATTTTTTTTTTTAAATCATAATGTCCGACCCAGAAAACACCCCGATGCAAAATTTCAGTCGGATCGGAGCAACTTTCAAAATGGCCGCCATTTTTTTTTCTTTTTTTTTTAATTTTTCCGACTTTTCCAAATTTCCCCCGTCGTCCTCTATGATATTTGTTCGAGCTCTCTATCCCTATCTCTAACCGATTAAAAGTTATTTCTATATTATTTTTACGTATTTTGTCATGAAAAAAAACCTTTGTATGGCAGCCATCTTGAAAATTGGCGGAATCAAATTTTTTTTTTCATAATCGTTATCTACGACCCAGAAAACCCTCCTATGCAAAATTTCAGTCGGATCGGAGCAACTTTCAAAATGGCCGCCATTTTTTTTTCTTTTTTTTTAATTTTTCCAACTTTTCCAAATTTTCCCCATCGCCCTCTATGACATTTGCTCGAGCACCCTATACCTATCTCTAACCGTTCAAAAGTTATTTAGATTTTTATTTTGTATAGCGGCCATGTTTTTTTGTATGGCGGCCATCTTTTTTTTCAAATTTTCAAAAATAGCCCAGGGTTTTGAGCATATTTAGTTCGAGCGGTACCCCCATCCGATTTATAGTTTCCGAGATCCCTTGAGCAGTTCCATCACGGAAACCACTTTCTGGTGATTTTGGATTTTTCTGGTTGGTTTCAAAACATCCTCTATCCAACCATAGCAAACACTCCTCCCCACCATAACGGCAAGTGGGAGATCAATTCTGTCAATATGTCAGTCAGTCAGTCAGTCAGTCAGTCAGTCAGTGATGGTCTTTCACTTTTATATAATATAACTAGTATTTCGCCGCGTGCGCGAGCTGCTAAAGCAGCTCGCGTGGGGGGGTGGCTGCTGTTTTTTTTTAAAAGCTTCCTATCGATTACGGTTCTAAAGTTTTGTTTACCCTCTTTGTTTTGAAATCAAACTTTTGTATGGCGGCCATATTGAAAAAAAGCTGGATTTCAAGTGATTGTGTGGCGTGGGGGGGTTTTGCTTTTTTTTATAAAAGCTCCCTATCGATTACGGTTCTAAAGTTATTTAAGTTCAGTTGTTCTGAAAAAAAGACTTTTGTATGGCGGCCATCTTGAAAAATGGCGAAATCCAAGTGATTTTGTGGCGTGCGCGAGCTGCTAAAGCAGCTCGCGTGGGGGGTGTTGCTTTTTTTTTATAGACGCTTCCTATCGACTACGGTTCAAAAGTTTTGTTTGGCTTATTTTTCCGGAAAAAAAACTTTTGTATGGCAGCCATCTTGAAAAATGGCGGAATCCAAAATTTTTTTTCATAATTGTAATCTTCGACCCAGAAAACCCGCCGATGCAAAATTTCAGTCGGATCGGAGCAACTTTCAAAATGGCCGCCATTTTTTTTTCTTTTTTTTAAATTTTTCCAACTTTTCCAAATTTCCCCCATCGTCTTCTATGACATTTGGTCGAGCACTTTATATCTATCTCTTACCGTTTAAAAGTTATTTGCATTTTTATTTTGTATGGCGGCCATGTTTTTTTGTATGGCGGCCATCTTTTTTTTCAAATTTTCAAAAATGGCCCAGGTTTTGGGGCATATTTAGTTCAAGCGGTACCCCCATCCGATTTATAGTTTCCGAGATCCCTTGAGCAGTTCCATCTCGGAGACACCTTTCCATGGATTTCGGATTTTTCTGGTTGGTTTCAAAACATCCTCTATCCAACGGTACCAAACACTACCCCCCACCATAACGGCAAGTCGGAGATCAATTCTGTCAATATGTCAGTCAGTCAGTCAGTCAGTGAGTGGTCTTCCAGTTTTATATTATACTAGTATTTCGCCGCGTGCGCGAGCTGCTAAAGCAGCTCGCGTGGTGGTGGTGTTATTTTTTTTTATAGAAACTTCCTATCGATTACGGTTCTAAAGTTATCTAAGCCTTTATGTTCTAAACACAAACTTTTGTATGGCGGCCATATTGAAAAATTGCGCAATCCAAGTGATTTTGTGGCGTGCGCGAGCTGCTAAAGCAGCTCGCGTGGGGGGTTGTTACTTTTTTTTTATAGAAGCTCCCTATCGATTACGGTTTTAAAGTTATTCTCTTTGTTTGGAAAAAAATCTTTTGTATGGCGGCCATCTTGAAAAATGGCGGAATCCAAATTATTTTTTCATAATCGTAATATACGACCCCAAAAACCCCCCGATTCAAAATTTCAGTCGAATCGGAGCATTTTTCAAAATGGCCGCCATTTTTCTTTCATTTTTTTTAATTTTTCCAACTTTTCCAAATTTTCCCTATGGTCCCCTATGATATTTGGTCGAGCACCCTTTACCTATCTGTAACCGTTTAAAAGTTATTTGCATATTATTTTCACCTATTTTGTCATGAAAAAAAACGTTTGTATGGCAGCCATCTTGAAAAATGGCGGAATCCAAAATTTTTTTTCATAATCATAATCTACGTCCCAGAAAACCCCCCTATGCAAAATTTCAGTCGGATCGGAGCAACTTTCAAAATGGCCGCCATTTTTTTTTCTTTTTTTTTAATTTTTCCAACTTTTTCAAATTTCCCCCATCGCCTTCTATGACATTTGGTCGAGCACCCTATACCTATCTCTAACCATTCAAAAGTTATTTACATTTTTATTTTGTATGGCGGCCATGTTTTTTTGTATGGCGGCCATCTTTTTTTTCAAATTTTCAAAATTGGCCCAAGGTTTGGGGCATATTTAGTTCAAGCGGTACCCCCATCCGATTTATAGTTTCCGAGATCCCCTGAGCAGTTCCATCGAGGAAACCACTTTCTGGTGATTTCGGATTTTTCTGGTTGGTTTCAAAACACCTGTTCAAGATTAAAAATATTAGTTTAAGATTCTAAATTATCTATGGTCCGTTTTCTTACATTATCTATAACTAGTTAATACTCTTACAATCCATTCAATAAAGTTAAGTAAAATCTCTCACAGTGGTATTAATCAAGCCTGATCTCCAATAGGAATTAATCTAAAACATTTCTGGTCAACCGAACCGAATCCAATTAAAAAAGTGTTTATAACGGCACAGAGATTTTAACAATTAACACACGTGCAACAGCACATATATCACACGGCATTTATTGGTGCAACAGCACATTTAATCCAATTAATCATCATGGAGCCGCTGGAGCGACTCATCAGCAGAAGGAGCAATTTTAAAGGCCGCATGACGCGCATCTACAACTTCCTAGATAACCAGGAGAATACGGAGAAAATATTCGAAATCCAAATTCGCCAAGCGGAGCTGGTGGAACTGTACAAAAAATATAATAACGTTCAAGATGATATCGAACTGCTGGAAGAAGAAAAGCCTGAACGTAAAGCTTTGCACGAAGCGGAACGAAGCGCGACTGAAGAAAAATATTATGAACACCAAGCTTTAATCGCGGAGATGCTAAAAAATGATCAAAACCAAAGCGATGCTTCGTATCATTCGTTCCGACGCCAAACGTCTAAGCACACTAATATTAAAATTCCAAGTTTACAGATCCCAAATTTTGATGGCAGCCTCAAGGAGTGGTCCAACTTCAAAACCTTATTTGACGGGGTAATAGATGCAAACGAGCAATTCACCGCACTTCAAAAGCTCCAGTACCTCAAGTCACTACTACGGGGAGAAGCAGCCGGACTAATCAATTCTATATCAATCAATGGAGACAACTATAGGCGTGCCTTAGATATCTTGGTTAACAGGTATGAAAATAAACTTGTTAATGTCAACTTTCACATAAAAAACATAATGTCGATTCAAAGTATTAGTAGGAATAACTTAAAAGAATTTCTTGTAACAATGCAACAAAGTTTAGATTCTCTTAAATCATTAAAAATACCAGTAGAGTCCTGGGATTTAATATTAATTTACATAATTGTCCAAAAATTAGACCAGTCTCTTCGATATGCATGGGAACTGAGCCGAAATACTGATAGTTTGCCTAAACTTAAAGAATTAATTGATTTTCTCACTCATCGCTCAATTGCATATGAATTAATGAACGACAGTAAGCCCATAAATAAGGCACACACCATGTCAAAGCTTCCTACTCGTGTGTCCACCCATGTAGGCACTACTGTAACTAACAACTGTATTTTATGTAATATGTCTCATGACTTATATAAATGCCCTTCCTTTTTAGAGCTCACTCCAATACAACGAAATGAATTTGTGAAATCAAAGAAATTATGCTTCAACTGTCTGAAACCTTACAAGTTTCAACATAAATGCTCAAAGAATGTTTGCTTCACATGCCATAAAAAACATCATACAGTGATTCATATTGACAATCCTACCTTGTCCTCGCATCCCATTACCAGTAATTCTGCACCTAGTTATAATAAGCCACTTCAAAACACTCAGGTGAGTACTTCAGTATTAGTGTCAGGTCAGGAAAAGCAAAACAAAAGTGAACACAACAATAAAGTGCCTGATGATTCAGATGACATGCATGCCTCAGTGCTGCTCCTACACACACACCAATCAGAGGTTTACCTATCCACTGCCATTATACAAATACAAAACAATCAAGGAGAATGGATGACCTGTCGTGCACTTCTTGACAGTGCTAGTCAAGTTTGCCTCATCACAAATGAATTAGCTGCGAAGCTACAGCTTCCACTATCACAACAAACAAAATACATTATCCATGGCGTAGGAAACACACCTACACATTCATCAAATACGACAACAGTCAACATAGCATCACGCTTCAACAATTATACAACAGTATTAACATGCATTGTGACAGAACAAATCTCAACACAACTGCCACAATCATATATTCCTCTTGACAACTTCAAGCTGCCCACGGATTGCAACCTAGCAGATCCATTATTCAATATTCCTAAAAAGGTAGATTTACTCATAGGTGGCCAGCTGTTCTATTCACTGCTGCTACAGGGTCACATTCAGTTAGGCCCACACCGACCAACACTCATCAATACAGTGTTTGGCTGGATTGTTACAGGCGATATACAATTAAATATGCAATCTTTATACAATACAGTCCACAATCAATCAAATTCATACACAAAAACAGTCTTATCTGCTCACATTAGCTGTGAACAGTCTTGTGATCAATTGCTACAGCGATTTTGGGATCAAGAAGAGGTCAAACCTTCACAAGCTGCCACACCTGAACACACCTACTGTGAGGATTTGTACAACAGTACTACTACTAGAGATCCAACAGGACGTTTTACAGTACATCTTCCAATAATTTCTGAAAATCTAGGTGATTCCTACAACATTGCTCAAAAATGCTTCCTTATGTTAGAAAAAAGACTGCATAAGGATGCTACACTGCATCAACAATATTCAGATTTCATTGAAGAATACATAAAGCTAGGACATGCATCATACATGCCTACTTCTACCATTCCACACACAAAAGAAAAACCCACTATGTTTTTCATGCCACATCATGCAATCATCAAACCTCAAAGTGTTTCTACAAAGATACGTGTAGTGTTCAATGGAAGCAGCTTATCTTCCAGTGGAGTCTCTTTGAACCAAGCATTGCATGAAGGTCCTAACATATACACAGATATAATAGATATTATCATAAGATTGAGAACTTTCAAGTTTGTACTTTCCTGTGACATCATAAAAATGTTCAGAAATATTAATGTAACTGAAGATCACTGCTATTTACAATGCATATTGTGGAGAAGAGTCATTGATGATGAACTGCGTATCATTAGATTGAACACAGTTACATATGGTACTCGCTGTGCTCCTTACCTCGCTTACAAAACTCTTCTAGAACTTGCTAGACAAGACGGACACCAGTATCCGCTTGCTGCAAAATGTATACAATACCAAACATTCATGGATGATGTTCACTGTGGTACAAATACTCTTCCTGAAGCTATTGAGCTTTGTAATCAATTGACTTCATTATTCAAAAAGGGTGGTTTTCAATTACACAAATGGTCAGCCAATCATCCTCAAATCTTGCAAAGTGTTATAAAAAATAAAGATAAAGATTCCCCAAATAGCTTGATCATTGGTGATGAAACAAGCACACTTGGTCTCAAATGGGATCCAGTGACAGATGTTTTCAAAATTAACATACCTACTCAACAATCATCACATTTTACCAAAAGAAGTGTCCTTTCTTTAATTGCCAGGTGTTTTGACCCCGTTGGTAATTTCTCTCCAGTCATTATTACAGCTAAACTCTTCATGCAACAGCTATGGAAAGAGAAGCTGGAATGGGATGCCCCGCTACCTAACCATTTACTTACCCAGTGGTTATCATTCTACAACAGTCTTGAACTGTTAAACAACATAACAATCCCAAGATACTCATTTTCAGATATACCTAACGAGGTCCATTTGGTAGGTTTTAGTGATGCATCTTCTTTAGCCTATGGAGCTTGTATTTACATTGTTGCTGAGTATTTGAATCAAAATCAGACATCTCATTTAATAATTAGCAAAAGCAGAGTAGCCTCATTGAAAATGGTGACCATACCTCGCCTTGAACTTTGTGCATCAGTTCTACTCTCTAATCTAATGAAGAAAATTCTAACTGCTTTAGAAGTAGTTGTTACAATCAATTCTGTACATCTTTATACAGATTCTACCATTGTATTACATTGGTTAAAGTCCCCTTACAAAAAAAGGGGAGTTTATGTAGCTAACCGCATATCTCAGATACTGCAAAACACTGATTCCAACACCTGGAATCATGTGAGAACACATGACAATCCCTCTGACCTTCTTACTCGGGGTATAAACTCTAAACAAATGGAGAACCTCCCACTTTGGTGGCATGGCCCTGCCTGGTTACTATTACAGCCAACTCGGTGGCCTCACACTGACAATATTTCAGAAATTGAGTTAGAAACCTATCCTTCAAACAATACTGCTGAAGTTTGTACACATACAGTACAAGCAGTTTCAGAATCATATAACAATGATGATTTAGAATATTTTATGAACTTCTTTCAAAGATTTTCAAGTTTTCAAAAGCTTCAAAATACTATGGCCTTGTGTTATAGATTTTGTCATAATTTGAAACGGCCAAGCTCAAAACAAACAGGTCCTTTCACACCTGAAGAGCTACAAGCCAGTCATAACTTAATACTAAAAATTGTCCAAGCATTTTATTTCAAAAAAGAGCTTAGTGAATTAAAATCTAACAAAGGTAAATATACCTATTCATCTAGCCCTCTAAAGAGATTATCTCCTTTTATAGATTGTGATGGTATTCTCAGAGTTGGTGGCAGAATAAAACATGCTAACATTCAATACAATCAGAAATACCCAATTATATTACCCAACAAGAATCATATTACATCTCTTATCATTCAAAAGATTCACTTGCAACTCTTTCATTCAGGGGTTCAGAACACTATTTCTAACCTTAGATTAATCTATTGGCCTATTCATGCAAGAGGAGAAGTAAAGAAAGTAGTTTACAAGTGCATAGTGTGTATCCGATATCGTGGTCAAACTTGTAGGCAAAAAATGTCTAACTTACCATCTGATAGAGTTAATCTAGATCGTGCCTTCCTAAATGTAGGTTTAGATTATGGTGGCCCTATTTATATAAAATCTTCAACCCTTCGCAATGCAAAATACACAAAGGGTTATATTTGTTTATTTATATGTTTAGCAACAAGAGCTATTCACATAGAATTAGCCTCAGATTTATCAACCAATTCATTCATAGCCTGCCTCAAAAGATTTATTGCCAGACGTGGAGTATGTAACTCTATACTATCAGATAATGCTTCCAATTTTCACGGCTCAAATAATGAATTACATGAGCTTTACAAACTGTTCCAGAATGAGACGTCTTACAGCAAAATAATTGATCACACTAACAGACTCTGCATAAACTGGAAATTTACAGTTCCATCTGCTAGCCACATGGGTGGAATATATGAGGCCGGTATCAAACAAGCAAAATTGTTACTTAAAAAGAAATTAGGAAATTGTAGAATGACTTACGAACAATTGTATACTGTATTATGCCAAATTGAATCTATTTTGAATTCCAGACCATTATATGCTATGTCAGATACCATTGATGACTTAAATTACCTTAGTCCAGGTCATTTTATTATAGGATCTACACTGTTAGATATTCCAGAACCGAGCCTTCTTAATATTTCAGAAAATAAACTTCATATTTGGCAAAGAATAACTTCAATTAAACAACAGTTCTGGAAAGAATGGTATAACAGGTACCTCTCGGAACTCCAAAATAGACCCAAATGGCTAAATGAATCTCCTAATGTAAATGTAGGTAATTTAGTTATTTTAAAGGATGAAACTACTCCTCCCTCATGTTGGCCTATGGGGAGAGTAACTCAAATATGCAAATCTAAAGACGACCAATTAACTCGGTCGGTGCTTATCAAAACTGCAAAAGGCAATTATTTTAGACCCATTCACAAATTGGTTCTGTTACCGGTTCAATAATAGTAGAATCTAGTATACTTGCCAATTACTGTTACCTAAATTTGTAAACACTGTGTTAAAGGCTACCTAAAGCTACCCAGGTACTTGCCTAATAATTTAAATGTATATGATTATTATAAAATAAAACCAAATATGTAACTAGAATAAGATTTAATAAGTTTCATTTTCATCGCAGTTATTTAAACTGATGTATTACTGACATGCTTAATTAAGATTATCACATAAGATTTAGTTCCATTATATAAGTTCTTTCACTTTTATCACTGTAAAACAGACCAACAACATAAATTCATGTAGAAACTTCATTTCCAATCAGCGAAACAACGAAAACTTTTATTGTGTAAAAGCACTAAGTCAACTCAATTTTCATGTGTCAATATTTTTCATGTAAAAGTTCAATTTTTCATGTAACTTTATTATTGTAAAATCTAAATATCAATAACATTAAATCTGTGTAAAATTTAACCTAAAATTGTACTAGGGAACTGATATGACAGATGACATATGACTTTGACAGATCCAAGTGACAAGACCGACATTGACATACATTTCATGCATTGACAGTCGCTTAGGGTTAAAACTTTGCATTATATTCAGACTTCATCAGCGGGGGGGTGTATGTTCAAGATTAAAAATATTAGTTTAAGATTCTAAATTATCTATGGTCCGTTTTCTTACATTATCTATAACTAGTTAATACTCTTACAATCCATTCAATAAAGTTAAGTAAAATCTCTCACAGTGGTATTAATCAAGCCTGATCTCCAATAGGAATTAATCTAAAACAACACCCTCTATACAACCGTACCAAACACTCCCCCCCACCATAACGGCAAGTCGGAGATCAATTCTGTCAATATGTCAGTCAGTCAGTCAGTCAGTCAGTCAGTCAGTCAGTCAGTGAGTGGTCTTTCACTTTTATATAATATAACTAGTATTTCGCCGCGTGCGCGAGCTGCTAAAGCAGCTCGCGTGGTGGTGGTGTTATTTTTTTTTATAGAAACTTCCTATCGATTACGGTTCTAAAGTTATCTAAGCCTTTATGTTCTAAAAACAAACTTTTGTATGGCGGCCATATTGGAAAATGGCGCAATCCAAGTGATTTTGTGGCGTGCGCGAGCTGCTAAAGCAGCTCGCGTGGGGTTGTGTTGTTTTATTTTTATAGAAGCTCCCTATCGATTACGGTTTTAAAGTAATTCTCTTTGTTCGGAAAAAAATCTTTTGTATGGCGGCCATCTTGAAAAATGGCGAAATCCAAATTATTTTTTCATAATCGTAATCTACGACCTAAAAAACCCCCCGATGCAAAATTTCAGTCGAATCGGAGCATTTTTCAAAATGGCCGCCATTTTGCTTTCTTTTTTTTTAATTTTTCCAACATTTCCAAATTTTCCCCATCACCCTCTATGACATTTGGTCGAGCACCCTATACCTATCTCTAACCATTCAAAAGTTATTTGCATATTATTTTCCCCAATTTTGTCCTGAAAAAAAACCTTTGTATGGCAGCCATCTTGAAAAATCGCGGAATCCAATTTTTTTTTTTCATAATCGTAATCTACGATCCAAAAAACCCCCCTATGCAAAATTTCAGTTGGATCGGAGCAACTTTCAAAATTGCCGCCATTTTTTTTTCTTTTTTTTTAATTTTTTCAACTTTTTCAAATTTCCCCCATCGCCCTCTATGACATTTGGTCGAGCACCCTATACTTATCTCTAACCGTTCAAAAGTTATTTACATTTTTATTTTGTATGGCGGCCATGTTTATTTGTATGGCGGCCATCTTTTTTTTCAAATTTTCAAAATTGGCCCAAGGTTTGCGGCATATTTAGATCAAGCGGTACCCCCATCCGATTTATAGTTTCCGTGATCCCCTGAGCAGTTCCATCATGGAAACCACATTTTCAGAGTTTCGAATAAGATTTAAACTTCGCGTATATAATTCTATACACATATGGAGTGTTCTTCGAAGAATTTCAATTGAATGTAAAATTGCAAAATGTTCGAAAAGAAACTTTTTTATGGCAGCCATCTTGAAAAATGGCGGAATCCAAATTTTTTTTTCATAATCCTAATGTCCGACCCAGAAAACCCCCCGATGCAAAATTTCAGTCGGATCGGAGCAACTTACAATATGGCCGCCATTTTTTTTCTTTTTTTTTTTTAATTTTTCCAACTTTTCCAAATTTCCCCCGTCGCCCTCTATGACATTTGCTCGAGCACCCTATACCTATCTCTAACCGTTTAAATGTTATTTGCATATTATTTTCACCTATTTTGTCCTGAAAAAAAACTTTTGTATGGGAGCCATCTTGAAAAATGGCGGAATCCAAAATTTTTTTTCATAATAACAATGTACGACCCAGAAAACCCCCCGATGCAAAATTTCAGTCGGATCGGTGCAACTTTCAAAATGGCCGCCATTTGTTTTTCTTTTTTTTTTTAATTTTTCCAACTTTTCCATATTTCTCTTATCGTCCTGTATGACATTTGTTCGAGCACCCTAAACCTATCTCTAACCGTTTAAAAGTTATTTCTTTATTATTTTCACCTATTTTGTCCTGAAAAAACACCTTTGTATGGCAGCCATCTTGAAAAATGGCGGAATCCAATTTTTTTTTTCATAATCGTAATCTACGACCCAGAAAACCCCCCGATGCAAAATTTCAGTCGGATTGGAGCAACTTTCAAAATGGCCGCCATTATTTTTTCTTTTTTTTTAATTTTTCCAACTTTTTCAAATTTCCCCCATCGCCCTCTATGACATTTGGTCGAGCACCCTATACCTATCTCTTACCATTCAAAAGTTATTAACATTTTCATTTTGTATGGCGGCCATGTTTTTTTGTATGGCGGCCATCTTTTTTTTTAAATTTTCAAAATTGGCCCAAGGTTTGGGGCATATTTAGTTCAAGCGGTACCCCCATCCGATTTATAGTTTCCGAGATCCCCTGAGCAGTTCCATCACGGAAACCACTTTCTGGTGATTTCGGATTTTTCTGGTTGGTTTCAAAATAACCTCTATCCAACCATACCAAAAACTTCCACCCACCATAACGGCATCTGGGAGAACAATTCTGTCAATATGTCAGTCAGTCAGTCAGTCAGTCAGTCAGTCAGTCAGTCAGTGATGGTCTTTCAGTTTTATATAATATAAACTAGTATTTCGCCGCGTGCGCGAGCTGCTAAAGCAGCTCGCGTGGGGGGGTGGCTGCTGTTTTTTTTAAAAGCTTCCTATCGATTACGGTTCTAAAGTTTTGTTTACCCTTTTTGTTCTGAAAACAAACTTTTGTATAGCGGCCATATTGGAAAATGGCGCAATCCAAGTGATTTTGTGGCGTGCGCGAGCTGCTAAAGCAGCTCGCGTGGGGGGGTGTTGTTTGTTTTTTATAGAAGCTCCCTATCGATTACGGTTTTAAAGTTATTCTCTTTGTTCGGAAAAAAATCTTTTGTATGGCGGCCATCTTGAAAAATGCCGGAATCCAAATTATTTTTTCATAATCGTAATGTACGACCTAAAAAACCCCCCGATGCAAAATTTCAGTCGGATCGGAGCAACTTTCAAAATGGCCGCCATTTTTTGTTCTTTTTTTTTAATTTTTCCAACTTTTCCAAATTTCCCCTATGGTCCTCTATGACATTTGGTCGAACACCCTATACCTATCTCTAACCGTTTAAAAGTTATTTGCATATTATTTTCACCTATTTTGTCATGAAAAAAAACGTTTGTATGGCAGCCATCTTGAAAAATGGCGGAATCTAAATTATTTTTTCAAAATCGTAATCTACGACCCAGAAAACCCCCTTATGCAAAATTTCAGTCGGATCGGAGCAACTTTCAAAATGGCCGCCATTTTTTTTTCTTTTTTTTTAATTTTTCCAACTTTTCCAAATTTTCCCCATCGCCCTCTATGACATTTGGTCGAGCACTCTATACCTATCTCTAACCATTCAAAAGTTATAAACATTTTTATTTTGTATGGCGGCCATGTTTTTTTGTATGGCGGCCATCTTTTTTTTCAAATTTTCAAAATTGGCCCAAGGTTTGGGGCATATTTAGTGTCTGTTCACAGACACTGCGAGTTCTATTGTCGTGAAATAAAACCCGGAAATCTTCTGTGGTGACTTTTATATTAAGTTTTTAACAACAGTACAATTGCGCAGCTTGTGACGCTGCTGTTTTCGGAGAGAGAATATAAATCAAGTACCGTAAGTAGGTAGGTAAGAAAAAAAATAATAGTAGTAGGTAGGCAATTTCTTGTGGAAAAATTAAACTTTCGTTAGATGGTCGCGTTGCTATTAAGAAGTACTAGGCACCGCGCCGGTTTGAATACACCATCAGGAGTCGGCCGCGACATATTCCGCCCCGTTGAAAGACCCGTCTTTCAACCTCGAGTATCATCAGGCTTCGGTAGGGGGCAGAGGCGAACTAGAGATCTTCGTATACAGCCTGCTGAGGTCGTGACGTCGGCCACTCGCACAATGCCATCAGGCCCTGGGTACAACTTTGTCACTCGTCCAAGGCGCCAGCATAGTGGTGGCACATTATCCTCCTTTATCAGGACCAGGTCTCCTATGTTCAGGTGTGCTGTGTCTTTGGTCCATTTCTGGCGTTGTTGTAGTTCAGCGATGTATTCTCTTTGCCAACGGATCCAAAAGTGTTGGCGCATCTGTTCTAGTCGCTGATATCGTTGCAATTTGTTGGGGTTTACGTCTTCGAGTGGTGGAGACGGAAACGTTGTTAACGGCCTTCCGATGATAAAGTGCCCAGGGGAAAGGGAGAGAAGGTCGTTGGGAGAGGAAGACATGGGGCACAGAGGACGACTGTTGAGAATAGCCTCCACTTGTGTCAGTAAAGTTTGCATTTCCTCAAAAGTGAGATGACTATTACCTATGACACGTTTTATACAATATTTGGCAGATTTTATACCGGATTCCCAAATGCCACCGAAGTGGGGAGAATAAGCCGGAATAAAATTGAATTTAATTCCTTCTTGTGCAGCAAAGTCGGAAAGAGCATTATTATTTTGTTTTAGAAATGTCCCTAATTCTTTAGCCGTTGCTGCAAAATTTCGGCCATTGTCGGAGAATATTTCCGCTGGCTTGCCGCGACGAGAGATAAATCTTCGAAGTGTCATAACAAAATCGTCCTTCGACAAGCTGCTTACTGCTTCTAAATGAACGCATTTGTATCTCATGCAAATAAATAGACAGAAATAGCACTTGACAAGTTTCGAGCCTCGCCCCTTTCGATTTAAGATAAGGAAAGGGCCTGCAAAGTCTAGGCCTACCGATAAAAACGGGAAATCAGGCGTGATGCGCTGTTGAGGGAGATTACCCATCTTTGGACACAGGGTTTGTCCTTGGAGACGCCGACACCTCCCGCAGTTGTGCAATGTACGGCGAGCCAGACGTCTTCCATTTATAGGCCAGATAGTTTCCCTGACAGTAGCAAGGAGAAGTTGTGGGCCGGCATGCATTTGTCGCAAGTGCTCGCGTTCAAAAATCAATTTAGTGAGATGGTGGGATGAATCAAGGACTATGGGATGCTTCTTTTCATAAGGATAGCAAGAAGCATCTATTCTGCCACCAACCCTAATTAAATTTTGTTTGTCAAGTATTGGTGACAAAGGTAAGAGTTTGGATTTGTTGGGTAATGATTTGTTTTGAGCTAGGAGCTTGAGCTCAAGAGGAAAAGATTGTTGCTGCGCTATAGCACAGATATGGTGGAATGAGTCAGTCAATTCGTCACAGGTTAAAATTCCTAAACGTTTACATGTAGGATTCTTTAGATTAAAAATAAATCGTTTTATGTATGCAAATACTCGTTGCAATTTAGTAAATTGTGAATAATTTTCAAAGTTTATTATAGATTCAATGGTAGCCGCCGGATTGGATTTTATCTCGGGTAAGTCGTTTTGATTATTATTATTTATTTTTAAGATAGGCCATTCGGTTTCTTCCTTTGTTAAAAAGGCGGGTCCGTTCCACCACAGGGTCAAATCTGGCAGCTGACTGGCCGGGACGCCTCTTGAAATCAAGTCAGCTGGATTGTCTCCAGTGGGTACGTACCTCCACGACGAAGGCTGAGTTGTTTCAACAATTTCACCTATTCGATTTGCTACAAATGTTTTTAATGTTCTAGGTATTTTGTGAATCCACGCGAGGACAATACTGGAGTCACACCAATGGACGACGCGAAAAGGTTTGTATCTTATAGACTCACAAACACTTTTAGTCAACCTGGCAGCAAGCAGAGCGGCACAGAGTTCCAAGCGAGGGATCGTCATGGGTTTTAAAGGTGAGACTTTGGACTTAGCACATAATAGTCTTACAGTGACTTTATTGTTAGCTTGAGTAGATCGAGCATAAATACATGCTCCGTAGGCATGCTGGCTTGCATCACTGAAGGAGTGAATCTCTACTGTTGTTGGTTGCTCACATAGAACTGGCCTTGAAATCTGCAAATTCGCAAGATGATGTAAATTATTGGAAAACTCGTCCCAAGATTCCTTGACATCTTGAGGGACAGGCTCGTCCCATCCTACTTTCAGGAGCCACAATTTTTGTAGCATCATCTTGGGTATTATAGTGCATACACTGAGCAAACCTAATGGATCAAAAGTTTTTAGTGAATTTGACATTATAGAACGCTTTGTTAAGTTATCATTTTCAATAGTGATAGGCTTTATTGGAAAATGTAAATAGCCGTGTGTCGCATTCCATCCTATGCCCAGTGTGCTTGACGCTTCGCTCATTATTAGTTTGTCTTCTGTATTTTTTTGTTGTTTGTTTTCAACACAATTAGGTAAATTGCTTTTGTACTTACGTAGCGGAAAGCAAGCTGAGTTCAAAGCTTCTGAAACTGCCTTTTGTATGTGACGCAATTCGGTTTCACTGTTGGCTCCAGTGATTAAATCGTCGACATAGAAGTCGTTCATGATGATAGTTTTAATAAGCTCATCTTCACATTCCTCCCCTACCCTTTTTAGACATCTCGTGCTTAAATAGCTCGCACTTGCGGTACCGTAAGTGAGGGTATTCAACTGCAATGTTTTTATAGGCTGAGACTCGTCTCCTCTCCACAAAACCAGCTGCAAGTTACGGTCGTCTGTATGAACCTCAACCTGGCGATACATTTTCTCTATATCGCCGGTTAGTAGGTATTTATACTGTCTTGCTCTGATCAAGATAGAGAAAAGTGAATCTTGCACATTCGGGCCTACCATAAGTATGTCATTAAGGGAGAATGATGAAGAAGTTATTGCTGAGCCGTCAAACACTACTCTGATTTTTGTCGTCTCTTTGTCTTCACGCAGAACTGCGTGATGGCATAAAAAGTAGTTCGGATATGGTTTCGCGTCAGAAGATTCAGAAAGATGGCCTAAATCAGCATACTCTCGCATAAAGTCAGAGTATTTTGATTTTAGAGTTGGATTTCTGCGAAATCGTTTTTCTTGACTTAGTAGGCGCCTTTTAGCCAAGTTATAGGACTCCCCTAGACAGTCAGGGTTGTCGGCCAAAGGCAGCCTGACACTGAATCTACCGGAAGTTAATCGTGTTGTATTGGCAAGGAAATGATCTTCACAAGCCTTTTCAGTTGGGGTTAGGATTGTTTTTTGGGGCAGGTCCTCGACCTCCCAGAATTTAGTTAGAATATTGTCAATGTTTGTTTGTGTATTGCATGTCTGCTGGTTGTATGATTGATGATGATTGTATGGGTCATCAAAGATGCTTGCATGATTACAATGAATGTATTTGGATGAACTTGCATGGATGGGACCAGCGACTAGCCAGCCAAATTTAGAACTTATTAGTTTGGGATTTTTGGGTCCTAGTGAGTATTGTTCAGCACCCAGAACTTCCCAGAATATATCCGCGCCAAGTATGACATCGACCTTAGCAGGTAAGTGGAAGTCGGGGTCTGCAAGTTTTAAGTTTGTAAGTAATTTAAGATTTTGTATGTTTACAGGGGCCTTTGGCAGCTCTCCTGTCAGCTCATCAAGCACTAGGCAAGATAAGGTAACCTTGTACTTATCATCAAAAATCGAACTTAGTTTTGCTGTGCAGCTTTCAATGGCTTGATTGCATGAGTTGTTGCCTATCCCGATTACATTTATTGCCTTTATTTGATTTGTTTTTAATTGTAATTTTTGTTTCAGGGACTTCGAGATGAACGAGGACTGACTTCCGCAGTCGAGGAGGGCGCGCACATTCTCAGTCTTGTTAGTCACCGGGTTCGACACTTCGATGATAGCCGTCGATAACATCACTTGTTGATGTTGGCTAGAGAAATTGACTATCGTCTCATCTGAGGTAGGGGGAGAAGGGGTATTGTTAGTATGTATCAAGGTATTATGTCGCTTCTTACACTCTCTGCATGGCCCTAGACGGCACTGCGACACTTTGTGTCCTTCTCTTAAACAATTTGCACATAAACTGTATTTTGCTACGTCGGCTAACTTCTCATTTATTGATTTATTTTTAAAAGTAGGACAATCGTATATCCTATGAGACTCCTTGCATATAATGCACGCTAGTTTGCTCTGTATGTATTGATTAGTGCTGGTAAAAGTTTTTACATGTTGACTTTTTTCTTGTTTATTGTTTACATTAAAGTTGTTTGATCTGTTTATGTTTGTATGAGAACTTTGATAAGAACGCGACGGCGCTTGAGACATTCTGGAATGGTTGTCTAATTTGCTGCGATTTAAGGCTTCCAGAACATCCGCCCGGTCGGTCAAGAACCTATGAAACTGTTCTAGTGTTGGGACGTCTTTGAATGAATTACGTAACTCTTCCCACTTCATCAACGAGTGACTGTCTAATTTTGTAGTCAGCATGTAAATTAAAATGATGTCCCACTTATCAGTAGGCTGCCCTAAACTATGTAGTGCACGTAGATTCTTAGTTACATGGTCAACTAAGAACCGTAATGACCTTTCAGACTCGCGGACAATCGGTTGCACATTAAATAGTGCTGATAAGTGATAATTTATTAGCAATCGTTTATTATCGTAACGCTCAAGAAGCAGTGACCAAGCTTCTTCATAGTTTGCAGATGACACTTCGAGATTCGAGATTATTCGCGCCGCGTCACCCTCAAGATAAGAGATCAAATAGTGAAACTTGTGGATGGAAGATATGCGTTCATTGTTATGTACTAATGATTGAAAGGTATCCCGGAACTCAAGCTAAGAAAATATGCGCCGTCAAATTTGGAAATCTGTATTTGTGGCAGTTTGAAACCAAGGTCCCCGTGATCGTGGTGGTGATGGCAAGGAGACTCAGGCGCCACAGACTTGCGCCTCGCTTCTATTTTAATGTTTGTATCTTCAATTAAAGATTTCGCCTTTGCTATAGAAGAAATAATTATTTGCTCGATGCCATCCCTCTCTTCGATCTCTGAATCTAAATTATTTGAATTTACAACCTCAATTTCAGTCTGAAGGCTGTCAAACTTTGTGGACAGTCCCTCAAATCTGCTGAGTTTGATTGATAACTCAGCTAACTCTATACTGGATAGTTCGGTAGATACTATTGAGTTAAGGTAATTTTTAAATTTAGTTATTTGACCTTTTATTGAACTGCGTCTTATATTTAGTTCTTTGTATTTAGCAATAGCTTTTTCTTGTTCAGCCGTCATGATTTAAATTTATAAAGTATGTAAATTGTTGAGTATCCCCCAGCAAACACAAAGTTTTGTTTAGTAAAAATATAGAAGCTCGTATGCCTTGAAAGTAGACACTCGTTTCGACTTAGCTGCACTCTCTCTCCGGTTCTCACTCTCCCCCGGCTCCGATGACAGCTCGGGAAGCCGGCACCGCACTCGATACAGCTGAGCGCACGATTTACCGTCGTGTGTAGCAACAGCTGGAGCGCTGCCGCTGGTGCAATCTGGAAAATTCCGTCAACACGGGTGAACAGCGAGAAATGACTATAATGTCAGTGATGATTAATGTTAAGTTATGTATTATTACTTCGGGCAAATAGCAAGGATAAAGTTACCAAACTTTTATATAAATAACTTGAATTATGCAATTGAATGATAATTTACCATATTAAAATGAAGTAAGTAGGTATATACTTATTGTTACAACCTTGAATAATGAAAGATTGGTTTACTTAACTAGTAAGATAGGTATTCCTGGACAGCGGTTATTTACCTAAGATAATGTAATACATTAGTTTTAATTACACATGAACAATATGTAGCAGGATGTACTGTAATATTTTACTATATTTACTTGTTTAGCAATGACTAAGAACTATGAAAATTAATGATTTTTGTACTCACAATTTGTTGATATCAATGGCTGTCTATTTGCGTGTTCATCACGATAATTACACAACGAAATGAAAGAATACGACAGTATTTTGTTGTTTGTCACTTTAACTGCACAAGTGGAAGCGAATTCTAGGCATTATGATAGGATTTAGAAACGTTTTGACTTGTATGACGTGGTAAAGTTAGGTATGGGAAGGGCACTTAGCTTTTTCAATGAACACTGCCGTGATCGTGGCGAAGTCTTACTAGTTTTGCTTCGCTGCTGGAACCTGACTTTGTCCAATATCGTAGTGCTTTTTTCTCCGTGGTCTTCTGGATTGCAGATCGACGGCGTTGGCACGAAGACAACTTGACACGTCGAAAATGTCGGACCGCACGAAGAACTTTGCCGTGGTCGTGGCGAAGTCTTATCAATTTTGCTTCGCTGCCGGATCCTGGCTTTGTCCGATATTGCGATGTTTCAGCTATTTGACCTTCTGGACGGCCAACTCGAAGTCACGTTGAAAACGTCGAAATCATCGAAGTGGCAGACCGAGTTTTCTGTTTTGTAATACAAGTCCTGTCACGGTCGCCAAAAAAACTTATGTCTGTTCACAGACACTGCGAGTTCTATTGTCGTGAAATAAAACCCGGAAATCTTCTGTGGTGACTTTTATATTAAGTTTTTAACAACAGTACAATTGCGCAGCTTGTGACGCTGCTGTTTTCGGAGAGAGAATATAAATCAAGTACCGTAAGTAGGTAGGTAAGAAAAAAAATAATAGTAGTAGGTAGGCAATTTCTTGTGGAAAAATTAAACTTTCGTTAGATGGTCGCGTTGCTATTAAGAAGTACTAGGCACCGCGCCGGTTTGAATACACCATCAGGAGTCGGCCGCGACATTTAGTTTAAGCGGTACCCCCATCCGACTTATAGTTTCCGAGATCCCCTGAGCAGTTCCATCACGGAAACCACTTTCTGGTGATTTCGGATTTTTCTGGTTGGTTTCAAAACATCCTCTATCCAACCATACCAAAAACTTCTACCCACCATAACGGCATCTGGGAGAACAATTCTGTCAATATGTCAGTCAGTCAGTCAGTCAGTCAGTCAGTCAGTCAGTCAGTCAGTCAGTGATGGTCTTTCACTTTTATATAATATAACTAGTATTTCGCCGCGTGCGCGAGCTGCTAAAGCAGCTCGCGTGGTGGAGGTGTTATTTTTTTTTTTATAGAAACTTCCTATCGATTACGGTTCTAAAGTTATCTAAGCCTTTATGTTCTAAAAACAAACTTTTGTATGGCGGCCATATTGGAAAATGGCGCAATCCAAGTGATTTTGTGGCGTGCGCGAGCTGCTAAAGCAGCTCGCGTGGGGTGGTGTTGTTTTTTTTTATAGAAGCTCCCTATCGATTACGGTTTTAAAGTTATTCTCTTTGTTCGGAAAAAAAACTTTTGTATGGCGGCCATCTTGAAAAATGGCGGAATCCAAATTATTTTTTCATAATCGTAATCTACGACCCAGAAAACCCCCCGATGCAAAATTTCAGTCGGATCGGAGCAACTTTCAAAATGGCCGCCATTTTTTTTTCTTTTTTTTTAATTTTTCCAACTTTTCCAAATTTCCCCTATGGTCCTCTTTGATATTTGGTCGAGCACCCTATACCTATCTGTAACCGTTTAAAAGTTATTTGCATATTATTTTCACCTATTTTGTCATGAAAAAAAACATTTGTATGGCAGCCATCTTGAAATATGGCGGAATCCAAATTTTTTTTCATAATTATAATCTACGACCCAGAAAACCCCCCGATGCAAAATTTCAGTCGGATCGGAGCAACTTTCAAAATGGCCGCCATTTATTTTTCTTTTTTTTTAATTTTTCCAACTTTTCCAAATTTTCCCCATCGCACTCTATGACATTTGGTCGAGCACCCTATACCTATCTCTAACCATTCAAAAGTTATTTGCATATTATTTTCCCCAATTTTGTCCTGAAAAAAAACCTTTGTATGGCAGCCATCTTGAAAAATGGCGAAATCCAAATTTTTTTTCATAATCGTGATCTACGACCCAGAAAACCCCCCTATACAAAATTTCAGTCGGATCGGAGCAACTTTCAAAATGGCCGCCATTTTTTTTTCTTTTTTTTTAATTTTTCCAACTTTTTCAAATTTCCCCCATCGCCCTCTATGACATTTGGTCGAGCACCCTATACCTATCTCAAACCATTTAAAAGTTATTAACATTTTCATTTTGTATGGCGGCCATGTTTTTTTGTATGGCGGCCATCTTTTTTTTTAAATTTTCAAAATTGGCCCAAGGTTTGGGGCATATTTAGTTCAAGCGGTACCCCCATCCGATTTATAGTTTCCGAGATCCCCTGAGCAGTTCCATCACGGAAACCACTTTCTGGTGATTTCGGATTTTTCTGGTTGGTTTCAAAACATCCTCTATCCAACCATACCAAAAACTTCCACCCACCATAACAGCATCTGGGAGAACAATTCTGTCAATATGTCAGTCAGTCAGTCAGTCAGTCAGTCAGTCAGTCAGTCAGTGATGGTCTTCCAGTTTTATATTATATTAACTAGTATTTCGCCGCGTGCGCGAGCTGCTAAAGCAGCTCGCGTGGTGGTGGTGTTATTTTTTTTTATAGAAACTTCCTATCGATTACGGTTCTAAAGTTATCTAAGCCTTTATGTTCTAAAAACAAACTTTTGTATGGCGGCCATATTGGAAAATGGCGCAATCCAAGTGATTTTGTGGCGTGCGCGAGCTGCTAAAGCAGCTCGCGTGGGGTGGTGTTGTTTTTTATTATAGAAGCTCCCTATCGATTACGGTTTTAAAGTTATTCTCTTTGTTCGGAAAAAAATCTTTTGTATGGCGGCCATCTTGAAAAATGGCGGAATCCAAATTATTTTTTCATAATCGTAATCTACGACCTAACAAACTCCCCGATGCAAAATTTCAGTCGAATCGGAGCATTTTTCAAAATGGCCGCCATTTTTCTTTCTTTTTTTTTAATTTTTCCAACTTTTCCAAATTTCCCCTATGGTCCTCTTTGATATTTGGTCGAGCACCCTATACCTATCTGTAACCGTTTAAAAGTTATTTGCATATTATTTTCACCTATTTTGTCATGAAAAAAAACATTTGTATGGCAGCCATCTTGAAAAATGGCGGAATCCAAATTTTTTTTTCATAATTATAATCTAAGACCCAGAAAACCCCCCGATGCAAAATTTCAGTCGGATCGGAGCAACTTTCAAAATGGCCGCCATTTATTTTTATTTTTTTTTTATTTTTCCGACTTTTCCAAATTTTCCCCATCGCCCTCTATGACATTTGGTCGAGCACCCTATACCTATCTCTAACCATTCAAAAGTTATTTGCATATTATTTTCCCCAATTTTGTCCTGAAAAAAAACCTTTGTATGGCAGCCATCTTGAAAAATGGCGGAATCCAAATTTTTTTTCATAATCGTAATCTACGACCCAGAAAACCCCCCTATGCAAAATTTCAGTCGGATCGGAGCAACTTTCAAAATGGCCGCCATTTTTTTTTATTTTTTTTTAATTTTTCCAACTTTTCCAAATTTCCCCTATCGCCCTCTATGACATTTGGTCGAGCACCCTATACCTATCTCTAACCATTCAAAAGTTATTAACATTTTTATTTTGTATGGCGGCCATGTTTTTTTGTGTGGCGGCCATCTTTTTTTTCAAATTTTCAAAATTGGCCCAAGGTTTGGGGCATATTTAGTTCAAGCGGTACCCCCATCCGATTTATAGTTTCCGAGATCCCCTGAGCAGTTCCATCACGGAAACCACTTTCTGGTGATTTCGGATTTTTCTGGTTGGTTTCAAAACATCCTCTATCCAACCATACCAAAAACTTCCACCCACCATAACGGCATCTGGGAGAACAATTCTGTCAATATGTCAGTCAGTCAGTCAGTCAGTCAGTCAGTCAGTCAGTCAGTCAGTCAGTGATGGTCTTTCACTTTTATATAATATATAACTAGTATTTCGCCGCGTGCGCGAGCTGCTAAAGCAGCTCGCGTGGGGGGGTGGCTGCTGTTTTTTTTTTAAAAGCTTCCTATCGATTACGGTTCTAAAGTTTTGTTTACCCTTTTTGTTCTGAAAACAAACTTTTGTATGGCGGCCATCTTGAAAAAAAGCTGGATTTCAAGTGATTGTGTGGCGTGCGCGAGCTGCTAAAGCAGCTCGCGTGGGGGGGTGTTTTGCTTTTTAATAAAAGCTCCCCATCAATTACGGTTCTAAAGTTATTTAAGTTCAGTTGTTCTGAAAAAATTACTTTTGTATGGCGGCCATCTTGAAAACTGGCGGAATCCAAGTGATTTTGTGGCGTGCGCGAGCTGCTAAAGCAGCTCGCGTGAGGGGGTGTTGCTTTTTTTTTATAGACGCTTCCTATCGACTACGGTTCAAAAGTTTCGTTTGGCTTATTTTTCCGGAAAAAAAACTTTTGTATGGCAGCCATCTTGAAAAATGGCGGAATCCAAATTTTTTTTTTTAAATCGTAAAGTACGACCCAGAAAACCCCCCGATGCAAAATTTCAGTCGGATCGGAGCAACTTTCAAAATGGCCGCCATTTTTTTTTCTTTTTTTTTAATTTTTCCAACTTTTCCAAATTTCCCCCATCGCCCTCTATGATATTTGGTCGAGCACCCTATACCTATTTTTAACCATTCTAAAGATATTTTCATTTTTATTTTGTATGGCGGCCATGTTTTTTTGTATGGCGGCCATCTTTTTTTTCAAATTTTCAAAAATGGCCCAAGGTTTGGGGCATATTTAGTTCAAGCGGTACCCCCATCCGATTTATAGTTTCCGAGATCCCTTGAGCAGTTCCATCTCGGAGACACCTTTCCATGGATTTCGGATTTTTCTGGTTGGTTTCAAAACATCCTCTATCCAACGGTACCAAACACTCCCCCCTACCATAACGGCATCTGGGAGAACAATTCTGTCAATATGTCAGTCAGTCAGTCAGTCAGTCAGTCAGTCAGTGATGGTCTTCCAGCTTTATATTATATTAACTAGTATTTCGCCGCGTGCGCGAGCTGCTAAAGCAGCTCGCGTGGGGGGGTGGCTGGTGTTTTTTTTTTAAAAGCTTCCTATCGATTACGGTTCTAAAGTTTTGTTTACCCTTTTTGTTCTGAAAACAAACTTTTGTATGGCGGCCATATTGAAAAAAAGCTGAATTTCAAGTGATTGTATGGCGTGCGCGAGCTGCTAAAGCAGCTCGCGTGGGGGGGTGTTTTGCTTATTAATAAAAGCTCCCTATCGATTACGGTTCTAAAGTTATTTAAAATCAGTTGTTCTGAAAACAAGGCTTTTGTATGGTGGCCATCTTGAAAAATGGCGGAATCCAAGTAATTTTGTGGCGTGCGCGAGCTGCTAAAGCAGCTCGCGTGGGGGAGTGTTGCTTTTTTTTTATAGACGCTTCCTATCGACTACGGTTCAAAAGTTTTGTTTGGCTTATTTTTCCGGAAAAAAAACTTTTGTATGGCAGCCATCTTGAAAAATGGCGGAATCCAAAATTTTTTTTCAAAATCGTTATGTACGACCCAGAAAACCCCCCGATGCAAAATTTCAGTCGGATCGGAGCAACTTTCAAAATGGCCGCCATTTTTTTTTCTTTTTTTTTAATTTTTCCAACTTTTCCAAATTTCCCCTATCGTCCTCTATGACATTTGGTCGAGCACTCTATATCTATCTCTTACCGTTTAAAAGTTATTTGCATTTTTATTTTGTATGGCGGCCATGTTTTTTTGTATGGCGGCCATCTTTTTTTTCAAATTTTCAAAAATGGCCCAGGTTTTGGGGCATATTTAGTTCAAGCGGTACCCCCATCCGATTTATAGTTTCCGAGATCCCCTGAGCAGTTCCATCTCGGAGACACCTTTCCATGGATTTCGGATTTTTCTGGTTGGTTTCAAAACACCCTCTATCCAACGGTACCAAACACTACCCCCCACCATAACGGCAAGTCGGAGATCAATTCTGTCAATATGTCAGTCAGTCAGTCAGTCAGTCAGTGAGTGGTCTTCCAGTTTTATATTATATAACTAGTATTTCGCCGCGTGCGCGAGCTGCTAAAGCAGCTCGCGTGGTGGTGGTGTTATTTTTTTTTTATAGAAACTTCCTATCGATTACGGTTCTAAAGTTATCTAAGCCTTTATGTTCTAAAAACAAACTTTTGTATGGCGGCCATATTGGAAAATGGCGCAATCCAAGTGATTTTGTGGCGTGCGCGAGCTGCTAAAGCAGCTCGCGTGGGGTGGTGTTGTTTTTTTTTTTATAGAAGCTCCCTATCGATTACGGTTTTAAAGTTATTCTCTTTGTTCGGAAAAAAATCTTTTGTATGGCGGCCATCTTGAAAAATGGCGGAATCCAAATTATTTTTTCATAATCGTAATCTACGACCTAAAAAACCCCCCGATGCAAAATTTCAGTCGAATCGGAGCATTTTTCAAAATGGCCGCCATTTTTCTTTCTTTTTTTTTAATTTTTCCAACTTTTCCAAATTTCCCCTATGGTCCTCTATGATATTTGTTCGAGCACCCTATACCTATCTGTAACCGTTTAAAAGTTATTTGCATATTATTTTCACCTATTTTGTCATGAAAAAAAACATTTGTATGGCAGCCATCTTGAAAAATGGCGGAATCTAAATTTTTTTTTCATAATCGTAATCTACGCCCCAGAAAACCTCCCTATGCAAAATTTCAGTCGGATCGGAGCAACTTTCAAAATGGCCGCCATTTTTTTTTCTTTTTTTTTAATTTTTCCAACTTTTTCAAATTTCCCTCATCGCCCTCTATGACATTTGGTCGAGCACCCTATACCTATCTCTAACCGTTCAAAAGTTATTTACATTTTTATTTTGTATGGCGGCCATGTTTTTTTGTATGGCGGCCATCTTTTTTTTCAAATTTTCAAAACTGGCCCAAGGTTTGGGACATATTTAGTTCAAGCGGTACCCCCATCCGATTTATAGTTTCCGAGATCCCCTGAGCAGTTCCATCACGGAAACCACTTTCTGGTGATTTCGGATTTTTCTGGTTGGTTTCAAAACATCCTCTATCCAACCATACCAAACACTTCCACCCACCATAACGGCATCTGGGAGAACAATTCTGTCAATATGTCAGTCAGTCAGTCAGTCAGTCAGTCAGTCAGTCAGTCAGTGATGGTCTTCCAGTTTTATATTATATTAATGAGTCTCTCGGCGTACAAAAGCATGCTTGCCTGCTTGCTTCGTACCTATCACATGTCGTTAATAAAGACGCCAAGGCCAACCGACGCTGGCGCCGACGCTGACGCTGACAATGGCGTCGAAGCTGATAAGGACATTACGCCGACGGCGAAGAGCATAGGGGTACCGAGAGCGCGTGGCTCTCGGCGGCTCCGCGGAACTGAAGGAAAAAGGAAAAACAAGGAAGGACGAAAGGGTAATTTAATTTCATTTGATACGCTTTGCCGTTATCAGATAAAGTATCTGATAGACAGACTGAAAACAAAGTCGAGGTCCTAAGAGGGTCTCTGCCCCAGTAGGTACCTGCCCCCGTAGGTACCCACTACTCCCTCAAGCGCCAATCATATATAGTCGATTAATTGCGAAAATGTCTTGTGATGCCATACATTGTCCCATGAAAGTCAATCTAAACTTGTAGTTATCACGTTATCGCGATTAATTCGATTTCTTGGCTGAATCTACAATCACTAGACCGCCTCTCATTAGCCGCAGTGAAGTTATACCTTAATTTGAGCTTAACGCGATATGTGTTGGCGCCAGGGACCAGTGGGTACGGGGCCTGATTTTTTCCTGTAGCGGAACAAATAAATGAACAGCCGAAGAGTTAAGTGTCTGCGTCTAAGTTACTTATACAAGTGCTGGGCCTGAGACTGGGACCTAAGATAAAAAAATCTTTATTATTAATAATCAACAATCGACTTTGAAATTCCCATAATTGCATCCTCCTCTCTTCTAATGTGGCTGTGCCCGACGGGATCCACACTTTGTACGATTACAAAATTGCACCTTGTACTTGTAGGTATATGGAAGCAATAAACAATCCGAATCTGAACGATTAAGATAAACTAAGTAATTGCTGGCACTGCTCCTACTCGCAGTTATCGAGGTGTATTGGCTGTTTGCCCGTTACCTGCAGCCTCGCCTCGCGGCTCGCGCTGCGCAATCCGAACTCGACTGTTGCATCACAGAAACCTTTAGGATAATATATGATCAAATCCAAAGAATGCATTAGCTATTGTGTTAATTTATGTGGTGGACAACACAAGTCGGAGGTTACCTTTATCGGGGACCTTCTGACCCCCTTGACGGCCCGGCTCGGAGGCTGCGCTGCGCTGCGCTGCCTAAACTCGCTACGACTGTGGCTTCTAGAAACCTATTGTATTTACATAATGTTTTTAAATAGTACATAATGATGTGTTTCTGTTATAACTTTATTTACTGTTGGTTGAAATCAAACGTAGTTATTAAAAATACATTATTAGCACTCTACAAGGTCACAAACCGTAGGTCTAGTTATAAGCAGGTATATTGTATGATGCGCGTGCGCGTGCGCGGCATACACCATACTATGTACCTACCCACTTGTTTTGTTTGTGCGTGTCCTTATAGCTTGGAACGGGCGGCGTCGGAGGCGGGACGCGGGCCGTCGGCGAACATATCTCGGTGCAGCCGGCACGACTTGAGCGTTCAAGTCGGTACGTTGATACTAATGTAAAGGTAACATTAGTGTTCAATTAAACACTATTTTCTTTTATTTCCATGGAGCGTGCACACTTATCCACATGTACACTATATCCTTACTAATAATAATATTATAAACGCGAAATTTTGTATGTATGGATGTATGGATGTTTGTTACTCTTTCACGCAAAAACTACCGAACCGATTTTGACGAAATTTGAAAATTGAAAAAAAATGAAATGGATTAGGTAACTTTTTATTAAAACGCACACATAAAATTACTACTAATAAAAACAACGTAACAAAAGTGTAACAATTGGCGGTCTTATCGCTTAAAGCGATCTCTTCCAGACAACCGTGCAGGGAGAGAAATTACGCAAACATAATGGAGGGTGGATTTCAATTGGGTACCTATGTAGGTACTTTAGGACTTCGGATAGCACATTTTGTCCCGGGAAACCGCGGGTGGAACCGCGGGGCGCAGCTAGTATCATAAATGCGAAAGTAACTCTGTCTACCTTTTCACGACTGAACCGATTTTGATGAAATTTGGCACAGAGATAGCCTGTAACCCGGAAAAGGATACAGAATATGATGTACATCCTAAAACGTGGTTCCCGAGAGATCGCGATATAACCACAACCGCCGGATTTATTTCGTTATTGATTATATTATGCAAACTACATATATACATATGTTGCTAATAAACGAAAAAGTCGAAAATCAAACATATTTATTAAATAAGCACAGAAATGCACTTATAAACCTCCTAAACACATAAACTTCGATGCTACGAGTTGTTGTCCCGACCGTCAAGATTTACCTCTCTCGCCTCGACAAGGAGACGAAGGGTGAACAAGTCCTTTGATAGTCGAGAGAATAGGGATGTACCCGAGTTCGCGTGAGGAGCCCAACAACGTGAGTTTGTTGCGGCTGGAGCAGACCAGGACCACCGATTTCAAGTCCTACGCGCTCCAGGTTCCAGCGGAACACGCGAAGATGTTCCTTACCCCGGACTTCTGTCCTGCAGGCGTAGTCTGCCGCCGGTATAGGGAAAGTAGGCAGAAACAATAATTACTTATGTGTTGTGTAGTAGCGTTATTACTCTACTATATACTTAGCTATTATGATATATTTTTATATATATGTTAGTCTGTAAGGTATATATTTTATGAGCCTCTGTTACTCTGTTCTGTCTTGGTCTGTTTTACTTTACTGCCTGAAATAAATGAATAAATAAATAAAATAAAATAATACAAATTAATTAAAATACCGTGCTTCAGTTGTTGTCTTAGGACAGCGGTCGTTAGGCTATGTCGGAGGCCTTCGGACGGTCTAAAAACTCCGACACTCCGGTGGCCTACACGAGAGAAGAAGAATTAAAAATACATAAAAAAAATTACTTATTCATTTATTTTATAATTTATTTATTTATTTCATAATTAAATGTCTCATATTATCACTGCTATGAAAAAAAGGTAAGCATGTCTACCATAGAATTAGATGTCTACCGTCTAGATAGTGGCCCACGAAGCATACTTTGGCCCACTATCTATAGTCTACCATAGAATTAGATGTCTACCGTCTAGATAGTGGCCCACGAAGCATATGTTGGCCCACTATCTATAGTCTACCATAGAATTAGATATCTACCGTCTAGATAGTGGCCCACGAAGCATACGTTGGCCCACTATCTATAGTCTACCATAGAATTAGATGTCTACCGTCTAGATAGTGGCCCACGAAGCATACGATGGCCCACTATCTATAGTCTACCATAGAATTAGATGTCTACCTTCTAGATAGTGGCCCACGAAGCATATGTTGGCCCACTATCTATAGTCTACCATAGAATTAGATGTCTACCGTCTAGATAGTGGCCCACGAAGCATACGTTGGGCCACTATCTATAGTCTACCATAGAATTAGATGTCTACCGTCTAGATAGTGGCCCACGAAGCATACGTTGGGCCACTATCTATAGTCTATACGCAATAGTATGGATAGAATAGAATTATACATTTGTAAGGCTCTGAAAACAGATACCTACATATTTTTGAAATGGAAATAGTAAGTGAATAAATAAATATGTACACAAGTTATGCGTAGTATAGTGACCACGAGTATTAGTGACTGCCGCATGGTCGGTTGCTGACCAATATTGAGTTCGCCCACGACACGAGAAACTAAACTATTAGCTATTATATACTTGACCGTTAGTAGAAGCTTATATGTATTGGAGATAGGCAACTGTATTTCCCGCAGTAGTTTATCCTCTTTCTACCCTATACACCTGTCTCTTTCGCACACCCCTTCTTTCACCAGGCGTGCGCCGACTTGTTGAAGTCAAGCTCTTGGTCTTCATTGGCGTGAAATTTTCCGCACAGTTCACTTGTGCTTCAAAAAATATTATAATTTACAGTGTTTCTAAGGAATAATCACATGTAAGTGCACAAGTATTTTATAATTCTGTAACGGTTTTACCGTTCGTTAGTACATTTGGTTTTAGATAATCATTTATCGATTCCATCAGAATATTTTTCTACCCTCAAAGCGAATAGTGCATGAATTTGTGTTTTTAATTACGTTTTAGGTTCAAGAAACCTCTATAAAAGTCATAGGCATGGGTTCTGATCAAAATGAGTCGACGACGGCCGCGATTGCCGAACCGCAAAGCAGTAAATCGCGTTTACATGAGCGGCGGTCGGCATCATCATCATCAAGTAGTAGTAGTAGCAGCAGCAGCTCGACATCTAGTTATGATAAACAAGATTCAAAGAAGAAGAAGAAGACACAGCGACGTCGTCACCGTCGCCGTCGGTCCAAAACTCAAAAACGGCGCGACCGCCAACTTATTGAGAAATTAGCAAGCGATATGAGCGTGTTACAAAAAACAGTCCAGAGTTACGAAAATTCCCGTGCCTATCGTGATAATGATAATGAATCCTGCCTTTCTGGTGTAAGTCGCGATTTAGGTCATGATCTTTATAACGAATACAACGAATATGGTGCCTCGCAGGCGTCAGCATCTCCAAATTTTGGACAATCGTGTGCAATCCCACAGTTATCGTTCGATATTGAAACAAAACTTAAAGATCCCGCGGTGCCGAAAACTCCTTCAGAGTATTTAAAGATGTTAGACGAAGTCCAGCGATTCGATAATAGTTCGTGGGTAGACATAAGATATGCTGAAACACAAAAAGTATATAATCACTCACCGGGATTCACCGAGTTAGACACAAACGAGGAGGTTAAGGCTTATGATAATATACGCCACTTAGCTTACTCGGATAAATCGTATGCAGCAATCACATTCTGCATCTTAAAGCAAAAAGAAGTTTTATTGCGTAGTTTGCGCAATTTAATTGCATGGTCAAGAACCCCTGATGCCATTCTCACTAACCTCAGTGATAAGATTGACGAGCTTTTTCTAAAAGGAGAATTTCAAAAAATATCTCAAGACCTGTTACAAATGGCTTGCGGCCACAGAGCAGAGACGATAGAGATGAGGAGGGATGGGATCCTGAAGTCGATTAAGGACCCTTTAGTTAAAGCATCTATAAATAGGATTCCTCCGTCGAATACACATATCTTCAACCCAGAAATTCTCACATCTACGTTAGAGAAAGCAGGCGGAGTTAGAAAGGCATTCTGGCCCGTAAACCAGCCTCGCAGCGGAAATTTTTCGCGAGCAAAGGCTACTACCGCTGCACGTCTCCCCTCGCAGGGGCAAGCACGTCATAATGTACCATCGCATGGTCATTCCAGCTATTGCTACGATCTACCAAGCAACATGCGTTGCCATAACCAGCCCTCGCAGGGCACTTATCAATACAATTCGAAAGTGCAAAATAATGCCGGCTCAGAGCAGCGCAGCTATAATCCTAACAATAGGAACTCTTCCTTTCGATCTCGCGGATCGAGGCAGCCACAAAGAGGTCAAAAACGCCGTTTATCGCCCCCTGGCTACCAGGGCATTAAGAGGCAAAAACAATGACTCACGACATTTCCAGGCCGGTCGGCTAGCAAATTATATCGGTCAGTGGAAAGAAATGGGAGCTCCGGATTTTATATTACGGATTCTAAACGGGTATCGCATACCCTTTCTGAAAAAACCTCCCTTAATAACACCCGACCTAAAAAGCGATCGTCGTCGCACATTAGAATCGGACGGAATGACATTAGTCATTCGTCAAATGAAGCAGCAAGGTGTTTTGCAGGCAGCACCTCTTTCCCCGAGCTTTGTGTCCAACCTGTTTCTAGTGCCGAAAAGCGACGGCTCCTATCGACCCATATTCAACCTACGTCCGTTGAATTATTATGTGCTCACAGATCGTTTTCGATTAATAAACATGTACCGTGTCCCGGATTTTCTTCAAGCTCAGGATTGGATGTGCAAGGTCGACCTAGCGCAGGCATATTTTCATTTACCAATAGCCCAGTCCCACAGGCGCTTTCTACGTCTTTTGTACAAGGACGAGATTTTGGAAATGACGTGCCTTCCGTTCGGGCTAAGCACGGCTCCGAAGGTTTTCGCGTGCCTTACAAACTGGATTGCACAAATCCTTCGAGAAAAGGGCCTGCGAATAATTGTCTACCTGGACGATTTTTTAATTGCACTTCAAAATCCAGGTGTGTTAACTCAGCATGTGGCTTTGCTACTGGAGACATTGGAATTACTCGGATTTCAAGTAAATTACGGAAAGTCTGTTCTAGTTCCGCAAGATCATATCACATATCTCGGAATCGTTTGGGATCCTTGGACCAATCGCAAACAACTACCAGCCGAAAAGTTGACAGCTGTGGTCGCCAAAGTTGCTCAGGTCCTAAAAACAGGCGAAACATCACTGAAAGAGCTTCAGAGCTTGGTAGGACTGTTGAATTTCGCCAGCTTCGCTGTCCCACGAGGCAGATTAAATCACCGAGCAGCCTTGAAGTTTCTAAATTCGTTGCCAAAGTTCAAACCTCTGACCAAATACGTTCTCCCTCTCTCAGTCCTAGAGGAGATGCATTGGTGGCTTCAACATTGTCATCTGGCAACCCCGATTCATATACCACCAACTACGCATTTCTTAACCACGGATGCCTCGGATATAGCATGGGGGGCACAACTCAACAACCAGACTATATCGGGCGTTTGGGACGTAGAGGAACAGTATCTGCACTGCAATGTAAAAGAGTTGTTAGTCATTCTGAAGGTACTAGAGTTGCACGCGACAAGCATATCGAGAGCATCTGTTCTCATTCAATCAGACAACCGGTCTGCAGTAGCTTACCTCCGCAATGAGGGTGGGACCAAGTCCCAGTCACTCATGAATCTAACTTCTCGAATACTACAGATCCTAGACGTTCATCAGATTCAATTCAAAATCTATCACATACCCGGGAGGTTCAACAATCACGCGGATTGCTTATCCAGACATCGGCGAACTCCGGAATGGCATTTAATTCAGAGTTGCACGGAAATGATTTTTTCAAAAATGGGGACGCCCGTCATAGACTTATTCGCATCCAAGACCGCCCGAGTAGTAGCAAATTATGCAACTTTAGACCTCAACGATCACGAAGCGATGTTTCACGACGCGTTCAGTCTGACGTGGAACTTTCAACTGGCGTGGATATTCCCGCCCCCGTTTCTTATTCCTCGAGTGCTGATGCATCTCAATCAGGCAACAGGAATGTATCTGGTAGTGGTCCCCCGATGGGAGAAGGTATTTTGGCGGGGGGATCTGAAATCGCGAGCCATTGCAGCCCCCTTCACTCTAACGAACCTGAGACGGTTTTTAGTCGACACAACGACAGGGTTACCGCCTCCCAAAGTTCAGAACATGGTCCTAGAAATCTGGAAATGTGGGGGTGGAATGAAAAAGTAAAAACATGGGACTCCTACCAAATATCTTTACTTAAATCCTCGTGGCGGCCTTCCACATGGAAAACTTACAGAGCGCCCTGGAATCGTTGGATTTCATGGGCTAAACAGCAAAAAATTGATCCAATGTGTCCTGAAGGGTCTCAGTTAGCACAATTCTTGGCCGATCTACATTTAAAGTTAAATATGTCATATAATACAATTCTTCTCCACAAGTCCGTAATTTCCACGCTCTGTAACCTAGACCTGTCTGGCAAGTTAAGTGAAGACGTTCTTGTAAAACATATTTTAAAATCAATATCATTAAAAAGCCCTAAGTCTCCAAAACCGCCTGTTTGGGACATTAACATTCTGAGCACGTTTATGAGTAGTTACCTTGTAGATAGTACAAACATTTTTCAAACGGTCAGACATACAGTAGCGCTGTTGAGTCTCTGTTCAGGTCGCAGAATCCATGATTTGACCCTGTTGAGCATAGACAGTGAACATTGTACTATTGAAGATGATTTTATTATATTGTGGCCTCAATTCGGATCCAAAACAGATTGTAGAGAATATAGACAGTCGGGGTGGAAGCTTTTATCTAACTTAGAAAATCATAATTTAAACCCTGTTTACTGGATAAATAAAACCATAACTATGCTAAATGAAAGACGTGTGAGCTCTGGTTCGTCAAATTTATTTATAACCTTACGAGGATCACCAAAACCTGCATCTCGAACAGTCCTCGCAGGATGGTTCAAGTCTCTTCTGAAGGCAGCAGGCATCACGGCGACCCCGGGAAGCGTGCGTTCCGCTGTGGCCTCGAGGAATTGGATTGATAACTTTTCCCTCGATGATATTTTAGCTCGAGGGAATTGGAAGTCGGCAAAAACATTCCAGAAGTTTTATTGTCGTGAAGTTATGACTTCCACATCTAATCGTAAATCAAATACTATGTCCTCATTTTTTGATCCGGTGTGTTAATTAAATGCTAAACTATATAATTTTATAACTACATATTTCTTCATGATATTTGTTAATGATTACTAATTTACAATACCCACGTTTGATTGGTTATATCAAACAAAGACACTTTCCTCGATGTTTATGTATGTCCTCATATGCACCTGCCTGATTATTGTAACATAGGCTGATTTGTTTTTTGATTGAAAAATATTGTTATTTAATAAACCCCTTTTTTCTTATTCGCACACGCATTATTTTATCTTTACCTACCTATATCTATTATATTTAGGCAATTGACCACATTGGCGTTATCTAATCACACCAGGCGATAACAAACAGGTCTCAATACATATAAGCTTCTACTAACGGTCAAGTATATAATAGACACGTTTTACCTGAAATAAAACGATTATTATATACTTACCTTAGTAGAAGCTTACTTTTATCCCTGCCTGGTGTTAGGTATTTCGACACAATGAAGACCAAGAGCTTGACTTCAACAAGTCGGCGCACGCCTGGTGAAAGAAGGGGTGTGCGAAAGAGACAGGTGTATAGGGTAGAAAGAGGATAAACTACTGCGGGAAATACAGTTGCCTATCTCCAATACATATAAGCTTCTACTAAGGTAAGTATATAATAATCGTTTTATTTCAGGTAAAACGTGTCTATTACCTGTGCTAATACTCAGCGCTCGCACGGCGCAGGCGCGGGCGCAACAAACTATGTCGCCGTCACTACCAGTGGCAGTGCCAGTGGGTGAGTGGCTCATGATCAGGGCGGTATGGGATCGACGAGCGAAAGTGCGCAAAAACTGATTGCTCTCAATGAGCTCATTGTCGCGCATTGTCTTCGATGAAAGGGATCGCGTCACGTTAGCACTTGAACTATTGGGTTGTTATAGATGCGTAGTACAATTCACTGGTGATAGACTGCCATACACAAAAGGAACTTGTGGCGGGCTGCCACTTTAGAAAGTCCATGAGTAGCCTGCGTGCTCGGGATGGGAGGCATCTTCGATAACAAGCTAATTAGCCCAGCAATCCTCTCGCACCTGCTCATAACAAAACTTCGTCGTTAACGTTATCAGCCCATCACGTTCCCAATACTGGCACACGCCCCTTCTCTCATAGAGAGAGTATGGGCCATAATCCACCATGCTGGCTAAGTGCGGGTTGGTGGATGTCACATGTCCTTGAATTTTTGTGGTAAATTTTTGGACATGCCGGTTTCCTCACGATGTTTTCACCGTTTCTAGAGCAAGTGTTAAAATCCGCACATAACTTAAGGAAGTTAGTGGTACGAGGCTGGCCCCGTACCACTAACGGGATTCGAACTCGGGTGCGTCGGATCAAAAGTCGCACATGCTCCCACTGAGCCACACTCGCTCTCAAAACTTAATATGATTAATTGATTATGTGGCCAGCCCAGCTAGCGTCTATAAATATGGGTTACGTCAAAACAATGCTTTGCAGTTTATTTCTAAGTTAAACATCACCATCAATTTACTTATATTTTGTTTAATTAACTGAACACCAATCGAGCCGAAACAAACATTTAGTTACCTTGAACAATAAAACGTGAGCACATCTACCTCTCGTTCAATGAGGCGTAAATACAATTTAAACAGGGTAGGTATTTCCCAACACAATAAACTTAGACTCATTACGTTATCATGGGTGATAGTACACGCTCGTGTATATATATATAGGTATGTACGGCACGCGGCAGTGCCTACTCGCACGGAACTGGCGCCGGCGCACTCGTCCAGCGACTCGACGACGGACGGAGGATGCGCTATGAATATGTCGTGTAATGCTATGGGAATCGCGAGGGCTATTCATTACAATATACAATTTCTCATAACATAACACAATTCGGATGAACAATGACCCTCTTGCACAACATTACATTATCTTTGATTGAACTACCTAATAACTAAGCACATCTGTTGGCCTGTGAGCTTTGCATAATAATACATAACACATCTCTCTCGTAACGTAAGTAAGACATGGCGAGTGCGTTGAGAAGTGCCGTTCTCGTGGGCTTTACAACTTTACAAGTTTGACGTATTATTCAGTAAGAGGATTTTGCTAAACAAAGTTCTGAGTGATTCTGCGAGTGGGGCAGGCGTGTGGCTTACCATCACGCGGACGACTTGCCTATCTCGTCTCCCACTTACATATATGTATTATTGTTGGAGATACATTTGTGTTGACAAGTTGCACCGACTTGTTCAGCACCAGTTTGTTCCAGATGCAGCACTAAACAGAACACATATCGATTATCAACCAATATTTGACTTGGTTCTGCTTTTCATGGAATGAAATTCATTACTATTTTAATTTACCATAGATATACTGGCATAGTTTGTGGTAGGCGTTTGCGCATTATGTCACGTAGATATATATCATGCTGACCATCTCCTATTTGTCATGTAGTAGAGAGTGAGCATGTACTAGTGTTTACTAGATAATCACGTACCTACTACAATAAGTATAGTATTAGTACTAGTTATAGTTTTAAGGTACGATTGTATTCTAATGACAGAAGTTCACCAGTAAAGATGGATCAACTAAACTCGTAGTTTCAATGGACCAGAAACCACCACATTACAATATCATGACGGACAAAAAGTATTTTAAGCTAAGTTGTCCGGATACTTGTAATGTTTATATAAGTATTATGTCTTTCTGTTATTAAAGTCATAAACGAAAGGTACGCGGGGCCTCGGTAGGTGCCGCTGATACAATGAAACAAATAAAATAAACGTGACCACACAAAAAGTCTGTTTCATCCCTTGAGATAGGATGGAAGTCATTTATATATCGTGCAAGCGCTCTAACTAAAGACATCACGAGCGCGCACGTTCGGTGCCAAGTTGCATTACATTTATATATCGTGCAAGCGCTCTAACTAAAGACATCACGAGCGCGCACGTTCGGTGCCAAGTTGCATTACATTTATATATCGTGCAAGCGCTCTAACTAAAGACATCACGAGCGCGCACGTTCGGTGCGAAGTTGCATTACATTTTTTATGTTATATGTATAATTAGTGAAAGCATTCAAGTTTGTATGTAGGTATTTTAGTCCCATGTCCTGTTCGAGGATCTACCTCGAACAGGACATGGGATTTGTATTTTAAATAAAATAAAATTAACCGCGCGATCGAAACCGCGGGGTGATATGTATTTCAATAAATAGCTAATAAATAACATATCATAATACAGAAGTAAACGGTTTAAAATATCATAACATTACCACACATATGTTCGTCCTTTATTGACATCATCGTTGAATTGGCATCACATGGATACGACACTACTGTTTCTCTACGTAGTCAGTGACCACGAGAAACCATGACCGCTGGCCACACTTCTCATCAGAAAAATCGAAACACTTCCCTTTTTATGGTTTCTGTCCTAATTTAACACAAAAGAGTTTTCATTCCATGAAAAAGTCACATGAATGTATAGCTGGCAGTTTGGCCATTACAGTGATAAGCGAACATTCTAAATTCAAAATTAGAATTTCATTTGTTTATCCTATAAATGAAATGATTCACTGTTTTGAGACAAATGTGTGTTTTGAGTTGGAGTGACATTTCACCTTTGGAAAAATATATATATCAATGTTTGAAAACTAAAAATTAGCGCTTATCTTAAAACTTTTTGTTCTGTGTTCTGTATACTGTGTGTGTAATGTGACTTTGGGATGTCTGAAAAAGGTTTTTTCTAAAACATATGGATACTTTGCCCGCAGAAGCCGCCCAAGTGGCGGCATTGCTGGATTCTGGACTTAGTCAGCGTGTTGTGGCTGAAAGATTGCATCTAAGCCTGTCGTCTGTTCATAGAGACTACAAACGCTATCGGGAGACTGGTTTGTTCACGCGCCGTTCAGGATCTGGCAGGAATCGGGTCACTTCTGAGCGAGATGATCGATTTATTGTAACTTCTTTACGAATCAACTGCAGCAGCAGCTTCATGTTGTACGTAGGGTGGCTGTAAGTGACTCTACAATTAGAACACAGACAAGGCGACGGTATTCCTAGGTATAGACTCTAAGTTGCAGTGGGGTCCTCATATCGATGCTCTATCAGGAAAACTTAGTTCTGCTGCATACGCGGTTAGTAAAATTAGGCAATTAACGGATATAGCTACGGCTCGGTTAGTTTACTTTGCATACTTCCACAGCTTAATGTCATATGGCATTTTGCTGTGGGGGTCTGCCGCGGATATAGAAGCTATTTTTATTTTACAAATGCGGGCGGTTTGCGCTATTTATGAGTTAGGTCCTCGCGAATCATTAAAAGAAGTCTTTAAACAAATAAATGTATTAACTTTACCTCTGTATATTTATGAAAATATAATGTATGTTCGTAAAAATCTGCACAAATTCAATGAATAGTGACCACCACAACATAAACACTAGAAATAAGGATAGAATTGCAGTACCTAGGTTTAGACTGAGTAAAACGAATAAGTCCTTCATGGGCAATTGTGTACGTTTTTACAATAAAATTCCAAAATGTATAACGGAGCTCACAGAAAGTAGATTCAAATTTAGGGTGAAAAATATTCTAATGAAAAAAGCATACTAGGTATAAAGTTAGTAATTACATAGAAGACAAAGATGCATGGAACATTCCTCTTCTGCCAAGTAGCCAACTGGCACATAAGAAAAATAATATTGTCAAAAACGAACATAAAATATTGTAACAAAAGTTCTAAAAAAATATGCCCCTCAGTTTCTTGCCGTATCTTCTGAGTAGTGGTTCTTTTTCCGATACGGTGGTAGAGTCATTGTAATAATTGACGTTCATAAGTGCGTCTGTGACGACAAAATTGAATAAAGAACTTTTGATTGATTGATTGAGAAGAAGGTCGAAGGAACGTGGACTGGTACCGCACAAGCCAGCAAATGGGCCGAAATCAACTGCAGACCATCGAAGAGCGCGCCTTAACTTTGCACGTGAGCACCTACATTGGTCATACCTCCAGTGGAACAAAGTCCTCTTTTGTGATGAGTGTAAAATTATGCTGTATGGTAACGACGGAAGGAACAAGGTCTACAGAAGAGATGGAGAACGCTTTGCAAAATGCTGCATTGAAGAAAAGGTCAGCTATGGTGGCGGTTGCTGGACGTTTTGGGGAGGAATCAGCGCCGACGGTAAGACAAAGCTAGTCTTTGTGTCTGGGCCACGTCAGCCTGCACTAAACAGTCATCGGTACATCGAACAGTGTCTTGAGCCTCACGTGATGCCCTATGCACATTTTATTGGCAACGGTTTTTTATTTATGCACGACAATGCTAGGGCTCACACCGCGAGCGGCGTACGAGATTATGTTATCGAAGTCGTTATCTCCATTATGGAATGGCCAGCAAGAAGCCCGGACATGAATCCGATTGAACATCAATGGGATGAATTAAAGAGACGACTTCGTGCAAGAGATCCTGCCCCAGAAACAGCCAGCTGCAAAATGGAATCCAAGAGGAATGGAATGCCACAACATTTGATCGTGACTCTCATCCGATCGATGAAGAACCGTATGGAAGCAGTAATAAGAGCTCGGGGAGGGAATACAAGTTATTAAATAAACGTTTCTTAGCTTTTTTTTCATTGACGTGTTGTTTTATCAATTTCCTTCATACTCCATACAGGGTAAAAATGACTTGTAAAACGAAATACGAACCCTATGAAAATTTAATTTGAATTTACAATATTAACATCAGGATTTGAAAACCTCATATTATTTACTATTAAATGACATTTGACATATATTCCTAAATATACACAATTTTCTGATAATCCTTACAAAACATCAACTTGCAAGGTGTTTCGATTTTCCTGATAAGAAGTGTATAATTTTATACAATACAATAACACTTTATTACACACCAAATAAACACACAAAACAAAAAAGAAAGAAATAATAATGACAAAATACATAAATTTGCGATACAATGGGCGGTACCTTATCGCTTAGAGCGATTTCTTTCAGACAACCTTTGGATGGATAGAACAGGTATGAGAAACAATGCGGTACTTAAAACGCCAAGGTTAACAAGTTCGCTTCCGAACCCGCTCGCGACGCGCCGCGCTTGCTGAGCAGCTTCTCCAGCTGCGCGTCGGCGCCGCGCCGGCGCCGCACAGCGTACCTTCCTCGAGACGCCATTGACAAACACGTGAGCAGCATCCTGTCAGCAGCCTTGCAGTTGTTCCTAGTCGGGAGAGATGCAGTGGGCGGCTGCCGTGCGTCACGGCCGCGCCGCGCCGAGGCCGGAGCGGCTACGACACGACTCGCATACTCATCATGCCATCATCAGGGGCGACCGTGGTGTGACCTCATTAGGCGGCTGATTGACTCGCGTCGTGATGAGGATGTGCCTGACGCGAGGTTAAAGTGCTTAGTTCAACACTACACAGGTACATACTATAGAGGTATATTATTTTATCATAAAACTTTACCTAAAAAGTGTATGATTCCAAGTAACTTCCTTGTTTATATTTTAGTAGATACTCGTATTACAGTAAAAAAATATTTGTTATATATATGATTCAATAAAAATCAAATTCATGAGAATGAAATTATGGCACAGGTATTAAAAACTAAAAATTATCATGCCTCTACGACTACGACGCGCGGCGTCCTCACGCTGTCCGTAATATGCTATAATTCCGTCATAGGAATCAGAATCCCACGGGACCCTGTTCCTGCCACATAGGTTCATAAAGTGGTCGTAAGTATCAGGTATGTCACAATCATACGGAAATACGATGTAGTGCAACTAAAGTCAGCAGTCGGTTGGTATTCGCAGAGCGTACTACAATAGATACAGTAGCGCAACGCCTTTGATGTCGGGCGACACCGCCGCTGCCGCGCCGCCGCCGCCGCCGCCGCCCGTGTACCTACCTACGCTGGCACACGCAGATGTGCATGGGTTGGCACAAAATGGAAAATAAAATAAATGTGATTAGTATTATGTTTTTGTTTACAAATACCTACCTAATACACATTTACATGTGTTGCATTCAAGGAACTTATTAGTAAAGTAAGTACTGCGGGACGCGTTACTCGAGGTACAATAACATTACAATGGGTGGCGCAAGAGTGGGAGCTTACGAACATCGCCGAGCGGGCGCGAACTCCACCGACGCCACCCGCCGCGTCTCAGAGCCGCGCACGCGCCGCCATTTACGTCCGAGCGCTCGCGACCTACGCCGCGGCTTGATCTCTCAACTCTCAGAAGTAGGACTTCTAAAATGTCCGAAACCGGGTCGGAGTAATCTCGACGTTTACAGTAAGTCTTAGCCGTTTTATATCAATTATGAATAATAACACTAACGAAATTTTTCAAAATCTACGTATCTTACCTGTTACGAAATTATAGAAAAATCTTTGTATTTCGTTGTAAGGTACATCCGTACACAGAACAGGAGTGCACCATTATAATTAAGTAATCTATTTAACAATGCTATTAAAATTTTCTCGTAAAAACTAAAAAACACGCTCGCGTCTGCCCTCAATGTTCGAACCCACAAACTAAGCGAGTTTGTGGGTCGCGGCCCGCGCCGCCCGCGCCCGCCTCCCCGCCTCCCCGCTGCGCTGTTGCTCTACGCAAGTACATTCGTTGCGCTACTGTATGGATTGTTAAACGTAGTGTTAGTACCATGGTATAGGTAGTAATATTTAGTTTTCTTTGGTATAGGTATTCACAAGTTTGACATTTACCACAGAATACTTAATTGTGGCTAGTTAGGGCGAGCGCATGAGCGCAGCCGATGGCAATCGCGAGGACGGCGGGCGGCGCGGCGGTCGCGCATCGCGAGGCGGACCTAATGACTTTGGACACGCAGATTTAATTAACGAGCTATTAATCACAGTTATATGGGTGCTTAAATATACAGGGAATAACATTAATGTGTAGTAATACTGAAAGGTGTGTATGGGTATCTAGTCATGAATCATCGGGCAGAATATACAACCAAAAAAAACACTATTATATTTTCCATACAAAGTTTAAAAATTATTTATTTGAATTATTTTGGACAATCCTAACAAGCTGTGGCCTAGTCGCGGTAGTACGGGTCATTGACCGAGCTACTTTGTGCCTAGGCACAAAACAGATTAGTGCAGAAATCTACATACATACAAAGTGCGCTCGAGCAACGCACACATAGACACCGCTCACAGACACGATATCTGGGCACAGTTGGAATGCGAGTGCCATCCGCTTGAGACACGCGTCTGTGAACTTTTTTGTGCAAAAATGGAGCAACGAAAAATAGGTTATTATAACTGTTTGGTGGACGGTTGTTTAAATTCAACATTAAACGGTGAATAGTCGTTTTTTAAGCTACCAGTTGTTTCAGAGAGGTAAGTAGGTATTTGCTTGTATTTTGATGGTTCGTTTTCACGTAACACAAAATAGTTAGGTAGGTAGGTAAGCGCCCCAGCCCCCGGCCCTGCGCCGAACAAGCGAACATGAGTTTGTGGCCTTGTCATATTTTTACAATTTAAAATTAGATATTTATTGTAGTATAAGCTGTATTAGCCTTGTGTTCAATAATCTAATGAGGAAGATGTTAATGTAAACTAATCGCATTTGTTTTGTCTTCAAAAAAACTTTATTCAGTTATAATAGTAACTGCGAAAAAATTATGTCGATATCGTGTACAGTTATATTTTTAAATCAATCAATTTTCCTCCCAAAAACTTCCTGCGCCGTCCGTATGAAATGTATGAAAAGTACATACATGAGATTAACTTCTGTATTTATCTGTTTTGTGGCCTAGGCGCTCTGTCTTTGAAAACGCCGAACATTTTACCAGGGCTTGATTTCGAGTCTCAAATACCGGAATTTCATACTGAACGGATCTTCGGACTCGGTCGGTTCCGTTCCGGAACCCACTCGTAAAAAAGGGTATTTCCACATTTTTACACGACTGCCCAAAAAGGAGTATTTCAGGGTTTACGTATGTATGTATTTATTTATTCCACTATTACTTCTTATTGCCTGGACAGATTTGAATTCATTAAAACCATAATAAACACATAGGTTTAAGTTTTTTTTACCATAGTTTTTTTGCATGTTCCGGAACCGGTATACAAAAAAATCTCCGCGAACGTACCCGACTTAGCCTTGCCTTGATTAGTTTCAAATTTTTATCCAACTTGACGTCTTAGAATTCATATTCAGAAATAACCTAAAAAGAATTTCCGAAACGAAAACGGTCCTTTTCGGTGGAGTTTTATGGGGCGGCGTTAGAAGGTAACTTTGTTTGTGCCGCTCGACCAATGAGGAGCAGCGGCTATTATTTATTAGGATTACATCTTTATGATTGGTGCAATACGAAACAAGGCTAGCGAATCATGAAGTGGCGGCGAATGTTTGATAGCTTTAGTGTTTGCCGCGTTTTGTCAAAGATTAAACAGGTTTATTTCTGAAAACTGACTAAGTAAAGACGCTTTATTGATTACTGACTTACGAACACTCTTTTACTATGCAATGAAATCAAATGTTGGAAATGTCTTAATCATCATTATCAGCCTATTACATTCCTACTGTTGAAATTCATGCATGATGTTTTTTACATCCTATTCCTACGGTGGTTGGTGACCTCACGTATTTTTTAAGAACATCAGCCATGCTCGCTCTTATTAGGCGTTTACATTGATTAGATCCTTATTCCTGAATGTTAATTGGAGCGATGATGTTTAATGCTGTAATGAATAAGTAAGCATTAATAAAAATAAAAAAATACCCTGCCAAAAACATTATAGCCTATGTCACTTGGGATGATTTAAGGATTTCGAGGATACCCCATACATCCAAATCTGTTGAGGCATTTTGTAATAAAAAAACGCACATACATTAACCCCGAAAACATTATATTCCTTTTTTGGGGAGTCGCGTAAAAAGCAGTTTGCTTGAAAGTTAGTTGTAAAGTAAGGTTGGTAGGACAGCTGGCTTTGCTAACTGAAGATAAAATTTGTTTGTCAGATCTGTACACGCGGCGCACTAATATTCTTTGTCACAAGTTCATTGCTCTTTATCAGCTGATTGTTAGGGTTGAAATGAACTTGATTACCAGAAATGTTTAAATTATCATATCTTGTGATTTTAAAAAGTTTCTGGTGATTTGCACTTGGACTTGAATTATTAATAAGCTTCTATATGCGTGGTTTAATTATTACTACACATTAATGTTACACGTTGTATAGCTTGATGCCTAGACCTTACTAGAACCATGGACCAACTTGTATATTTGGTCCATGCTAGAACTAAGTACGTATAGCACGTACGTGTCCTGTAAGCTTTTATTGAAATTAATAATCTTCCATAAAGGCTAAGATTATTTTGAAGATGATGCGCGGTTGCCGAGTGCTTAAGTTTATAAGTAGGTGCCTTGACTAGGCACATTAATAAATGGGTACTTATTCATGTGCTGAGTCAAGGCACGCAATTCTATGAAAAATGTTTTACAATGTATAGTTAAAGTTTAGTTTTCAATGTTGCCTGCGCGATGTATACCTACACGCACGTATACCTATGCATACCTATGAGTCATTAGAAGTGTCCAACGGTAACTTGTTCCACGAACGCCTCGAGTCTTCTCCATATAGGTAATTATAATGTTTTACTTCGGAGTCTTCCGAACACACGGCAACACACGGCAACACACGACGCACGGCGCACGGGTATGACGCAACATTATATAATGATATTCGTGTTCACTTGCAATTATACATTTTTCGGATTCCAATGTTTAGTTTGAAGAAGTTATTATGAGGTAGCAACACTTACCTTGTGATTTCGGCTTCGGAGCTTATAAATTATAAAGATCTAAGTAAATTGCCATTGAAGTATTTCGTGACTCGACCTCCGGTTGAATGAGTAAGTTAATGGCAGTTGACCACAAAGTCGTGCGCTCATCGAGTCGGTGATCGTTCGAGGCGAGTCCGCGAGTCCGACCTCTCCTCACCTTCATTCATTTGGCGAGAATTAAAGTTATTCAGATTTTGCGGAAATGGATTCATTACCAAAACAAACCGACCAAGACGAGTTCAAGTCGAACGATTTCAATAGAATGCCTATTTATATATAATTTATGTTTATTTTTATAAATATTTTACCTAGTAACCTTTAAACAAGTGAACAATGTTCTGGGGCGATAGAAATGTCCATAACTTAAATATTTTATTTAAACTATTAGATTGTCGTGTCCTTACTCGTACTTGTAAATAGTTTATGTAACACGTTATGTTTGGATATGAAGTAGTTCGACTAGTCTGACTAGTTCTGTGCGCGAGTGCTAGCTTTTAGTTTTACTAGATAACACTTCAAGTGCTGTCAAGCGTAGAGTCTAATATGATGTCGCCGAGCGCGAGCCGAGCGCGAGCCGAGCGCGAGCGGTGCAAAGCAGTTATAAAGTTCTCCTTGGCACACTTCATATTATCTGTTTCGCCTAGCGCCTAGCGCCTGTTTTGAATTTAAAATAATATCAGCATTTCAGAGTCTGACACCTTTCAAATAAATGTTGTGCTATTAATGTCGGTGTCGTTATGGTCATCGATGTAATTATAAAATAATAACTTCCTATCAAAACGTACCGGGCGAACGCGGACGAGGCCACTGAACGGCTTGCCTCTATATACCTCTATATACCTAGTCTTGCCATATATACTGAAACAAAGAAAAATCTATTGCAAATAACATTTATTTCTTTTACAGTGTGTTAGTTTATTACATAAATATAAAACAATTTAAAATATAATAAGCTTACTCGAAGTGGTCTCCATTGGCTGCAATACAGTCCTTTAAACGTTGAGGCCAGTTATCAATAGAAGCACGCACTCTTTCCATGGGAAAATTCTTCACTGCCAATCTTACAGATTGTTTTAGGGACTCCAAATTATCGAGGCGTTTAGAGCGAGCCGTACTCTCTAAAACTGACCATTAATCGTAATCCAGCGGATTAAGATCGGGACTAGACGACGGCCAGTCTTCAGTTCTGATAAAGTCCAAAACGTTCGTTTCCAACCAAGACTGCGTAGACCGAGCTTTATGACCCGGCGCCGAGTCTTGCTGGAAGGACCATTCTTGGTTAATTGAACATGGTGTTGTTAAGGGCTTCACTACCTTCTCAAGAATGGCATTTTGATACACTTGTGCCGATGTTTTGATACCTTTTTCACAAAAGTATGGCTCAGTCACTCCTTCATAGCTAATACCCCACCAAACCATCACTGAAGTCGGATAGTGCCCACGTTGAACTCTGTCGACTAATTGGGAAGGCTCCATAGAGCTTTGAGCATAAATACAGTCATTTTGTTTGTTAAAATGTTGCTCAATTGTAAAAAAATGATCATCCTTAAACAAAATTTTCTGTGACCGTACCGCTTCAGTAGTTGTTTCGATTTTACCGCCCTATTCTTTTTTAAATTATCAGTTAAGAAATGACCAGTACGTCTCTTATAGGCTGCAAGTCATCTTTTAAAATACGCGACATAGGGGTGCTATCTTCATCTCCCGAGATAAAATCTTTTGCTTTCGGACAGGATTTCTTCGAATTCTTTCCCTTACTGCTTTGATCACCTTTTTCGTACGAACACTACGTGGACGGCCAGATCTTTTTCTGTCACAAACAGAGGAGGTCTCATTGTACCTATTAATAGCCCGGTACACAAACATTTTACTAATACCAAGCGTATGGAGAGTTTTAAAAATTGCATTTGGCTCCATACCTATTTTGTGTAATGCAATCACAGCGATTCGGTTCTCTTTATCATCCCACTCCATTTTAATATTGCAAAATATTGTACAATGTATTGGCGGCAAAATGAGAAAACTCAATGAACAATCATAAAAAAATGACACACAATTCACTGACAGTCATATTGTATGTAGGTAGAGTATATGAAACTGTAAAAAGCATGTAGTCGCAGCACAGCAGGCCGCCCGCGCCGGTTCCGCGCCGCGCCCGCGCCGGCTCCGCGCCGCGCCCGCGCCGGCTCCGCGCCGCGCCCGCGCCGGCCGGAGCGTCGGTCACTAGCCCGTTACCAACGTTAGCCTATGTAATATCTATGTGTATGATCATTAGTACATTCAACTACATACATACGTAACTAATAGCATAGCAAATGGATAAGTAATAAGTAGATATCGATTGCGACCGCGTCGTGACGCGCGCTGCTCCAGTTTCAAAAACGCGGATGCACACCGTACAATCGTATGGCATCATTACTGTACCGTAAGCCACATGGCAATGCCACATCGATTGCGAGCCGAGCTAACATATAAGTGGAGCTAACATCTTGCAATGCACGTTGCGTCATGACCGATGTGCCGCCTACCACCGCCCGCCGCGCCGCCCGCCGCGCCGCCCGCCGCGCCACCCGCCGCGCCGCCCGCCGCGCCGCCCGCCGCGCCGCCCGCCGCGACGCCCGCCGCGCCGCCCGCCGCGCCGCCCGCCGCGCCGCCCGCCGCGCCGCCCGCCGCCGCCGGACGCGGGTACCTACAAAAATGAAAACAATTTTAAAAGACGACACTCAGTGTGTTCAAAAGAACCACGAATCAATCCTGCAACAAACTCAGGGCCATATTTTTTTCAAGACCGCCGCGAAGTCGCGAGGGTCGCGTTATATTGCTAAATAAAAAAATGGAGGATAGCTTTGAATCATTTCGTTCAGTATACCGTTGTAGTCGTTTTGTTACTTTACGACGATACACGTGTTAGTGTTACCATCATCAGCAACACACAAATGTATGTAAGGTTTAAAAGGTGTCAGAGCATTAGTGTGAATTCACTCTATTTTTCTGAATGAGAATCATTTTCAATAAATAAATAAATAAAAAAGCTGCACATATTGCAACCGCGCCGGTGTCGCGCCGCGCCGGTGTCGAGCGACACTGCCGCGCCGTGCCGCGCCGGTGTCGCTTGAGTGTCGAAAGTGGCCATGGAATTATTTTATTATACCTATTTAAAAAAAGCTCTGTAATTATTTCGATGAATTATAATGAATATAGAATGAGTACGTACGTATGTAGGCTTACAGTTATTTTGTTGTGGCCACATTCTCTCACGTCACATAATACAGGATCCGCAGGAGCTCTCGTGTCTCGTCTCTCGTGTCTCGTGTCTCGTCTCTCGTGTCTCGTCTCTCGTGTCTCGTGTCTCGTCTCTCGTGTCTCGTCTCTCGTGTCTCGGGTCGCGGTCGTTGACATTGCCGTCATTTACTTGCACTCGATTACAGTTGTGATTCGAGATAATGTTCCGCATCATCAGATCTCCGTTAATGTGACGTTTGGCGCGCTATCTGCTATTAACTAGGTTCCTACGAAAAGCAACTGTCGTTTTATCAGTAGGTACGTATTTGTTCCGTGTGTGGGAGCTGTGGGACCACGGTCATTCGAGACCGTAGTCACAGTGATAGTTAGTATTTTTTGGTAATGACAGGCCTATAGCGCACTCCGCACTGTATGTACCATAGATATGGCGGGAAGGCACCTGCCGGGCCGCTCGCGCGCCGGGCGGCGGCGGCCGCGGAATCACGCGGAATGTTGCGAAACCTCATCATCGTCAAGCGACCTGCGGAAGCGGATGATGTTCGTGAACCATCGGGGAGACGGGTCTGAGTAGTCCCTCTACTGCCGTCTCTCTCTAGATCTATGTGCTCCATCTTAGGCCACAACATCGCTTCAAATCAGGCGAGATAGTGGTTAAACATAGATCTATTAAGGGTATAAAAAAAAAACAAAAAGAAACTGCGCGTTCGCTCGCGTAGCGACGCGCGTGTTAGAAATGACATTTTTGACTTGACGTTTTTAATGACTTTATGACATGACGTTTCCGACTTGATGTATTTGACATGTTTGACGTTTGACACTTGGTGACCGATTGTGAACTACATAATATTTCTTATCAAAAGTAAGACTCTTTGTGGTAATTGTACCAGAATAAAAGTAATTTGGTGTGCAAACACTATTCAAAATAAGAATACAATTTGCTATTTTAATTATTTTTACGACTATTTCGTTTAATGATTATTTTGAAAGTTGATAATCTCTTGTTTGAACAATGGGAAAGTTCTAAACTAGAATTTATCTGTTTGCATTGGTATGATGTTTAAACAGTTGTGTTAAATGAATGTATGGTTTGTAATACTGATAACTTTAAAGATAATGTTTTAATGGTATTATTTTTATATTATAAGTTTGTGCTCTGACTTCGTAGTACGTTTTTGTTTAACAACTCGATGTGTATCGATAGAATATTAAAACTATAACATAAAATATAAATATAGTTTGTAATACTAATTACTTACATAAGGATATTGTATCTGAAAAGTATTATTTTTATAGGATGTCTGTGTCTTGACATAGTACTAGGTGATAAGTACTTTACTGATGTTGATCTATTTGACTTGAATTGTGTTGATAGAATATTTAGAACATTGTATAAAATATAATTATGATTATATATTACCTATATATATTAGTATTTTTTGGTAATGACAGGCCTAGCGCACTCCGCACTGTATGTACATATATTAAATATTAATATATGTACATAATATACATATATTACCTCGGACAAAGAGTTAGTCTAGCTATTCAAAGGGGGAACGCTGCCAGTATCTTCGGAACCTTGCCTAAAGGGACTCCTTTTAATAATATATTTTAGTATTATATTTTTTAAGGTTTTTAGTTAGTGTCATGTTATTAATTGGTACTTAAAAATAATATCAAATATGAAATCGATAGATTTTTCGACAAAATTATCGTACAATCATTATGATTTGTAATACTAATTGCATAAGGATAAGTTCCTTGAAATAATATTATTTCATATATTTGATGTGTATTGACTGTACTGTACTTCGCTGATGTTGATTTGGAAATCGGGTGATGTTTTTTTATAACCGATCTGGGGATATTAAAAGGTTTCTATAAAAAGCGAAGTATTGCCTAAAATCAGTTCAGTAGTTTGTTACTGGGAGCCAGATATCAAAGCTAAGTACCATTTACTTTGTCTGCTAATTTTGTTGTTATTATTCTGTGTAATTCTGTGCAATATTCTGCAATATGAGTTTCTTGCTTGTCATGTTGTTAGTATGTGCTTGAATTATATACTGATGGTGAATAATTCATGTACTATGTTTCCAATCATATTTTATTCTGTAAAGCCCATTTATCTGGTAGTTACCAGATTATGTAGCAAATGTACGTACTGTAGAAATATTAGAACATGTACATTTCGCATATGTAATAAATTGTTTGTTGATAATGTAATATGATGGAAAATATTTGAATGGATAAATGATAACTTTGGAAATGGTATTTTGAGTAATTAATTTGCATAAAAGTAATAAATCCCATTTAGTGTATGAGTATTTTCTATATTTTATTTATAACTACCCACTTCTTCCTGACTTAACAAATCATTTTGGTTAATTGAGCTAGGTAGGTAAATCCTTTTGATGAAGTAGCAATATCTATATTTAGTAGAGTCACCCCGTTTCTAACAATAAAATTTAGTAGGGTCACCCCGTTTCTAACACGCGCGTCGCGCCAGACTAGTGATGTTCATGTACAAAAAAATATCGATATTTTTTCCGATATAATATATCGAAATATTGTATCGATGTTTAACGATATATCAGTCAAAAACATCGATACTTTCGATATATCGTATTGTAGAACGGAAAAGACTATTAGGAGTAAATAAGTCAGCCCACCAAGGTTAAAAATCAATCAACTTATCATATATATAAACAGCCATCTTATTTCTGCCAATCCACCATATATAATACAATATATTTTAAATATTTTTACTGGCCCGGATACGATGTCCTTTATTAAGCCATGATAATACAATAATCAAAGTAGATCTGCAACTCGATCATGGTTCAAGCGGGGTGATACAAGTACATTGCTGCCTTCTTGAGAGTATTTCGTGAATCCGAATCGGGTTGGCGAACTTGGACAACAAACTAGATAGATTGGATACTTTTTGTAGTTGATTTTTTATTGAAAATTAACGATAGGTGTAGCTGAAGTATACGTTTTGAACATGTTTGAAATGAATAAATATGTAAATTAATTAATGATGAGTTTTCCTAAACATTCTAATTTCGTACGATATTTCATATATCGGATAAAATATATCGATCAATATATAATGAATAAGTCAATATATAATGACTTCAATGATTCGATAATATTGAATTGATTCGATATATCAAATAAATGTATCAATATTTTATCACATATCGGTTCATATCGAGCACCCCTACGCCAGACAATAATGTCAGCTTTACATACTAGCTGCGTTGCTGATTCGCGAACTCTGCTAAACTCTATCAATAGTTAGTGGATTAATTAATATCATATTCTCATTTAAATCATAGTCTAGATATCTTCTCCTTCAGGCATTGCAAAATTTGTTCACATTTAACATTATTTCATATGCCACAATTTTTGATTGATTCGTTTTTATCATGCTTATTTTCCTCTGCCAATCAAAATCAAAATCTCTTTAATCAGTTTTGGCATCACAGACGCATTTATGAACGTCAATTATTACAATGACTCCACCACCGTATCGGAAAAAAAAGAACCACTACTCAGAAGATACGGCAAGAAACTGAGGGGCAGTCTCGATTAATTAAATAGTGGTGCAGAGTAGTACAGACAGACATATAAGTGAAGACACTGATATCTCCCAAACATGAAGAACACATCGAGAATGTGCGAGCCGGCATCGGCATTGCACCTATCTGTATACAGTAGGTATATATACTCGTATTGTTCCTCAGTGACGCTCTCGGCTGAATGGTGACGCAACCAAATATCACAGGCGGAACTCGAAGTTTCTTCTAGATTAGGCAATTGTGTTGGGAACATTGTGTAGCTTTCACAAAATATTCTCATTTAAATTGCTTTGGTCTTCCTCACCGCTAATTCATTAGCGGGGAGGAAGAAATCTGCATCAGCAGATTCTACATAGATGCATCAGTAACAATCAGTTATTCACTTCGAGCTATTTATTTATTTATATATTCACAACACATGTAACTTACAGACTAAGTCCAAAACATTACATGGCGAAACTAAGGTAAGCCAAAAGTTCACTTCTGAACCTGCCTGCCTTATCATGGAAGATATCTATATCTGGTTGTCGAGCGAGCATGTCGTTGAATAATCTTATGACCCGGGCAGTGGGGGCGTTGTGTGCGCGAACCGAGTGGATGCACGCGGGCGGCGCGAACAGGCGAGGGCGGCGGCGCGGGCCGTGCTCGGCGTCAGCGCCGCGCATGTGAGGCGCCGGGACGATCAGTCGCAGCGCTTCTAGCGCTAAGGGGTTGTCAACCCTATTGTGCAGGAGTTGATAGTAATGTAAGATGATAAGCATCTTACGTCGCAGCTCAAGGGTATTCAGTCCTACCATTCCTGTCACAAAAAGCGACGGGAACATGTATGGGTAGTACCCGTATATTTTTTTATATATATATCGCGCAAATTTGCGCTGTATCCTTTCTACCATTAAAGAATATTTTTTCTCATAGGGATCCCATACCACCGAGTTATATTCTAGTTTGCTACGTACATAGGCCGTGTAAAGGGCTATTGGAGCATTGGCATTTTTAAAATTATAAGAGGTGCGCATAATAAAGCCTAACATCCTATACGCTTGCTTACAGATGTTAGTTATGTGGTCTCTGAAGTTAAGCTGCGAGTCTAATGTCAAGCCTAGGTCCTTGATTTTGTGCACGCGTTCCAGTGGCGTGTCAGCAAGTTTGTACTGGTTCAGAATTGGGGTGTGGGCTCTCGTGATCGAAATAACTTGACATTTGGTGGAGTTGAAATGAAGCCGATTTCTCTCACTCCAGTCAGCCACCCGGTCAATATCAACTTGCAGAGTATTACAATCGTCACCGTTTGCAACGGCTGTGAACAATTTAAGGTCGTCGGCAAATAGAAGACACCGAGCGTTGCTGACAGTCCTTGGCAAGTCGTTAACCATTATCAAGAATTGCGTTGGGCCAAGCGTAGATCCTTGGCTTACCCCGGATCTAGTGTAATAACTTTGTGATTGGTAACCCAATATCTGAACGTACTGTGTGCGATTTCGAAGATAACTAGCGAAAAGTTCAAGGAGTTTAGGATTGAATCCAATAGAGGCACACTTTTGTATAAGGATGTCATTATCTACGCGGTCAAATGCCTTTTTAAAATCAAAATATGCAGCATCTACCTGCAAACCAGCATCCATCTTTGCGGTAACGTAATCAACAAAGTTGATGTGGTTGGTTACAGTCGACCGCCCTGATCTGAAGCCGTGTTGGCTATCATCTAGATAGATACCAATTTGCTGGACGACACTGGCATTGATAATAGTCTCTAACAACTTACCAAAGACTGACAACACTGCGATAGGTCTATAGTTGCACACATCTGCTTTGTCACTTCCTTTGTGTATAGGAGTGACACGCGACGTCTTCCATAGCTCTGGATATGTGGACGTTTCGATACATAGATTAAAAATATGTAAAAGTGGCTTAATAAAAACTGATCTACAGTCTTTTATGAGATAGGGAGGTATACCATCTGGACCCGCAGAAGAACGAGCGCGAAGTAGCTTTATAGCTTTTATTAGTTCTGTTTGAGATATACTATTTATAGCAATATGTGGAGCCGACGATGAGTGCCCTTGGGTACATAACTGTGCCTCCGCTATATTGAGTCTAGGTACGTTGTCAAGAAAGACCGAGCCAAAGTACTCAGCAAAGCTGTCTGCTGCCTCTTGTCCAGTAACAGCCCTACCATCATACTTAAACTCGTTACATACCTGACGGTCATCGCGTCGCTGCTTAACATATTGCCAAAAGGACCTTGGGTCTTTAGTTAGGTCAATTTCAATCCGTTTCATATAAATTAGGTAAGCTTCATCCATAAGCTGTTTCACCAAAGTTCTATAATATTTGAACATTTCAAGATTAAAAAGTTTGTTTTCGTGTTTGTAACGAGTAAAATGAAAATATTTATTCTTTATATTACGTATAATATCAACGGTGAACCAATGAGGATAAGTATGGTTTTGAATCGAATATTTGCGCGTTTTATATGGAACACACTCGTTTATGCTTTTGTTTAATTCAAAGTAAAATGTTTCTACAGCTGAGTTGACTTCATTAATTGATTCCAAGTTGTCCCAGTTTATACTAGAAAGAGAATGATAAAGAGCATAAAAGTCAGCTTTGCTAAAATTCCAATTAGCGCATACTTCATTGTCCTGAGAGTGGGGCGCGTGCGATAAGGACCGGCGAATGCGCCTGCGCATCCCGGTGCACGACAGTTTGATCGCGACCTCGAGCGGTGGGTGATATCCGTCGATGGGTACTAGCGGCTCTGTTTCCTCGAAAATACGCACACGATCCTCGGATATACCGCTCAACACCAGATCTAAGATACCACCATAAACGTTACAAACACGGTTATGCTGTTTTAACTTACAAAAATCTAAAAACATATTAAAGTGTTCTAGTATAGTGCTACCAAAGGAATTTAAATTAAAGTCTCCCACAATAACAGTTTCAATATTAAGTGTTGAATATTTGCAGATAGCATTTTCTAAGATATTGAGTACATTCAGATATTGCTCGTGGTTATAGTTAGGGGGGATATAAACAACACTGAGTAGAAGTTTGATATTTTTGAGAGAAACTACCGCTAAAAGGATTTCAGAATCGTTTGTGAGACCATCAACGCTAGTGACGTTCTTGACAGTGTAGTGACTCTTGACAGCGAGCAGAACTCCTCCCCAGCCAGTGTCGCCTGCCCGGTCCTTCCTCAGCACAGTATAGCCAGGTGGGAACAACTCAGCATCATACACGGAACTGTTTAGGAATGTTTCGGTCACGGCGATGATATCATAAGTATTTGCCATAATAGCCCTCTTGAATTGATTAGTTTTGCTTCGTAGACCGCGGACATTTTGGTATACAATTTGCAAAGTCTTGTGTTTATTGTGTACTATTTTTGGTGGCGTCACGAAAATTATTACGCCACGGTTTTATGCAGATGTCTTCCGCCCAGTTTTCGACAGCTAGTAGCAAGTCCGATAGCTTGGCAGGCACACCAATTTTGAATGACGAGTAATTACCCTTCGATTTTAAAGTTTCTACTGTACATACGTCCTTTTTGCAAACTGCAACTAGATGATCGCGAATCATTTGGTCAGTCGTGCCCAGCTTGACGTAATACAAATGATAGTATTTCCAACGTTCAGAAGCCTCCAATATTGTTTTTCCTGGTGCAGCAGTCCCTTTAACAACATTAACGGGAGCACGCATTCGCTTACGCTTAACTTCGACCCATTGACCCATTGATTGTTTACATTATTATCACTGTTGACAGCCGGTAAAATTATGTCCTTGTCGTCATTCAGCTCCGTCGGCGTAAGAGTGCCGGAGATGGTTGGTGGCATTTCATCGTTAGTAACAGCTGCCTCGTTTGCACCAACGACTGAAGTAGATATCGGTGACACTCCTCTCTTTTTACGACCGTCTCCGGAGATGGCCATCACGGCACGAATACTGGCCGCTCGGGGCGGTGGTCGTTTTTTGGCTTGCAGCGGCCCGGAAATCTCACCAACCTTGAGGGTAGGTGTCTGAGATTTTTCGTCCGGGGTAGTTAGGGTCAGCTTAAAAGTAGGATCCGATTGAACGTTTTTCGAGCTATATTGATCGAGCAACAGCTTTTCCATTGAATCCACTTTATTCACTAGACACAATAGAGTTTGTTGCATCTCTAGCACCACTTTTTCAATCTTCACTTGCGACATAATTACGTTAATTTAATAATAAATAACGGAGTGACAAAAGTACGTACTTTCGTGTCAGGCTACCCCCCCCAGTTGCTCTGTCTTATATGTGACCATACCATAATGTTGTTGAATGGATCGTGCATCCAGTGCAGGCGATGTAAAGAAGTCAAGAGAACGCATGTGTAGGCATAGTTAAATAGTTAATTTGTGACAAATATTTAGTCAAGGCTCCGAGAGCCCCTCTCTGGTGGACGTGAATAGCACCGGAGACCTAGAGCCGCGCCGGCGGCGGTGCCCACTGCACACTGACGTTTATATGTGGTCGCGTCGCGCGTCGTTGTTATGTCACCTTGATAAAGTGTTATGAAGCTCCGTAATCACTCACAATACGTTTGAAATTATTATTTTGTGATATTGTTATTAAACGTGTATATAGGTACATGAAATACCTTAAAACTATTTTAGATTGGTTTAAGTTTGAAATATATTGGCCAAATGAGGTAGAGTTCTATACCCAAAGGATGGCTGTCACCAATATGTATGTGTGTCAAAGGCCCCTTGTCTGGCTGGCCCTTTCGCTGCCGAATCTTATATATATATATATATATATATAAATATATGAACTACTCTTTTAATTTACACACATAAAGAAACTTTAGAAAACATTTGACAGAACTCTGAAGGCGGGAGTTCCGACTCGCTGTTGGTCGGTTTCTTGCACAGCGCGCTGTGTTTTTACTGAATCAGCCAATTTGATGGATTGATGCGACAAGGTTGGGAAATAATTATGCGCAACGCATTTCCCGGATGCAATTTTGTTTTTGTGACGCCACACACACACACACACACTCACACACCAATCACCATACTGATTTAGGTACTTAAGTAACGTACGCGGGCAATGACAATGCTAAATGAGACTAAATGAATACACTTAGTATTGTCATTGTACTACGTATAACGAATCCGACCCAATAATAGAAAACATTAGTTGCTTTGTATACTTTGTTTATGCATTCAAAGCACAAGGTACCACCTATACACTTATATGTATAGTTATATGTTCGTTTTGCTCTGTTTCACTATATAGTGACATATGTAGCTTCGTAGACTTCTCATTTCTGACATCTTTATCACTTTAATTATTGTAATTTTTGACATTCACAATTCATTGTTTAATGTAATTAATTAAATATCTTTCTATCTGTAATTGTAAATAATTTAATTGATTGTGTATTTCAATTATTCAGTATTTGATTGTGAAGTAATTGTTATTGGTGTGTACCGTTATTATTACAATAAACTATTTCAATTTCAAGGTACGTGGTGGTTTCCCCCGATGGCGATTCCACCCGTGTCCTTTCCACCCGGTCAATGTCTGTTATCGCGAGTTACGAACATGTACCTAAACGTAGCTGTAGCTTCCGGCAAAGTTTTGTTACTTCATTTTGGGAAAATATTGATGTTGTTTATTTTGTTAGCTTAAAATTAAGTGATGAACATAGGGAAAAGGTTTTAGAATTAACAACCATATTACTCCTAAATATGTTTATTTCCAAAGAGTTGCAATATTAATCTAAATAATCATCCTGAAAACTTGCCGCTACATGGGATCTTATAGGTAAGTGCTTAGTTACTAGGTACAGTAAGCAATGGCGAGCGGCTTCTTACAGAATTGTTCTCAAATGATTGTAACTTCAGTCTATCTGCTTGCGCTCGTGCACGCGCACGCGCACGTGCACGCGCACGCGCACGCGCCGGCGGGCGCGGCGGCGTGTGGGCGTTCTGAATCTAAAAAGCATGAAAGTAGCACGAAGAAAATACGATGTTGTGCACAGTTTCCCCAAGTATATGGGTTTTCTCGGTTGAGCATCTAGTCGGAGCGGAGCCGGTTGGGATGCTAATTCGGGCCTGTTCGCGACGACTGGTCTTACAGTTACTCGTAGTCGAACGACTCGCTCGCTCTACTGACAAACGTGTTCCGAGTACTTCCCTCACGCGCAGTGCCGGTGCCGGGGGAGGCACAACATCCAGTAGCGTAGCGTGGGAGGGCCGGAAGAGGGGGGCGGGGGGTGGCCCAGGTGACATATTTCAGGGGCAAAATCGGGTAAAATAGGCGCCCATTTTTTGTAATGTACCTGCAGTTCTTCATATCCCGTATCCTTTAGCAAAAAGGTAGTAGGTACCTACAGAGTTTGCCATATGACGGACGGTTTCTAATTCACACAAGTCTCGCGCTCGCTCCGCATACTTTGACACTACTTTAACACCTGTCTGTAATAATATATGTAAGAGCATGAATAAATGAATATGAATACGTTAATAACAATGATTATCCTACTCCTGTGGTTAAAATGTATTTTTCAGGATGATAGTAGGCAGGCATGTTATCTAAACTATAGCGGTTTTTAAGCTACGTACCTAGGTGTAAACATTTTCGCTCGCTCCGGTCGTGGCTTTTTTATTTTCCTGCAATAAGTACTTCATATCCCGTATCGTTTTAAAATATGATAGTACCTTGGGAGTTCGCTATCTAACGGTTTCTAATTAACATATGTGCAAAATAAAAGAATCCGTTAAAGAGAGTGTTATTTTCTCGAATAAAAGTAGGCACTTCGCTATCTAACTTTTTCTAAGCTAAATAATTGCAAAATGTTTGCGTTCGCTCTGCTCGTAGCAGGTATATTGTTTATTTTCTTCAAGTCTTCATACCTCGTGGCGTGTTGCCGGATTACGCGTGAAGTCCGCTATATAACAGTTTCCGCCGTCACTTCTCCACGGGGGCTTTTCCTTAGACGTGGCTTCAAAAATGGGCGACAGATTAAGGCCGGGCCCGGGCGGCAGTACCCCACGCTACGTCACTGACAACATCCACTCTACGCTAGCGTCTCGCGTCGTCGCCGTCGCGTCGTGGCGTCGCGTCGCGTCGCGTCAGATCGCAGCTTCGCCCGGTATTCTAGTGTACCTTTCAAGTTCCCAAGTTATGTTATTTTTCGACAGGGTTACATTGTTGATAGATATACTTAGCTGCGTTGATAGAAATGTCAGTGTTATTAAAATATTTAAGAAAATTCGTTGTAACTATACAGGGCTCCAATTCACTATGACAACTTGGCGATTCCTTGCTTCGAAATCACGTCGATTCCTTCATTAATAAACGACATCTCTATGACGTATTCATATATTCATACATATGACGCGTCATAGAGAATACAAATTTCGCAGATGTCGTTTATTAAAGAAGGAATCGACGTTTCCTCGAAGCACGGAATCGCCAAGTTGTCATAGTGAATTAAGTCCTGACAAACTCCGTAGTAAGGAAAGTGTACGAAGGTTTTAATCAGTAAACAAAATTTAATGTATGTTTCTCGTATTTAATTATTTTCGGAGACAGCTTTACTGATTACTTGAAACTAGATTGGCTCTTATTTATTTTAATTTCCAAACTATCGAATCACGATCAGCTGCCAGTCGAATGTTTGTGGCCGCTGCGTTGCGCTGCGCTGCGCTGCTCTGAAGGTCCCATTAATATAATGACGGCGCCTCGATGTTATTGTCTTCAGTTAGCGGCGCGCGGCTGCTTCAGAACGCGTTATTAATATTAAACTCGACAACAGACCTCGGTTGCTTGCTATTTATTCTATCTACATCCTACGAGTGGCGCTAGCTCATGATTTGTGATGTGAAATCGAATTCAATATTTTTATTCATAATTGATGTTTGCATTTTAATGAAACAATCCTCGACGTGGACGTGCTTCTCGGTGGCAAGGTTTCTGCTTGTCTCGTCGCTAGTTAGATCGCCAGCCCTGTGCCTTCTGTTCCTCCGATTGCTCCACACACTCGCATGCTGCGGTGCGGTGTCACAACCGATAATTGTTAAAATCTGCCCGAGCGTATAATTGCACGATGTTACATTTGACAACACTCGCCGACGCCGACGCGCCAACGGCAAAGGTCGCATTCTGCGAGTTTTGCTGGCGGCTGGCGGCTGTCGGCTGGCGGCTGGCGGCTGGCGGCTGGCGGCTGGCGGCTGGCGGCTGGCGGCTGGCGGCTGGCGGCTGGCGGTGCGTTGTCCGAGTTCACGCAGTTATACAGAGCTGTCAACATGTTGGCTCGACAGTTGACAGTATACTACTGGGACTCTTAGAGTATAGCGTCGGGACTTGCGGCGGTTTCATGGCGTTGTCGGCGGACGCTCATTATTTCGGTGCTAGGTGCTTGCCAGCGCATCTGTTTAGTAAGTGTTATTGGATAGATACTAAATGAACTGTTCGCCGTATTAATATCGACATCGCGTGGCGAGTGGCCAGCTGAGAGGTTTCATTTATTAGGAAATGCTAACTATACGTATTTACTACCGCAGCCCGGAGTTTGATTCGTCATCTATTTGCCGTAACCATATTTAAAACAATTAAATGACACGTATACGTTTATTTATTTTTATTTTGTTCACCGCGCGGGGCCGCATCCAACATGTTATCTAGTTACGTAGGCGTGCCGAGACACCTACTGACTGCTAATACAACCAGGTTTAGATTATATGTTCATTAGCTTTTAGCATTAGCAGTAAAGATAAGAGAACCTGGTTAGCGATAGCGACGTTTTTAACAAACAGCGATAGGTACACGACTAGTACAATTATGACGTGACTTGCCGTTCCGTACGGCGGCGGCGGCGCGCGGCGGGACACGTGGCGTGACAGCGCTCGTTAGGTAACCGCCGCCGCTATCCTACCACTATAAGTCAATAACAGGGTATGCAGACCCGCGCCCGTCGTGCGCGTGGCGGAGGTGCCCGCCGGCCGGAGGCGGTGGGCGACAATCTTCGGCTCGTCCGTTTCAGCAGGCCTAGCGCACTCCGCACTGTAGGTACGAAGCTACAAGTACATAGCCGGACACCGACGGCAGGTCGCGCGTCGTTACACGTGCCGCGTCAGAAGATATAAGAGCTATGCGATAGAAAGAGAGGCGCTCTGTAGGGTAATATGACTGGTAGGTATGCAGCGCTACGCGAGCTGAATTCAATTTTATTGCGTCATAGCAAGAGTCGGTATTTGTTTAAATTTCTTTGCGGAGTGATGCTTCTGTCCCTATTAGTATTCTGTGGTTTCAGTAAGTAGGCTCGTTTGGTAACGAATACCCAATTCAATTATTGCCTTCTACAATGTTACATTACGTATTCATCATAAGTTAAAACAGTTCATTGTAGACCCTGCTGGGCACGCAAGGCGTCCGTGGCGGTTCCCCCCGAGGGCGATCCCACCCGCGCGCCGCGCCGTGTCCTTCCAGCTGGATACATTAGAACGTACCTAAGTACAGCTGAAAACAAAAAGTGTTCTTATTAAAATAACATTTTAGGGCATATTAGATAACGAAATTAGACTTAATAGCTAATTGTCTCAAGGTGACGAGCGCAGTACAGTACCGCGCAGGATTTTGCAAAACAAAGTTCTGGGTAATGCTGCATCTGTTATGGGCAGGCGTTTTGCTTACCATAATATGAAAGACTTGCTTGTTTCGTCACTCAATTCCATAAAAAGAATTGAAATAATATCTAACGGTCGTATTAAATTATTGCTTTTATTTCTAAACATATTTTTATAGTGTCATCGATTTTATTCATAAAGGATCTACCACTAGTCTACTGTTCAATGGGAAATTGTATGAATTAGCGCCTTAGAGTATACATAACTATACTCTAAGGAATGAGCTAACTGTATAATGTATCCATTATTTTTTCATATAAACCTACAATTGCAAGGCTTGCAACTCTGCGGTTTTTGTAAGAGTTTTGTAAATTATAACGATATTTCGAAGGCGAATTGAATGCGAAACGAAGAAAGTGCTTCTTGTACAAAAAACGTTGTATTTCACAACATCTAGTAAAATAAAAAAAAGTCATCACTATTTTGTGCCGAAGCTCAGGCTGCATCGGCGATTTATCGATGATACAAATCGAACGAGTAGCGCGATTAGCAACCTCCGCCTGCGCCGCCCGCCACCGCGCCGCTGCGGCCGCACGCTTTCAGGTGACTGCGGCGCCGCGCCGCGTCGCTGACCGGTGGACTGCACTTCATACTTATTGCACTTTATTTTTAGTATACTATACTTGTATTTATTTTATTCTGTTTTTTAGTATTTGTTGTTATAGCGGCAACAGAAATCCACCATCTGTGAAAATGTCAACTGTCTAACTATCACGGTTCATGAGATACAGCCTGGTGACAGACGGACAGACAGACAGACGGACAGCGGAGTCTTAGTAATAGGGTCCCGTTTTACCCTTTGGGTACGGAACCCTAAAAATGCTATAAAATCTAAACAAAGAGTGCCGCCGGCAGCAGGGCAGGGCCCAAACTACCGGGGTTTAGGGCAGCAGAGTGTGGAACCTCCTGAGTACACGCGCCGTGTCAACGAGTACTGCCGCATCGCATGCGTCTGATCCGTGATCCAACCGTCTCGCGAGAGCCTCTTGAGATGTTGATATTATTATGTTTGTAGGAGGTAATCTCTGGAACTACGGGTCCGATTAGAAAATAATTTGACTGATCAGGTTTCAATGTTGAGTGCATCAGGCGCATCTTGCGGCGGGAAGTGGTTTAGTGGCGTACAGCGTCGGCGACGGCAGCGGCGCGGCGCGCCGCGGCGTGGCGACACGGACGACTGCGACTAATTACGGACTACTCGTAATATGAAGTGTGTGAAGGCCTTCGCGACGAACAAAACATGTTGACATTATCAATTTTGATGCTTTGTGAATTTCGCAACCGATACTAAGAAATCTGAACTCCATATACATACAGTAGGTACAGGTAACTCGACGATCGATAGAGACTATAGAGAGGATACTTTTTTGCGCCTCATCCATTTATATACCTAGCTTATGATTAGTTATGATGGCGTATATTGAAATGCATTTTTATCTCGTAAAACAGATGTTTGACAAGCAATTGTGCGTAGCGTAGTGAATGCTGACCGGTGACCGGTGTCATACTTGTGAGTGCTGGCATTAGAGATCGAGTTACCGCAACATGCAGACGGTCACCTGACACGTGCGTTTCGAATGTCACGAGAACAACATATTATCACATGGCACGGTGCGTGGTGTTCCAAACTATAACTCTGTGCTGTGGGCCATCTAGGCTACTAGGGAGTAGGGCCACAGCACACAGTTATAGGCCGATAAGAATTTAAAAAAGAATGCAAAGGCACATATTAAGAAAGATCCTAAATATTTTTGATCTTTTATCAAATCACTGCGATGTAATGACAATGATATTCCAGACGAGATGTTCTACAATAGCCAGAACGTTCAAGGTGGACAACAAATTAGTGACCTCTTCTCAGAATACTTGCACTCCATCTACCGCAATGAACAACCAGCGCCACCTTCAGTTCTGGATGAGTGAACTAATAACTACGCATCATTCTACACATGCTACCTCTCGGAGTCAGATATTCTAAAGTCACTTCAACTCCTTGACACAAATAAGGGGCCAGGGCTTAGGCCCTGGCCCCTTATTCTCCTTATCCCTGGAGGGATGCAGTTAGCTGCCAATCTTCCTAAAAATGTGTGCGTTAGAGCTTACCAAACCACTACACTATATTTTTAACCACTCTATTAAATGCGGTAGTTACCCTACAAAATGGAAACTTGCCCATGTCACTCCAATTGTCAAAAGAGGAGATAAAAACAATATCGAGAACTATAGGCCCATTTCAATTTTGCCCTCAATAGGAAAACTATTCGAGTCATTGGTCCTAAAAAGAGTCTATTTCCATTTGAAACCACTCTTTGATGTCTATCATGGGTTTCTACCTGGTAGATCCACCGCATCTAACCTTCTGGGCCACGTTAGTGATATAAGGTATATGAAGCGATGAATGACAAATGCGAAGTACATGCTATCTACACTGATATCTCCAAGGCGTTTGATGTGGTTGACCATAACCTACTTATCCAAAAATTAGGTCACGCAGGGATTTGCGGTTCATTGCTCAGATGGTGCGAATCATATCTCCGCAATCGATCTCAGCTTGTTGTAGTCCGAGGTTATAAATCTGCTGCCACAACAGTACCTTCTGGAGTTCCACAGGGCTCGCACCTCGGTCGTTTGTTCTTTCTGGTTTTTGTCAATGACCTGTGCACAGTTATAGACTCTAAATACCAAATGTTCGCAAACGATCTTAAGTTGTACAGAGTAATACGCGACCATGATGACATTACGTCTTTACAAAATGATACTGACAATATCAGCGGATGGTGTTCCAGAAACTATATGGACATCAATGCGTCAAAGTGTTTTCATATAAAATTTTCGAGAAAAACAAACCCAACGCTTGCTATTTACTACATTAACAATACTTCTATTAGGGAAGTTTTGAGTATTCGCGATCTGGGTGTTGTAGTTGATACTAAAATGGATTTTCGTGAACTCATTGACACTATTACTAAAAAAGGAGCACGTTAAGCTGGTTTCGTAATTCGCCTGAAAGATCCTGAAATTTTCATCATTCTCTACAATTGTTACGTAAGATCTCTGTTGGAATACTGTAGTCCAATATGGAGCCCATCATACGCCATTCATATAAACAGACCTGTCCTACGCCAAAAATGTTTGCCACAGCCTCACGTCTTACGACTCAAAGCTTGCGCACTTTAAAATGACACCACTTGAATACAGACGAAGTGTTGCCGATGTCGTGTTCCTACACAAAATGACACCACTTGAATACAGACAAAGTGTTGCCGATGTCGTGTTCCTACACAAAATGACACCACTTGAATACAGACGAAGTGTTGCCGATGTCGTGTTCCTACACAAAATGACACCACTTGAATACAGACAAAGTGTTGCCGATGTCGTGTTCCTACACAAAATGACACCACTTGAATACAGACGAAGTGTTGCCGATGTCGTGTTCCTACACAAAATGACACCACTTGAATACAGACGAAGTGTTGCCGATGTCGTGTTCCTACACAAAATGACACCACTTGAATACAGACGAAGTGTTGCCGATGTCGTGTTCCTACACAAAATGACACCACTTGAATACAGACGAAGTGTTGCCGATGTCGTGTTCCTACACAAAATGACACCACTTGAATACAGACGAAGTGTTGCCGATGTCGTGTTCCTACACAAAATGACACCACTTGAATACAGACAAAGTGTTGCCGATGTCGTGTTCCGACACAAAATGACACCACTTGAATACAGACGAAGTGTTGCCGATGTCGTGTTCCTACACAAAATGACACCACTTGAATACAGACGAAGTGTTGCCGATGTCGTGTTCCTACACAAAATGACACCACTTGAATACAGACAAAGTGTTGCCGATGTCGTGTTCCTACACAAAATGACACCACTTGAATACAGACGAAGTGTTGCCGATGTCGTGTTCCTACACAAAATGACACCACTTGAATACAGACGAAGTGTTGCCGATGTCGTGTTCCTACACAAAATGACACCACTTGAATACAGACAAAGTGTTGCCGATGTCGTGTTCCTACACAAAATGACACCACTTGAATACAGACGAAGTGTTGCCGATGTCGTGTTCCTACACAAAATGACACCACTTGAATACAGACGAAGTGTTGCCGATGTCGTGTTCCTACACAAAATGACACCACTTGAATACAGACGAAGTGTTGCCGATGTCGTGTTCCTACACAAAATGACACCACTTGAATACAGACGAAGTGTTGCCGATGTCGTGTTCCTACACAAAATGACACCACTTGAATACAGACAAAGTGTTGCCGATGTCGTGTTCCTACACAAAATGACACCACTTGAATACAGACGAAGTGTTGCCGATGTCGTGTTCCTACACAAAATGACACCACTTGAATACAGACGAAGTGTTGCCGATGTCGTGTTCCTACACAAAATGACACCACTTGAATACAGACAAAGTGTTGCCGATGTCGTGTTCCTACACAAAATGACACCACTTGAATACAGACGAAGTGTTGCCGATGTCGTGTTCCTACACAAAATGACACCACTTGAATACAGACGAAGTGTTGCCGATGTCGTGTTCCTACACAAAATGACACCACTTGAATACAGACAAAGTGTTGCCGATGTCGTGTTCCTACACAAAATGACACCACTTGAATACAGACGAAGTGTTGCCGATGTCGTGTTCCTACACAAAATGACACCACTTGAATACAGACGAAGTGTTGCCGATGTCGTGTTCCTACACAAAATGACACCACTTGAATACAGACAAAGTGTTGCCGATGTCGTGTTCCTACACAAAATGACACCACTTGAATACAGACGAAGTGTTGCCGATGTCGTGTTCCTACACAAAATGACACCACTTGAATACAGACGAAGTGTTGCCGATGTCGTGTTCCTACACAAAATGACACCACTTGAATACAGACAAAGTGTTGCCGATGTCGTGTTCCTACACAAAATGACACCACTTGAATACAGACGAAGTGTTGCCGATGTCGTGTTCCTACACAAAATGACACCACTTGAATACAGACGAAGTGTTGCCGATGTCGTGTTCCTACACAAAATGATACCACTTGAATACAGACGAAGTGTTGCCGATGTCGTGTTCCTACACAAAATGACACCACTTGAATACAGACGAAGTGTTGCCGATGTCGTGTTCCTACACAAAATCATTCACGGTAAAATTGACAGCCCCGATTTGTTGGCAAAGTTTGACTTTGCTACCCCACGCTCAAGCAGTCGTCTCTTGAACAGGAAAACGTTCAGCCTTCCCTCCAGTCGAACAAACTATGCGAAGCACTCACTCATGTTTCGTATGTGTTCATCGTACAACAACATTTGCCAGGTCCTGGACATATTCAGTGCATCGGTTAATTCTATTAAACATTATTTTCTACAAAATTTTAATATCTATCAATAATTTTTTAAATCTATTTTTTCATATCCATTTTCTAATTCAATAATCTTTCGTAGTGTACCATAATCAACAATTTCATTTTAATTAGCATGCTGTGTTCTCTTCAAGAAGGTCGTACACTCACATACTGTAGCCTATTCAATGTTATTTTAAGCAAGACCTGTGTACAGGCCAGTTTAGAGATCCAAATAAAAAAAAATAAAAAAAATAAGGGCTGCGCCCTTATAAAATAGTTACCACATATCGCCGCGGCCGTCGCGTCGCAGCGCCGCGCCCGCCGCCGCCGCCCGCCGGCGCCCTCTGGAACTACGATGACACAGACAGACACACAGACAGATGTTCTCAGTTTACATCAATGAAAACTAAATATTACTATATTACATGCTGGATCCTAATTAATATCATACGAATTTGTATGTACCTATTAGTAATAAGTGGCTTCATAGAGATCAGATTAAAAAGTGGCTTACATTCAACAGAAGCCAGTATACATGTACCTATTTTGTGTACTCGTAGGATCATAAAGTCATCAGTAAGTTCTCCGCTCACACTGTAGATACTCTGTGTATATAACATTATCGCGATGCACTGTTGTAATCGCGAGCAGATGTGCCCGTCTCGGGTTACCTCGCATAACTAGCGATCTGTCTGTCCCCGTGCCATCCCGCCGCCGCCATCCCGCCGCCGCGTCCCGTACCCGCGCGTGTCCCGTCGGACTGCTTACCTCTTCGTAGTACGCGCACTCATATACAGGGGAGATCTTGGAAAAATGTCGACCATGTGGACTCTGTCGCATACGTGGACGAACACGCAGGAAAAAGCTAGTAGGTACTATAATAGCAGCGACAGCGGAGTAAAACAGCACGTGAGTGCATAACGCATATACTATATAGTAAGTATATTAGCGGAAAAGGACTAGGTGTACGAGTGGTCGTCTCCGGAGCAGCGGGAAGCAGGCGGAGCGAATCGATGTGTTGCCGTCACTCATCGTCCTCCTCCGGCGTGGTGGCGGCCGGCGCGGCGCAGGCGCAGGCGATGCCATGGCGTACGTACGTAGTGACCGCGCGTCGTGGCGGCTACCGTGGCGTAACCACATTCCTGCCCCGGAATCCTTCAGCTAACCTCTTGAAAACTCTCATCAGACCATAATTCTGGCGGTTTTTAGGTTTTGTCAAGAGGATGATTTTGCCAAAACTTTAATGTATGATGAAGTGCCAAACAACGACGTTAACTGGTCCAGTTAACAAACGACGACTTGGTGGGGGATCGGGTGTCTATCAGGAGCATGATTTTGGCAGTATGTATGTACACCGTCCATGCCAGTAACAATGAATGCTACTATTTACGGTTGCTGATACACACTGTCTGAGGTGTCTTATCACCGCTACTCTGGGTAGTAGTGGCAAACGAACTTGTTGAATCACTGAACAAGGACGGCATAGTCACCGTGGCATACGCAGACGACCTGGCCATCATGGTAAATGGGCTCTTTGAGGCGACTCTCTGCGAAAAGATGCAGAAGGCACTTCGAGAAGTCGAGAGGTGGTGCGAACGCCACAGTCTATCCGTAAACCCACACAAAACAGAAATGGTGCTGTTTACACGCAAGAAGAAAACAACAAGTCTGAAACTTCCGACACTATTCGGAACTACACTCAGCCTTGGTAACGAAGTTAAATATCTAGGCATTTGGCTAGACAGCAAACTACTTTGGGGGAAACACCTCGATCATATCACCACAAAAGCAACAAACATCCTTTGGCAGTGCACGAGAGCTGTCGGCAAAGACTGGGGACTCAAACCAAAACTTTGCCGCTGGCTATACACTGTAATAGTGAGACCAGTGCTAACCTACGGATGTGTAGTGTGGTGGCCGCGAACTAATCTAGCGACCACAATCACAAAACAGCAGCAAATACAACGACTGGCGTGCTCGTTAATCAGCGGGTGTAAGAAAACGACACCGTCAGCTGCCCTGGACATCATCCTTGGCCTGACGCCGCTGCATCTGCACATACAGCAAGAAGCAATGGTATCAGCACTAAGGATTAAATCTACAAACCAATGGAAGGGTAATTGGCCCACAATAAACCATTGCAAAATACTTGACAAAGCAATACACATCATACCAGAGGCCAGTAAAGGAACTGATAAGATAGCTAGCACGCACCTCGACAACAAGAGGTACGAGTTAATCACAGAAGACAGCGCCGTGGAAGAACCAAAACCTTCCTATAATATCTACACTGACGGTGCTAAGAACAAAACGGGGGTCGGTTGCGGTTACTATTCACCGGAACTCGGACTTGCTGAATCCAAGGCCCTTAGCAAAACCACAACAGTTCTGCAGGCAGAAGCCATAGCTCTACTCCTAGCGGTAAGGGCAATCACTAAGCAAGTAAAACCACCTATCTTGGAAAAAGACCAGGAAGATGAACTCCTCATCTTCATCACGGACAGTGCGGCGATCATATATGCACTCAGAAGACCCGTCACCAGATCTAGGGTCGTAGCAGAGTGTCATAAAGCTCTACAAGAACTGACTGAAAAATACAAAATCAAAGTGAAATGGACTAAGGGCCACAGTTCCTGTCCAGGCAACATCGCTGCAGACACCCTCGCTAAAGAGGGAGCAAGAAAACAGGTAAGTGACGAAGCAGAGGTTCTCTGTAAACCATCAGCGATGGAAGTACGAGAACAGCTGCGTCATCATACGGAAATCCAACACCAAAATCTGTGGGACAAGAGAACGGACTGCAAACACACCAGAGCCGTCTTACCGACTCTCAATAGAAACATAACCAACAATCTTATAAAGCTGCAGCGGAAGGATCTCCGCCTTATGGTAGGCCTAATCACAGGTCACTGCAACTTAAATTATCACCTATATAAAACCGGAGCCACTGACAGCCCCCTATGCAGAGGCTGCATGCTGGAAAATGAAACAGTTGAACACGTGCTGCTGCACTGTACGGCCACGGATGACATCCGAACAAAGGTAACAAAGCCAATAGACGGCACGGCAGACACCGGACACACATCATCATCATCACTTTCATTACCACCATCATCTTCCCCACAAACAACCTCAACACTGGAGCAGCTATGCCAGCGCCCCAAAGCCGCACTCCGTTATTTCAAGTAGTTGGGATGGCTTGGGTAGATGCTGGCGGGGGAATGCACAATACACCCCATGCGGGACGTCAGTGCAGGACTCATCGCCCCCTCATCGAATAAGAATAAGAATAAGACACACTGTCTGTCTGCGGCGCTACCTCATTTGCATTTCTCACAACAGTGAACTGTTCCTCAGAACAACGATGGTATTAAACACTTTCCACAACTTTTCACGTAGCCTGCAAAGCAAGGCGCCTTCTGAATGACGCCCAAAATTGGGCCGAAACTAGCAAAAGCAAGTGATGTTCACGACGTATGCGCCATTTGTTCGCTTTAATTTTGGTGTTTGGTGGGCTCTCGAGCCCAGTGCAACTGTGGAAGTCCAGCCTATAATGTTTTGAGGGACATTGAACAGGACGTTGATGTATAGGACGACGGTGAGGATGGTGGCAATTCACTACCGTACCCCGTAGAGTTTTTGAACTCTTTGAGTCCATCCGGACATCCAGCGCACTCTATTAGATTAAAAATTTGGAATACAAAATTATGCTTTTTTGAAATTAGACCCCACCGAAGTTGTGAACCTCACTAAGGTATACTGATAGCCCGTAGCGCTGGTGAGTCAGTTTTCATATATTAGTATTCATCTCTCTCATCTCGAACCACTTTCCGTTCACATTCAAACGCGTGCAGTTTTGTGTGAGCGTCAGCTTTGCAATTACGATCAATAAGTCGCAAGACCAGACTCTCTAGGCCACGGCCGTTGATCTGAGGACAGGATATTTCTCACAGAGACAGCTGTACGAAACCTTCTCACGGGTGACGTGATCCCAAAGTCTTTACGTGTTAGCTCCCTGTAGAGTGTGTTTTTCAAATAACATGTGTTGTACACAATCTACAAAAAAGTCTCTACATCAGCGTTAAACGAAGTCCACGCGAACGAAGTCGCGGGCAACAGCTAGTACGTAATATGTGACCACCGTAACGTCTCAGTGTACAAGAATAAGCCTTTTGGACGTGTTTACCGCCAACGTGACGTTACGTGACGCATTACATTACTCATTACCGATGTCTTCATATCACGTGCCAATAGTCAAAAAGCAAGGAGAAACGACGTATCTGTCCTACTACCGAAATTGAGACTTGGAATAGATACAGAACAGAACGCTGCAGCTGGCAGACATTGTTTCTTCTACAAATCCCCACCTACATATACTATAGTGGAACAAAAATACTGCACAAGTCCCTCCAGCCGCTGACTGTTGATTTAGTGGTGTTGATGTTATGAACTTACTACGATGCTTCTATGAACACTATCGTGTTGAGCTCATGGCTCTAATTCACTATGACAACTTGGCGATTCCTTGCTTCGAGGAAACGTCGATTCCTTCATTAATAAACGACATCTGCGAAATTTGTAATCTCTATGACGCGTCATATATATGAATATATGAATGCGTCATAGAGATGACGTTTATTAATGAAGGAATCGATGTGATTTCCAAGCAAGGAATCTCCAAGTTGTCATAATGAATTGGGGCCTAGATTCAATGTCTTATTGCGCCATCTTGTCCATGGTCGTTTCTATCAACTTGTGGCATTGTATTTTTGTGTAAAACAGTGTAAATGAATGAGATTAATTCGATTTGCTTGAATCGACAGTTGGACGTCGCAGTAGCGATGCGGCACGATGTACGACGAGCGCGCGAGCGCGAGGGACTCGGAGGGACACGCCGCGCCGACCGACTGTTTCAATGGTGGAAACTGTGGAAACAATATTATTCATTTTATTTAATCACATTGATTGTCATAATCAGGTTACACTGAGTTATTAATGGCTCAGTCTCGACTCTCGACTCCATGGCCCATTTTTTTTTAAATGAGTAAAGGAATATTATTACATGTATATTCAATCAATCAATCAATCAAAAGTTCTTTATTCAATTTTGTCGTCACAGACGCACTTATGAACGTCAATTATTACAATGACTCTACCACCGTATCGGAAAAAGAACCACTACTCAAAAGATACGGCAAGAAACTGAGGTGCATATTTTTAGGTACTTTAGTTACAATATTTTTTATACTACACCTGCTCGGAAAGTACCTTGATACTTTATCAAATTTACGGTAGAAAGTACGTCATTGCATATCGAACAAATATGCGGGGAGAAAACGCATCTGAGCGGGAGAGAAAAGTGTATGAAAATCCATTTCTTACGTGGTTTTTCTTTTTTAATTTTGGGTAAGACTATGCGCTGGTAACCTAAATATCAAAAGCCAAAAAGTTTTTACAGTGAGTTTTTATCTCCAAGTTCGCAAAATGACACTGGCCACTAGCTGTGTGTTGGATGGTGTCAAACAATTTGAAAAAAGAACATGTGAAAAACAAACATTAATGGAAAAAGTGTTACATTAAGCTTCACTAACTGCAACAATTTCAATATAAATTTCAATTAGTAAAGATTTAGTTTTTTATTTTCCTCGTAGGTGTAGTATAAAGCACTATGTATCACTCGAGAGAAAGTGCGATTCCCGATCTCGGGTGTTTTAAAGCCCTCGCCTACGGCTCGGGCTTCAAACGACACCCTCGACGGAAATCGGTCACTTTCTCCTCTCGGTGAACAATGTACTAATGTTTGTTTTTGACAATATTATTTTTCTTATTTGCCAGTTGGCTACTTGGCATAAGCGGAATGTTCCATGCATCTTTGTCTTCTATGTAATTACTAACTGCATAGTATGCTTTTTTCATTAGAATATTTTTCACACTCAATTTGAATCTACTTTCTATGAGCTCCGTTATACATTTTGGAATTTTATTGTAAAAACGTACACAATTGCCCATGAAGGACTTATTCGTTTTACTCAGTCTAAGGTACTGCACTATTCACCTTGAATTTGTGCAGATTTTTACGAACATACATTATATTTTCATAAATAACAGACAAGGTAAAGTTAATTTATTGATTTGTTTAAAGACTTCTCTTAATGATTCGCGAGGACCCAACTCATAAATAGCGCGAACCGCCCGCTTTTGTAAAATAAAAATAGCTTCTATATCCGCGGCAGACCCCCACAGCAAAATGCCATATGACATTAAGCTGAGGAAGTATGCAAAGTAAACTAACCGAGCCGTAGCTATATCCGTTAATTGCCTAATTTTACTAACCGCATATGCAGCAGAACTAAGTTTTCCTGATAGAGCATCGATATGAGGACCCCACTGCAACTTAGAGTCTATGCCTATACCTAGGAATACCGTCGCCTTGTCTGTGTTGAGTTTATCACTATTAAGCATTACATTTGGCTCTACATGTCTAACATTGGGCAAAGAGAACTTTAAACATTTCGTGTTTTTCGCGTTTAATAACAAGTTGTTGGCAGCGAACCAATTTGACACAATATCTAATACATTATTTACGTGTACTAGTTCACTATCTTTCCTATCTAACTTTTTTATTATTATTTATAGGCTTGCGTTTGACCGCTATCTCACCTGTTGTTAAGTGACGATGCGGTCGAAGATGTAGCACGCTCGCCTAGAAGAAACGTTAATATACGTCGTTAATATACGTGTTAGCTCCCTGTAGAGTGTGTTTTTCAAATAACATGTGTTGTACACAATCTACAAAAAAGTCTCTACATCAGCGTGAAACGAAGTCCACGCGAACGAAGTCGCGGGCAACAGCTAGTACGTAATATGTGACCACCGTAACGTCTCAGTGTACAAGAATAAGCCTTTTGGACGTGTTTACCGCCAACGTGACGTTACGTGACGCATTACATTACTCATTACCGATGTCTTCATATCACGTGCCAATAGTCAAAAAGCAAGGAGAAACGACGTATCTGTCCTACTACCGAAATTGAGACTTGGAATAGATACAGAACAGAACGCTGCAGCTGGCAGACATTGTTTCTTCTACAAATCCCCACCTACATATACTATAGTGGAACAAAAATACTGCACAAGTCCCTCCAGCCGCTGACTGTTGATTTAGTGGTGTTGATGTTATGAACTTACTACGATGCTTCTATGAACACTATCGTGTTGAGCTCATGGCTCTAATTCACTATGACAACTTGGCGATTCCTTGCTTCGAGGAAACGTCGATTCCTTCATTAATAAACGACATCTGCGAAATTTGTAATCTCTATGACGCGTCATATATATGAATATATGAATGCGTCATAGAGATGACGTTTATTAATGAAGGAATCGATGTGATTTCCAAGCAAGGAATCTCCAAGTTGTCATAATGAATTGGGGCCTAGATTCAATGTCTTATTGCGCCATCTTGTCCATGGTCGTTTCTATCAACTTGTGGCATTGTATTTTTGTGTAAAACAGTGTAAATGAATGAGATTAATTCGATTTGCTTGAATCGACAGTTGGACGTCGCAGTAGCGATGCGGCACGATGTACGACGAGCGCGCGAGCGCGAGGGACTCGGAGGGACACGCCGCGCCGACCGACTGTTTCAATGGTGGAAACTGTGGAAACAATATTATTCATTTTATTTAATCACATTGATTGTCATAATCAGGTTACACTGAGTTATTAATGGCTCAGTCTCGACTCTCGACTCCATGGCCCATTTTTTTTTAAATGAGTAAAGGAATATTATTACATGTATATTCAATCAATCAATCAATCAAAAGTTCTTTATTCAATTTTGTCGTCACAGACGCACTTATGAACGTCAATTATTACAATGACTCTACCACCGTATCGGAAAAAGAACCACTACTCAAAAGATACGGCAAGAAACTGAGGTGCATATTTTTAGGTACTTTAGTTACAATATTTTTTATACTACACCTGCTCGGAAAGTACCTTGATACTTTATCAAATTTACGGTAGAAAGTACGTCATTGCATATCGAACAAATATGCGGGGAGAAAACGCATCTGAGCGGGAGAGAAAAGTGTATGAAAATCCATTTCTTACGTGGTTTTTCTTTTTTAATTTTGGGTAAGACTATGCGCTGGTAACCTAAATATCAAAAGCCAAAAAGTTTTTACAGTGAGTTTTTATCTCCAAGTTCGCAAAATGACACTGGCCACTAGCTGTGTGTTGGATGGTGTCAAACAATTTGAAAAAAGAACATGTGAAAAACAAACATTAATGGAAAAAGTGTTACATTAAGCTTCACTAACTGCAACAATTTCAATATAAATTTCAATTAGTAAAGATTTAGTTTTTTATTTTCCTCGTAGGTGTAGTATAAAGCACTATGTATCACTCGAGAGAAAGTGCGATTCCCGATCTCGGGTGTTTTAAAGCCCTCGCCTACGGCTCGGGCTTCAAACGACACCCTCGACGGAAATCGGTCACTTTCTCCTCTCGGTGAACAATGTACTAATGTTTGTTTTTGACAATATTATTTTTCTTATTTGCCAGTTGGCTACTTGGCATAAGCGGAATGTTCCATGCATCTTTGTCTTCTATGTAATTACTAACTGCATAGTATGCTTTTTTCATTAGAATATTTTTCACACTCAATTTGAATCTACTTTCTATGAGCTCCGTTATACATTTTGGAATTTTATTGTAAAAACGTACACAATTGCCCATGAAGGACTTATTCGTTTTACTCAGTCTAAGGTACTGCACTATTCACCTTGAATTTGTGCAGATTTTTACGAACATACATTATATTTTCATAAATAACAGACAAGGTAAAGTTAATTTATTGATTTGTTTAAAGACTTCTCTTAATGATTCGCGAGGACCCAACTCATAAATAGCGCGAACCGCCCGCTTTTGTAAAATAAAAATAGCTTCTATATCCGCGGCAGACCCCCACAGCAAAATGCCATATGACATTAAGCTGAGGAAGTATGCAAAGTAAACTAACCGAGCCGTAGCTATATCCGTTAATTGCCTAATTTTACTAACCGCATATGCAGCAGAACTAAGTTTTCCTGATAGAGCATCGATATGAGGACCCCACTGCAACTTAGAGTCTATGCCTATACCTAGGAATACCGTCGCCTTGTCTGTGTTGAGTTTATCACTATTAAGCATTACATTTGGCTCTACATGTCTAACATTGGGCAAAGAGAACTTTAAACATTTCGTGTTTTTCGCGTTTAATAACAAGTTGTTGGCAGCGAACCAATTTGACACAATATCTAATACATTATTTACGTGTACTAGTTCACTATCTTTCCTATCTAACTTTTTTATTATTATTTATAGGCTTGCGTTTGACCGCTATCTCACCTGTTGTTAAGTGACGATGCGGTCGAAGATGTAGCACGCTCGCCTAGAAGAAACCTGTTCACTCTTGTCTTAAAGACACTCAGATTATAGCTATCCGGAAACACAGATGCCGGCAGAGAGTTCCACTCCTTGGCCTTCGCATTATGAAGGTCGAAGCAAAGCGTTTGGTGCGAGCAGGAGGGATGTCAACCATATATTGATGACGGCTTGCCGTACGCCTGGTCGTCCGGTGATAGAATGGAGATGGCGGAATAAGTTCATGTAATTCCGTCGCACACTCTCCGAAATGTATCCGGTAAAAGACCGATAAACTGGCAACTTTGCGCTGATGTTCAAGACTCTGAAGCTTAGTTTTAACCAGCGCATCGTCACCAATGAGCTTTTTGGCTCTTCTTTCAATGATCTCCAAGGCTTCGAGCTGGTATTTGGCGGAGCCGTCCCACAGGTGAGAACAGTACTCTATACAAGACCGGACTTGTGCTTGATACAGAGTTAGAAGCTGTTGGTGTGAAATACCGTCTCACCTTCGCCAATATACCCAGCTTTTTTGCTGCTACTTTAGCCTTGGACTCTATGAAGCTGCCAAAGTTTAGGTTAGATGACAGGGTGACACCTAATAGCTCGAGGTGATTTGTTATCGGTATATTATAATTAAACTTAGGTAAATATACAAAATTACAAATGAAAACATAAATACTAACAGTAGACGAAGCATAGGTAGCAGCTATTGTGCAAGATAAAACTGCTTAACACGATTTTTAAAGATTTCAAGAGAAGGAGCTCGTTTAATTGAAAGAGGTAAGGCGTACCCAAAGATACCGGGTTTTAGCAGATCGTTAATATGCAGCAGGAAAAGAGTCGCAGAAAGAACCGACCCCTGAGGAACCCCGGCATTAATTGCCAATTGATCAGACGAGCTGCCTTCAACGACTACTCGAATTGATCGGTCCCTCAGGAAGTCCTACCTTCAAGATTATCGATGTATCATCTGCAAAAAGTACTATGTCTGCAAGGTCTTTCACCATAAAAGGTAAGTCATTTACGTACACTACATATATATATATATATATATATATATATATCATTACTACACTACTACATTTACGAACAAGAAAGGCCCTAAAATTGAACCCGGTGGTACACCCATTTTGACTAAAGATCCAGATGAAGTGACTCCATTTATACTATGATTGAAGTCTTATGTCAATATTTAAGTTACAGAGCCACCACAGTTTACCTCGCGTGTGTCGTCACTTAAATACCGTAGCCTATTCGCAGTCTATTAGCTTGTGCTAAATACCCCGCTAATAAGATAGCGCAGCGCATCTGCCGCCGCCGCGCCGCATAATGAGTCGACCCCATACAATAGGTCGGACATAGGAAACAAAGTCGTAATCTGACAATACTAAATACGCCATTCGATTGTATAGGAATCGAATGGCATAGGAAACTAATGTTACCATGAAGTATTTTTAGATTGAACTTATAGTTTAGGAGTAAATCACATAAAACTGTTTTCAATGTGTGGGAAGCGACACACAATCATGAATATCTCGTTATTTTGGCTCGTTTTCGTTCTGGGATTTTATGACGTTATCATATAATCATAATATGCCACATTTTCTCCAAAGACACTTTATGCACTTTTGTGCACTTTTTGAGATATAATTAAAAGTGTATATATATATATTAAATAATCGGTTCTAAAGGAAATTTTACGGGTTATATTTTGAATCGATATTCATGATTGTGTGTCGCTTCCCACACATTGAAAACAGTTTTATTTGATTTACTCCTAAACTATAAGTTTACTCTAAAAATACTTCATGGTAACATTAGTTTCCTATGAGTATAGGAATCGAATGGCGTATTTAGTTTTGTCAGATTACGACTTTGTTGCCTATGTCCGACCTCTAGTATGGGGTCGAACCACTGTGCGCCGCCGCCGCGTGTCTCGTGTACAGTTATCTATGGCCTCCACTGTTTGAGACGGGAAGCAACGAGAGCACGCTAATATTTTTTTTTATGTAACTGAATGACGAGACGAGCTGGTCGTTTGCCTGATGGTAAGCAATACGCCTGCCCATAACAATAACAGAACCACCCAGAACTTTGTTTTGTAAAATCCGGCGCGGCGCTGTACTGCGCTCGTCACCCTGAGACAATTAGCTGTTGAGTCTCATAATGCCCAGTAATTTCGCTGGCTACAATGCCCTTCAAGCCGGAACACAGTAATGCTTGCGCATTACTGCTTGGTGGCTGAATAACTGGCATAGCGGTGGTACCCACCCAGACGGCCTCTCGCATACGAGAAACCTACCACCAGTAAAATATCATACTTTTACCATAACTTTCTTGAGATAAAACTGTTTAGCCAAGACGCGTCACGAGGTGAATGAAACTCAGTCTGAAAACAATATATGAATAGGTACTAACGATGATGCAGCCGAATAGCTAATAAAAAGATTTGTTTGTGAAATGATGTCACTTACTCTGTAGCGTCCGGCGCCGCGCCGCGCGCTGTACCGACGCATTTGATCCTCGACGATGTAGACTTTCCGAGTTGAAAATGAATGATTTGATAAAATGAAATAATGTGCAGAAAATAAAATTCTCTTGGCACCTTCAACTTCACCACCTAAATGATTTCACTGGTTGCTCAAAACATGACAAACAGCGCATAGTTATAATCGATTAGCATGTGTTATGTGACGGAATCGATTCTGTTTGTTCGTTACTTCGTTTCATTGCGATGTTATCGCGCGCTAATGAATACCTACTGATTAAACATTCGTTGACATGTGTTGCGCGATTGATCGCACCGCTCTCCACGCCGCACTCCGCACCGCACTTCGCGCCGCACTCCGCGCCGCACTCCGCGCCGCACTCCGCGCCGCACTCCACGCCGCACTCCGCGCCGCACTCCGCGCCGCACTCCGCGCCGCACTCCGCGCCACACTCCGCGCCGCACTCCGCGCCGCACTCCGCACCGCACTCCTCGCCGCGCGCGCGCTACTTTCGCAAAAACACAACAATGACGCTGGAATTTGTTCAATCATCTCCATTGATGGGCACGTGCTCTACATACGAGTACCGGCTCTACGTCCACACAAAGCTCACTCCAAGTCCAAACCTTACTAACGAGAGCCACAGCTTAGCCGCTAGTTAGTAGGAGAAATAGCGCCAGTTATTGAACTCTATGAACGCTGGCTCTATTTTTAAGATATAGGTCGATGGGCGCGGGCGGGCGACGCGCGGCCGGCGACGCGACGCTGTCGGTGGGTGTGTGTGTGCTAAACCGCTTATTTAAAACTCTACGATTGCCAAAACATCTGTTTAGTGTATTGATTTGTAAATTTCATTATAATAACACTTTAATATAGTCAATATGATTTACTAAACTGCGGTATCACTAGGTATTATATATTGTGTAACACACAGATAATTAAAAAACACAAACAAAAACAAATTAAAAACACTAATAACTAATCTAATCTAATAAACCACCACCAGTGGGCAACGTTCCCAAAATGCTGGCAGCATTGCCATGTTGAATGCCAATGCTTATCCTTTGGCCAAAATATAGGCCAGCATTTGGGTCACGCGTTGCTTCGATAAGAAGTATTAATGTATCTTTGAAAACTGTATGCGCCCCCGGTCCCCACGGGCGGCCCTAGCGTCTCGACCCCGAAAGGTTCAAATATGTAGCCACTATCTAGGCTACTATACTTGCGCCTTTTGAAGTTCTCCGCTCCTTCAGCGGCTGCGCCACCCTTGTTTTGGGTCTTGTTTTGGGTTGATAGATGAGACGGCGCTACCCATCCTAGATACCCATCTACACAAGTTGCGTCCCATACCAAAGGGCGTCCCATCTTCCAAGGAATAAGTGTCATTCCGTCGGGTCTTTTACTATCGTCGCGTACGAGGCCTTGCAGATCCAGTACAGCCGCGTAGTTGTGGGTTGTAAAAGCCCGACGAATTACATCGTGTGTACAAAGGGACCGTCCTTCAGGGGAGGTCCCAATAGTTTCCCACAGCCTGTGTTGTAGTAGACTTATTTATTTTGTTCAAAAGGGATGGATATGTGCGTATGTATAATATATATACATTTTATATATAATTAGGTTGGTTGTGTTTCAGTTTCTGATGATAAGTACCTAATAATTTTTAATTTTCCGTTTTCATCATACGTAGTATCTGTAACTAGACTGCGGCGCGGCGCGCGGCGTGCGGGCTCGCGCGTATCAAAGCCAACAGTAAGCGTATGGTACCTGATGATGTACGGAGACTTGATTTATAATATTGTTGTGATTCGAATCTTAATGTGAGTGGCTCTCAACGCTGCCGCTGCACAGTGTGGTATTTGGTACCAAAACCTGGCCAAAAATATTTCATACCCCTAACAGTTTTTGTTTAAATATTGTGGGATGAAAAATAATAAAACAACGATTAAATTTTATATACAGGCATTTATTCGTCACTATTTTGCAAATTATGTATAATTGTTAATTCACTTTCTAATACCAAGTGTTTAACATCAGATGAGTAGGCCTAAATGGCATCGCATCCCCGTAATTAAGGGGTCTGAAGTTAAAAGGAAGGCACATCCAGGTTGCAGGTCACCCGCGAAATTTTCTAGTGTAATTCAATCTATATGACCGAATATGTTTATTTCGGGCTTCCGCAGCTTCTTCGGATAGCTACATACACCTAAACAACTCATTTCGAGTCATAGAATTCAATCCAGAAGGCCCTGATAACAAAATTAAAAAAAAAACTAAATAATAAAAAATTTCATAGAGTTTAAAGTACAAAAAAAGGGTATGACTCAAAAAATCGTTAAAAAAATGGGGCGGTTTCATACGGCTCATTTTTTTATAACTGTATGGCGTACTTAATACTTCGTGTTATACAATAGTTTTCACAGCTTAGAAATGTTAAGAAGTATAACAAAAACCATTTCAAATATTTTAAATTATACATACATATATCAAATAGCTAAACACACCTATGTTGTCAGCCGTGCTGACTAAACACACCTATGTTGTCAGCCGTGCTGACTAAAATTTAATAATATCTTATGAAGAAAAAGTAGTCTAACATAAAGTACATACCTGGGTTAGAACAGTCCATCACAAAAACAATCAGTAAACTGCTTAGGCATAAAACCACAAGAGTTTAAAAAAACACTAAAATCTGAGCACATCAACAAATCACACAACACTGTAAGTAAAGGGTAACTTCCGACTGAAAGTGTGGCGCGCTGAAATGCGCTAGCGCTTTGGGGTTTTCACCCTTTGTTGCTCTAGCTACCTGTCTTCTCGAAGAAATCGAACAAAGGGGTGGAAACCGGTTTTTAAAAAAAAAAACTTTTGGCCAGGTTTTTAGGTCAAATACCACTCCGTGCGCTGGTCAACTTGTACTCGCATATGGCGACTATAGCAGAAACATAAAAGAATGATAATGACACTTTTTCTATCGACGACCGACGCTAACCGATGCAATTTACTAAAACTCTTCAAGTCAGAGGCTAAAAATAAAGCTAATTTTCTTAAATTAGATCTTTCTAAGCTCGAAAACAGCTGAATGAGCTATAATCACGTAACAAGAGCACACCACTAGGCCAAGGATACCTGTTGTAAACACGCCCGCTGCGAATGGAGTAGTACCACCGAACTAATGTTGTCGGCTGAGGAAAGACGATGTGCAGCGAAACCACTACAACAAATTACAGAGCGGCGCGTCGCCGGCGCGGCGGTGCGGCGCGGTGCCTCACGGTGCGGCGCGGTTAGGCGCGGTGCGGCGTGGTTAGGCGCGGTGCGGCGCGGTGCCTCACGGTGCGGCGCGGTTAGGCGCGATGCGGCGCGCGGCGCGGCACAAGGTTCATATCCTACTCTTAGTTTAGACTCGTAAACTTTAGTTTCTCGGAATAAAAAGTACGGGATAGAGCCTACGTCCTCTTCCAGGACCTAAAGAACCTGCATACCAATTTTAATCAAAATCTATTCAGTAGTTTTTGCGTCATTGAGTAACAAACATCCATCCAACCATCATGGATCCTCATAAACGTAATTTAATTTATTGTATTAGTAAGATTATTGTTGAGTAAAAACGCGATACCTCGCGCCAGTTCCGTGACGTCACCTCGCGCCAGTTCCGTGACGTCACCCGCCGCCAAATCCAAATCTTTTATTAGTTTATTTTTTTATTAGGTAAGTAACAGGGTAGGGTTTAGTTAGTAGACACTTCCGCGAGTTCATTTATATCATTTTTAACCGACTTCAAAAAAGGAGGAGGTTCTCTATTCGGTTGTATTTTTTTTTTTATTTTTTTTATTTTTTGTTTAAACAGCTTTAATTAAGCAAACAGTCTGTGTAAGTACGTAGTATGTACCCCAGTACCCCACTCGTTTACATTCCGCCAAGGACTTGCGAATTCTACTCGGCAGTGTGGATGAGGATAATGTATGACATTATCCTCATCCACACTGCCGAATCTATATAATAAAAGAACAGGGTTTTTTTCTACAATCATCGCACAGCCGAAACCGCTTAACATAGAAACCTGAAATTTGGACCACGTATTCTACAAGTAATGAAGGCGTCATTTAAGAACGGATTTTTCGAAATTTGACCTTTAAGTGGGTCAAATGAGGTCATAAAGGATGTATGGGGAAAAAAAATTCTTTTGTCGCACGGTCACGAAACTTTGGCAGTATACTATGCAAAAGAAATAAAAGAGCACGTGTATCACAGTTTTTTGAAAATCAACCCTTAAGGGGGGTTTAGTGTGGTTTTTTAGATTGGAATGCGGAAACAATAATGTATTCTGCGGTGATTGTTTCTTGACCAATAGTTATCAAATTTTGCGGGAGCATTAAGCATCTAAATACTAGGAACTTATTTTCGGCATTTTTCGAAATTCGACCCCTAAGGTCATTTATTGGGGTCGCAAATTTTCCATGGTGTATGTTTTTTTAGTAAAGTTATGAAACTTAGTAAATTGACTAAACATAAAAATATAAAAATATATATTCAGTAACTTTTAAAAAATCAACCCTTAAGGTCATTAAATAGGGCCGCAAAGTTTGTATGGAGTAGGAGTTTTTATTAGTGGGACACTGTAGCTACAGTAAAGAAATAGGGTAAATCAACTAAGTTTGAGCAAGCTTAAAAATTAGTTTTCAGCGTTTTTCAAAAATCAACCCCTAACAGGGTTAAACGTGGTGGTAAAGTTTACATAAAAAATCTTTGTTTATAGCGATGAAACTTGGTACACACACCTAACAAATATTATTAAAAGGTGATTTACAATTTTGGAAAATCATCCCTTAAAAGATTTAAACAGGGTAGAAAGTGAAGATTATTATTTTTAAGCTACAGCGATGAAATGTGGTACACGTACTAAGCCAATGAAATTATATATACGTATTTAACCATTTTTTTTAAATCATCCCCTAACAAGCCTAAGCGGGGTGGTAAAGTTTGTATAGAAAATCTTTGTTTATGAAGTTTCGTGGCTATGATAAAACTTGGTAAAAGAAGATAATTAAAACGAGATTAACTATTTTTGAAAATCATCCCTTAACAGGGTTCAACAGGGTGGAAAGTGAAGATTATTATTTTTAAGCTACAATGATGAAATGTGGTAAACGTGCTTAGCCATTGAAATTATAGATATGTATTTCACATTTTTTTTAATCATCCCCCGACATGCCTAAGCGTGGTGGTAAAGTTTGTATAGAAAATCTTTTTTATTTATGAAGTTTGTGGTTTTGATGAAACTTGGGACATAAACTAAGAAAAAAAAAGATAATTAAAACGTGAAGCACAATTTTTTTAAAATCTACCCCTAATTAGGTAAAATAAGGGTGAAATGTAATTATATTTTTTTAAAGCTACGACGATGAAGTTCGGTTCATTTACTCAGACAGATAAATTTTAAGCACGTCTTTCACCATTTTGCTGAAATCATCCCCAAACCAATTCAAACGAGGTGGTTAAGTTTAAATGAAGAATCTTTGTTCATAAAGTTATGGCAATTAAATTTAGTACGCAGAGTAAGCACAAGAAATAAATTTAAACGTAATTCGCCATTTTTTGAAATTCACCCTCTAACAAGGTTAAACAGGGTGGAAAGCATCAAATTTTTTTTAATGCTACAATGTTGAAATTTACTATAAGTACTCAGCCAATAAAATTATAAACACTTATTTCACCATGTCTTGAAATCACCCCTAATAGGGTTATACAGAGTGGTAAAGTTTGTGTGGAGAATTTTTGTTTATGAAGTTGTAGCAATGAAATTTTGTATACAGACCAAACAAAAGCAATAAATTAAAACGAAACTCGCTATATTAATTAACCTCTAAAAACGTTAAACAAGGTGGATAATCATTTTTTTTCTAAACCAATGATTTTGAAATTCGGTACGTATATACTAATCGAAGATACTATACGCACATGTTTCACTACTTTTTAAACATCTTAAAAGGTCTAAACGGGATGGCAAATATTTGTGTGGAAAACCTTTGTTTGTAAGGTGAAAGCGAAACTTTGTATTATAGACTAGGCAAAATAAATGATTTCTAACGTTATGCAATTTTTTGCAATTTCCTTATTCGTACAGGATTTTAATAGACTTTTAAAATGCAACATTCAGAAAAATAAGAAATACTCAAGGTGTAGTCAATCGAAGATTTACAAATATTCAGCAACTTTTGTCATTGACCGTACGTGTCGCAGGGAAATGAGGATATCTGGGATTTCGCGATATTCCTAGGGATACGACAAAATCATGGTATAATCATGTATGGTAAGGACCACTTCTCCGCGGTCCGACTAGCATTTACCCCTAGAGTGTATATAAAAAGCGCGGAGCCAGGAGCTCGCGAGGAGTTCCTGAGCAGAACGAGTGCGCAAGGCCAGAACGAAGCGAGGGGGAGAGGTGGCGAGCGTAGCGAGCCGGCGACCTCCCGAGTGGAGTGATGGTCGAGTGCGCGAGTGAAGCGAAGGGATGACGAAGCGAGAGTTCTGGCGAGAGCCTATTTATTAAAACTGTACGTCGTATCCCTAGAGATTTCGAGAAATCCCTGGTATCCTCATTTCCCTGCGACATACAATATTTTTTCTGGAGCTACGACGATTGACTTTTGGCCAAAATACTTACATATACTTAATCGTGAAAAAAACTATTGACACATGTATTATTACGATTGTTTTGAATACCATCCCCTGATAGATTTAAACGAATGGTAAAATTTGTAAAGAAAATATATGTTTATAATGTAAGTATTCTGTCTATTTAAAACGAGATAAGAGCTGAAAGAGATCGGAATAGAAACGAGATGAATTCGGGTTAGGATTGGGATAGAAGCAGGACAAAATCGGCATAGAAGCGAGAGCAGCCGGAAATAGCCAGGAGCAAAATGAATGATTTTATTAAGCGTACAAAGTCGCGGGCAACAGCTATGTATATGTAAATAGGAGATTTAGGTTTCAAAGATTTCTGTAACTCAGGCTTCATGTATGTACATGGCGCCTGACCGGCGCTGCCGCCGCACCGCAAACTCATGTAAATGATTACAAACCCGGACCGAGACCACGCGCGCCGCACCGTCCGTCCGTTTGTACGTATTACTGGTATTACGAATCGTAAAGGGTCCGTGGCGGTTCCCCCCCGACGTTTCATTTCCACCCGGTTTCTATAGTCTGTAATATGTTTCAAACTACTACGCTAGCGTTTTGTACGTTTGATACTTGGGCAAAAAACTATAAACACATGACTCACAAATGAAGTTAGGGCCGAAAAATTTGGTAATTATATCGGGACCGGAGTGTGATTACAAAGGGACAAAAAGGGGGTGATAACGGTATAGGAGGGGAACTATAACACGGTAGGAGGTTCGCTAGGGAGGACGATAAAGGGTTAGGATCGGAATATGATTGGTAGCAGAGTAGGACGATAATGATATAGGAGCGGGACGGAATCAGGACCAGAGCATTACGGTAACGCTATAGGAGTGGAAAGAACGGGGTGGGAGTGGGAAGGTAACAGAACAGAAGCGGTAAGGTACGGGAACGAGATAGGTGCGAGACGGGAACTGGAATGTGAATATGATGGGACGAAAAATGTTCGGATGCAGGATGAATACTCCACTACGCGGACGAAGTCGCGGGCATCAGCTAGTTATATTATAAATGCGAAACTAACTCTGTCATTCTGTTTGTTACCCTTTTAAATACAAGAAACGGCGGAACCGATCTTGATAAAATATGCCACAGAGTCTAGCCCGGAAACATACACAGCATAATTTTCATCGTAACTGAACACATGGCTGTCGAGGTGTCGAGGGAGTGCGGAGTAAACACACGCGCGACGTCGCGGGCGGCAGCTAGTTAGCCACACGTAGATCCGTAACCGTGTGTGAAGCACTATGTATCATTATGAATTGTGATATCATAACATCTGCTAACGTACTGATGTTTTAATTTTGTTGCACCTCCCCGACTCAACATCTATTCTGCTCTTTTCTTGCGTTAGTGCCATCAAATGTATGTAGCACGGCAAGCCTCTTTGCTGTAAAGTGCTACACTGTGCCGCGTGCCATGTGGTACACAGGCACTGCAACCGACAGGATTTCCAGCCAGCTCATTGTGATAGACTGGGCGTTCGCCCAGTTTATTTTACAATTCCTCTACAGTCTTCTAATCGTCCATCCATCCACAGACCGGCCGATCTCGACCCGACGACTAAGTTTGCTAGGAGGATAATATCCAAGCGGCTTGGCCACACGGCGCGCCGCGCCGCAGCCGCCGCGCGCCGTGAACCCATTTATTTCGTTTTTATTGAAGTTCGCGTCGGTCGGAGTCGGAGCAGGGCGATCTCTGTACGTGTCCATCTCCAAACCATTCGTCGATTGCTGAATGTGTCGGCAACTCAATACAAGACGCGCGAACGCGACTTATTATTATCTACATCCCTTTACTCCACACTTTGGAACACGATGTAGTGAGAGGCATTGAAAGGATTAAAACCGCTAGTCGTCTTATTAACCTCTGACGCAAAAAAGGAGGGGCGTTATAAGTTTGACCACTGTGGCACTGCAGTTCTTAAACGGGTGAACCGATTTGTTGCTGTTTTTTTAATTTGAATGCAGGTTTCTAGCGGTGGTTCTTAGACATGTTTTATTGTTGGGGGATTTTTAAATTTTAGAATAATAATTTATTGTTATGAACCTGCAATTAGTTCTCTTTGCCTAATGTTAGACATGTAGAGCCAAACGTAATGCTTAATAGTGATAAACTCGACACAGACAAGGCGACGGTATTCCTAGGTATAGGCATAGACTCTAAAGTTGCAGTGGGGTCCTCATATCGATGCTCTATCAGGAAAACTTAGTTCTGCTGCATACGCGGTTAGTAAAATTAGGCAATTAACGGACAATTAGCGCGACCACGCGACACAAGCACGACGCGGCGCGACCACGCGACACAAGGACGACCGCCTGAAGCAGCGTAGCGCATCCTTGCATATATAGGCGCTAACATGTAGCGGCTGAAGACTTTATTTACCTATTGTCTTTGGGACACGCTCTTGCAATTATGTAAAAACTGCTAGCAGTAATTTACCAACGACGGCAGCAACGCTACCGAGGAATGTAGACGGTGACCATAAACGACTGCCGAACAAAGGCAAAGTCCAATTCCGGGTATAATAACGCTATCTGATAACATGCACAAAAAGCTCTATCGTTGGTAATGCTAACTTAACGGTATTGAGTAAACTGCGACAGTCGGTCGGGCGCAGGCGCAGGCGCGGGCGCGGGCGCGGGCGCGGGCGCGGGCGCGGGCGCGGGCGCAGGCGCGGGCGCGGCGCAGGAGCAGGCGGCTACCTGCAAGTGAGTGCACGCGACGAGGGCATCCGCCAGGGCGGCCGGCGGGCAGGCAGGGCTCCGCTCGCGGATGCGCCGCGGCTGCGGTGCGGGGCGCGGGGAGCGTCGCGGCGCGCGGGGCGGGGGGCGGTCAAGGCCGCAGGCGCACGCGGCGGGCGCCGCTGCGCTGGCTCACTCAGTTTGTCTCGCGATCTACCAGCGCGTACCCGCGCCTTCAGCTCCGGAGTGTCAGAGTGTGTGTGTGTGTGGTACAGTTACGCCGACTCAACAGGTCGTCGACCGCGCGAGCATGAGCGCGCGCCCGCCTCTTCTCCCCGCGCACCTCTTCCGTCTCTAACCGGCCACAAACAAGCAAGGTGAGCGATCCACCACCTACCCCTTGCCGCCGCGCCGCGCCGCTCGAGCCCTACAGCATCTTACGCCGAGCCCCCGCAGGTTGCTCTCTGGCAGCCCCGCTCGCGGAGCTTCCACATCTAGTCACCGTGGTGGGTTCCTCGCCCCCTGCCGCGCAGACCTTGTCTTGATCGTTAGCGAAATTGATAAATACACGATAATGCTGATGGTTTCGAGTGGTTGTGACCAAACTTTCTGATTTGGGACGTTACAGTCGGTGACAGATACGGCTGCAGGCACGGGCCTGCTCCGACAGCGGCAGCGGAACCAAACGAGACTCCGTTCGGATTCGGATGTTGTTATTAAAGCTGTTGTTAAATTTTCTCGGCGAAATTAGGCTGGCATTAGTAAATCGAATGAGATCATCTATTTTGGGTTTGTTTTCGCATCTGATGGAACAGTCATCAGAGCGAACCATAGGTAAAAGAGATGCGCGGAGGAATGCGGTCGGACCGGCTGCGGCCTACGGCGATGCAGAGAGCAGCGGAGCACCCCGCCGCTCTCAGCGGTAGTACATCAGTAATCAAATTAATGTTAATCGACAAGTAATGCTTACTTTAAATTGTCTCTAAATAATTTTGCGTTTCCGACGACCTTGCTCGGAATCGTTGTATCGGCATTGCGTGGACGTTGTAAAAGTCGCGTGTCCTGTCGTCAGTAGTACTTGAGCACTCGTCAGTAAATCCGATGAGTAGAGGCCGTGCGGGCCGTGCCGTGCTGTGTGCCGCGAGCCGCGGTGGCGTAACGATACTCGCCGTGTTTATGTAACACGCCGGAGACAATGGGACAAGATGAGACCATGCCCTCGCCGATAATAAGATGCCTACATAGTTGAACAAAATAATTGTCTACCTAGTACGGCACATGATGAGCAGCAGATACAATGTCTACATTGATATATGTATATATTATGTCAATGCAATGTCTACATGATGTACACCTGGCCCTCTTAGGTTCATATTCGCATCTTTCGTCAAATTAGAAAGTTCAACATCTCAGAATATTACCTACCTAACGCGTTATTTGGAAGAAACTTGAGCATTTTATCCTCGTCATGCAAACATCTGAGGATGTGGGCGTAAAATAAGTCTATAATCAAACGATTTTATATATAGAGGTGCATAATACCTAACCATCTTATTTCTATACATATAAACATTTCATTACATCGCATAGCCATTAATTGAAGCCTTTTAGTTGTAAAAATAAAACCCAGGGTCTGTGCCGTAGACTCCGCGGTCATCGCCAATCACTCATCACAAATAAATGTTTTGGAAGCCTTGACTACTAAGTCTGTAAGTGCACACTGTGCTAGTTGTGCTACACAGCGAACATGGCTTTACCAAACTGCCACGATCTTTATTTGGCTCAAAATAATCTTTAAAAATTAAAGTTATGTGAGTATTCAGTAGGAAGGTGCTCTCCGGCAATTGTGCGGTCTGGGGTACAATTCTACTACAAATTGGTAAAAATATCAAACGCCGTCTATGTAGTCCCAACTTAGCCATATAAAAAATGTTCTATGTTCAAACAAAATATGTACATACGTAGAAGATAATATAAATACATGCGGGACTCCAGTGCGCATGCGTGATGCGACTCGAGGATGTCTGGGACGTGTTCGTCGTGTGATGTACACAGGAAATGTATCCTCACGCCCCTCCAGCCGACCCAGGACTGACCGCGTGTCACGTGACGGCTCGGGGTCCCCTAGCTCGCGCGAGAGGTCGTGTTGTGGACAAGTGGTCAGGTGCACACAGACTGTAGCCCTGGCAGCTGGCAGCTGGCGGTGCAAGCCTGTACGTAGGTAATTCATTACTCTGACTGTAGTCAGTCGCCCTGAAACAGTCACTGTACGGAGATGAGGAAACAACACACATTGGTCAAGTTATTGATAGAAAACAGGAAATATACAAACTTTGATTCGTAATGATTGTGGGCGACACAGGCCCCTACATTTATTTGTATTAGTCCTCCGTTCTACTGGAAAAAAAAGGTAACGATTTTAATTTTCTCCAAAAAAAATTCACCGTTTAAGGAATTGAAATGTTACCTACTACCTACCCTGGAGGTCCCAAAATTTTGCCCCATCTGTATACTGGTACTTGTATACTTGCTCAAATGAAGAATCTTTGAAATTTGTATTCGGTCAAGTACGTAGGTAGTCGGTAGATACCATCATCGAAGTATAGCGCGGAACGCGAGAACAGCGACAGCTTTTGAAGCTTTTGAGAAATGAGTTGTTGCGGGAAACGTTCACTCACCTCCCCCGTTGCGTCGGAAAGGAAACAGCTGGCACAGTACTTATTGGAAGCTAACCGACCGGTACTGAATCTTACATTAAAAATATTACATTTCCGTTTTGGTCAATAAAGTTTTAAGTTAGTGAATTATTAGTCATTTCATAACAAATCAAATCTAATTCCAACGCTATGCAATCGCGACATGGCCACAGATTCAGGTACTTTCACATTCAAGTGAGCAAATATTTGGATTGTTACGTGCACTTACTGCCGTGCCTCTTGTAAGCAGTATTTATTAAAATAGTTTCACGATGCTCTATAACGATATCGTTAACCTTATTGAGTAGACCCAATAAGTTTGTACCTATCCGTCGTGCGTCAGTGCGCGACTGGTGCTATCAGTACATCTCTCGAAGCTGTCGTTTGCGGAACGTGCTATACAATGGTTAGAAGCAGCTGTTGAACAATCTCTCTCCTCCCGTCTCCTGCCGCTTCAGCATCCCGAGCGCCGGCGCCGGCGCCGCTGCGTGTGCCACTTGCCTCGCCAGCGAGCGCCAGCACCACCCACTGCCTATGTATGCACTATGCAACATCGCATCGCGCGGCGCGGCGCGGGGCTGGGGATTTATACATATTGAGAAATCGTACAGCTTTTATTTATTTATTTATTGGAGAACCAACAGCTCTTACAATAAGAATATACAGACGGATAGTTAATAGAAAGCCAATTACAGGTACTCACGAATAGATACTAAATAGATACACATGTATGAACACTAAGACACGGCAAGACACTAGTGTCCTAGATTCTGTGTAAGGTTATAAGCACATTATATTTCAAATGCTCTGTTAGAAAATATACGTTGCTAGAATAGAATAATTCATCGCACATTGGCGAGAGCTCTTTGAGTTGATAATGGCATGCCTAACATAACGTACATTGTTATAATTTGGTCAATATATGAGTTAAATTTTTTCATACGGGCGAATGCCTTTATTACTCAAAACAAACTACACTCTACTTACTAAAACTAAACTAACTACATACAAGGAGAAGCAATTGGACAACCCATAGACCATTAAAGGCCTATAGGTAGCTCAAATGCTCCAACCCACTACCAGTTGGCAGCATACCCAAGATGCTGGCAGTATTGCCCCGTTGGATTGCAATACTGATACGTTGAGCCAAATAAGTCCCAGCATTTTGGTCACGCGTTAAATTGAATTGTTGAGCAACTTCAATCCGAAGTACTAGTCCATACTTCTCCTAAATAGTAGTCATAAGCGCGCAGCAGTTGTCACGTAACATCAGATAGTTTGTTACTTTCCACACATGGCATCGGCTCGTCAAACGTCATAGCCATAGTTCATGAACAGGCACTTCTACGGCGCCGGCGCCGGCATCCTTAACTAAAAAAATAATTTGACGCATGAAGTCCGCGGGCCGCGCTCGCAGCCGCTAACCAATAGGTACAAACTTGACGCATGAAGTCCGCGGGCCGCGCTCGCAGCCGCTAACCAATAGGTACAAACTTGACGCATGAAGTCCGCGGGCCGCGCTCGCAGCCGCTAACCAATAGGTACAAACATGGAAGGCGGAAGTTATGCAATCATGAGTCGCTTAGGCCCGGCCCGCGCATCTCTCGAGCTCTCCGCTGCGACTTCTCCGAGCGAGTACAGATTTGCATCACAATCCCATAATGCGACGCGCGAAATGTTATGCGCTCTTCAAAATTCTAGAACGCTGGCTTTTATTGATTTCGAAACATATTGACCGATATTCGAATCCGTTTGCGTGCTGCTTTTGATTCTAAGCAGGGATATATTTTTTAAATAAGACTTTTTATCAAATCTAAGAGAATTTTCCCGATATTCTCCGAAATGCAGGTTATTATATATTACAACGCTGCGCGGCGCGGTTTCACCCGCTTAGTGTTCGGTTTATAGTTGCTCCCGCGGGAACTGTTCGTCAGCCTCATTAACATCCGTTCAGTCGTTATGGAGTTCAAACACACACATACACACACACACAGAGAGAGAGAGAGAGAGAGAGAGATAGATAGATAGACTTTTGCATATAATAATATTAGGATTTCCAAGTTCAGGAATCAGGATAATTTCTTGGTTGTTAGTTGAAAGGTGAAACTGTCTGCTATTGTGAAGCGATGGCGGTAATGACATTGTAAAACTCTGGCAGGTACTGATTAGATCGTCGTCTGTTATCGTTAATGAAAGAAAGAAAGAAAATAATTAATGGGTACCCATAAAATGGTTGGTAATAGGAATTCTAGTTTATCATCAGAACTAATGGATTTATTTGCAGCAGGCATCATTATAACCGGTCGGAGTTGTAATGACGTGACACATCACACTAATAGTTTTTGCTTTCTTGTACGAGCGTTTGATGTCGCGTCGCGTGGTGTCGCGTCGCGTCGCGTGGAGCGTCGAGCCGGGAACAGGCCGCCGCCGCGCCGCGCCGGTGAGACGCGATTTCCTCTGGGGACCGCGGAGAAACTCGCCCGAGTCCCGCGCTCGCCGCGTGTGTGCGCGACTGCACACCTTGCCACTTTAGCCGTTAAGTCCAAAACCCAAAGCGCTGCAACGCAACGGTTTCTTAAACAGAGATGTCATGTACATAATACATGTTTTTATAAAATTATCGGGTCTATTCGCGCACAAATCATGTAGTTATATAGCTTCTTCTCTTGAGTTTTTGCGCGAGACGGCAACGGCACCGACAGGCCCCGACCGCCCCCGCCGCCACCGCCGCCGCCACCGCCGCCGCCACCGCCGCCGCCACCGCCGCCGCCGCCACCGCCGCCGCCACCGCCGCCGCCACCGCCGCCGCTGATCCCTTCCGCGTGAGCGCAGGCGATCTCCACATGCAACGTTTGGTAATGCTCTTTCCTGCTGCAAGCAGCTTCCTACTTTCATATAATTTGCATTGCGCATCAGGTATCGTCATACAAATCCATTAAAAAAAATGATACAGCCAATTAAAGTCAGTACCTAGAAAGAAATGGGAATAGCTTTTATGACGTCACTGTTTGGTAGGAATATTATATACAACTTAATAAATTAAACAAAAAAATCTATAAACCTCCTTTTAATGGATTCAGAATGCATTGTCATCGAGTTGTGAGCGACCCTGAAAGATTTAGCCGGATAGCGAAACGGGAAGTGCTCGAAATTTGAGTCGCAATATTCTATCCGGAACGACAGACCGACAGGTAAACAAGAAAGTGACTTCATAAAAACGGTTACTAGACTGCCGACTGTGCAAGAAGCTACGTGCAAAAGGTCTTTTGCCAGAAAGAGACGGTGATATTGTAGATATCCCCTGCAGCAGCTCGCGCAGGAGGCGGTGGCGCTTCACATCCCGCATCGATGTATTTCTGCATCCTCGTACGCTGTCATTTATTTAGAATTCAGTTCAGAAGGATTCAATCATTATTAAGATGATCAATAAATGACGCAGTTTGTTTGACATTATCCAGGCCAATTATTGTATTAAGCTAGGTATGAAAATATCTTATGATATTTGGCAACGCTACTTAAATGTCTCCGTCGCGTCGCTCGGATCGGCCCACACTCACACGCCGGACAATGGGTTTGGGTGAGAAACCTCGCAAGCGCTGCTATCTGCACATAATCGATTAAATAATATACTGCCACTACTGCTATTCGGAGGCCACATTTTGAAAAGGTCAACATAATCAGCCGCCTGTATAATATTGAATGTATTCTACTCTATTTGAAGACGCAGGCCGCAGCTGGCTTGTTGAACGCCAAACGCGTAGAACGAGCTCGTTTTAGTTTTCCATAATAAGTGTACCCACATTACTATGACTTTCAAAATGGAAACTGCGGTTTTTTATGATGAAACGGGCTCACGTTTGACAACATCTCACCTGATGGTAAGCGTAGTTGCGGTCTGAAGTGGAGCACGTTTGCCCATGAGGTGCCTAATTCATTCTTGTCTTAAAGAGACCCAGGTTAAGACATACGTAATAAATAAATATTATAGCATTTACATAATGCAAAGTAAGGTAGGTTTATTAGTTCTGAATTATCCAGTAGGCCGGTTGGTATCTATGCTGCGTGAAGCATCATAAAGCCTCGAGCCTCGCAAGCCGCAAGCCGTGGTCCGAGAGGCGAGAGGTGGCTGAGGCAAGAGCGGACTATTGTGTTGTTATCTAGCATCTGCGAACGCCGTGCTCCGCCCCGTGCGCCAGGCGCCGTGCTCGGTGTCTGCGCCTCCTCAGTGACCACGGTGACCTCAGTGGTCGCCGCTCCTAATGAAGAGCATCGGACATGCTCAGGTCGAAACCTAGGTCGACTAATTCGACAAACTACGTGCGTCCTAGCCGTTTTATTAAATATATATAATTAATGAAACTCACGAAAACTTTCATACTATAAAGAGACTAGTTTCCAAACTTGAACACTTCCAGATTAGAGATAAAACTTCTAAAATGGATTGAAAGTTTTCTTACAAATAGAACATTCAAAGTACGCGTTGGAGAAGCAAATTCTAAACACCATGAGGTGCATGGTGGTGTACCACGAGGATCTATGCTTGGCCCTATACTGTTTGGAATACCTCCTCACTGATTTGAGACAAATTGTTCAGTCACAACTATCGCTTTTTGAAGATGATACAACATTTATGGGTACCATGAATTAGTCATAATATTATTCAGAAAGATTTCGACCAAGTACTTATATCAATGTACTCAAGACTGGCTCATTACACTAAGTGAATCTAAATGTACTGAATAAAAATCCAAAAATACCTTACAGAGTTCTGTTAGAGTTACCTTTCACGATGCAAGAACTGACCTGTTGTCTGAAAAAGAAGGATACCGCCCCTGGTAATGATGATATTACCTATTCTATGATCTATTATTTACCGGATGTGGGGAAGTCATACCTCTTGAATTTATATAATGTTATTTTTTCAACTGGTGTTATTCCAAGACAGTGGCGTACAATTTTAGTTGTTCCATTACCAAAAGTTTCTAATAGCGCCAACACTGAATCAAAACTAAGGCCAATTTCTTTAATATCTTGCCTTTGCAAGATATTTCACAATATGATAGGGAAAAGACTAGAGTGGTACATAGAAAAAAACAAAATATTTTCACAATTTACAACAGGATTCAGGAAAAGTCAGTCTTGTCTGGATAGTTTAGCACGGCTTGTGTCTTACATACAAATAGGACTATCTAATAATATACCTACTGTTGCTTGTTTTCTGGACGTTAAAAATGCGTATAATAATATTCTTGTTGACAAAGTTGTTAGTATACTAGATGAATTGAGGGTAGGCTATAACATTTGTAGCTATATTTGGTCATTTTTGAGTGCTAGGTGTTTTATACTTAAAAACGTGGAAGGGGTCGTTCATGCGAGATGGTCTAATAGAGGGCTAGCTCAGGGCGACCCTATTTCTCCCCTATTGTTTAATATTACAACATATAAAATTTGCCATGAGATAGAAGGTATACAGGTGGCTCAATATGCGGATGATTTTGCTTTTTATATAAGCAATAGTGATATATCTCGCTGCGAAAATGTCTTGCAAAGAGCTTTAAATAAAATAGTGTTTTACATGAATGATTTAGGACTTGAATTCTCTTCTAGTAAGTCAAAAGTAGTTTTATTTAGCAGAGGCCGTCGGAAAAAATTAATTGACCTTAAAATTAATGATATTCGGTTAGAATCAGTTGAAAATATAAGATATTTGGGTATGTGGTTAGACCGATCTTTATTGTGGAATAGACATGTTACCGAAATTGTTGAAAGAACGTCAAAATTTATAAATTTGCTAAAAGTTCTATCAGGATCTCAATGGGGAGTTCATCCAAAACATTTGAGGACCCTATACATATCTGTGATACGAAGTCGGATAGACTATGGATGTTTTTTATACGGCAATTGCGCCAATGTTCATTTACTGAAGTTAGATAGACTTCAAAATCAGGCTTTAAGGGTTTTAGGAGGCTTTATAAAAAGTACACCTATACACGTTATGGAAAGTGAGCTGTGCATACAACCATTACGCATTAGAAGGTTATATCTTTCACACAAATTTTGTTTAAAAAGTTTTTCGTTGAGCAATAACATTACAGTTACTCTACTGGAAAAGCTTACTAATTTAATAAGCATTAGGTATTGGCAAAATAAAAATAAACCTTTGCTTGTAAAATCTTTTGAAAGTTGTAAAAATTTTGAAATCTACGCTACTAATCCTTTGAATATGTTTTTATTAGACACTTGGTTATCATATACAGTGCAACCTCGATATAACAAATCGGAGGGGAACAAGAAAATATTCGTAATATCAAGTAATTCGTTGAACTGAGGTTTGTTATGTTGAGGTTAGATTGGTCTAAAATTCGTTATAAAGAGGTAAAAAAATAGTTTTATTCACCTCAATATTACATACTTATCTTGTTATAGCGAACAACTTCTACTAATAAATGATAACACATTTTCATCAAATTACTATATGTATTTGCTATGTATTTAAAAACAATTAGGTAGATAATAAATTTTTTTTCTTACATTAATAATCAAAAACAATTAACAATGTGGTTATTAACAACTTTATATAAAGGTTTTGGGTTGGCAAAATTCGTTAATTAGAGGTATGAATACTTTTTCTTGATAGTTGAAAATTCGTTATAAAGAGGTTGTACGCAAAGAATGTTCGCAATGTAAAGGTATATTTTATATTGACTCTTATGGACAATTCAAGGGGATTACGAAGAATTTGTTAAATCGAGGAAGTCGTTATATTGAGGTACGTTATATTAAGGTTGCACTGTATAAATATAAATGAAATAGTTGAATGCAACTTAGATTGTGTTACGGGTCCAAAAAACAATCATGAAACTACTTGTCTTAGGTTTGATATTTTAAAAGAAATTGGTGAGAAATATACTGACTGGTATAAGGTATTTACAGACGGTTCTAAAAGTGTAAATGGTAAGGGACTCGCCTTTTTTTACTCCGTTGTTAACAGTGGCCTTATGTATAAGACTGAGGCTAATGTTTCTATTATGACGCTGGAACTCATTGCAATTTCGGAAGCTATAAATTATATTAATAATAATATTAGCTATACGCAAATTATTGTTTTTACGGATAGCAAAAGCGCATTGCAGCACATAGCTCGATGCGCCTCTGGTTTCAGAGGTGTTTCGGTAGCTTATAAAATTTTAGAAGGTGTAAAGAAATTTGTTACAACAACTTCAAAGAATATTTTGATGAAAGGAGTAGAGAAAAGGGGATATGGTATAAGACGATCCAGTGTCAGCCGCCTCGTATACCCTGGTTTGTTAATAACGAGATGACCAGACATGACGTTGTCTTGGCACACCGTTTAAGATCTGGGCACTATCCATGTGGAAAGTTTAGTTTTATGATGAAGAAGTCGAGTTCTCCGAATTGTGATTTATGTGGCTCTGTTGAGGATGTCCATCATTTACTTACAGAATGTGTCAAAGGTTCCAGAGAACGGGCTGTTTTGACTGAAAAGTTTGGCCTTAACATCTTGGATGTAGGAGTGTTAATGGGCATATTAGCATCACCTGCGTGTGATGCTGCTCAATGTTTATTTAAAATATTTAAGTAGTTCAGTAGTTAAATTAGTTTTAGGGTATGATGGGGCTGGCATGCCATGTGGCAAAAGTCCCGAATAAAAGAAGAATAAAAAAAAAAAAAACCTTACAGCTTAAACAGGAGCCAACTAGAAGTAGTTGAAAGTCAAAAGGACCTTGGAGTTCACATTACCTCAAACTTAAATGGGAGACTCACATAAATAATAGATATTACTAAAAAAACAAACTCTATACTCTTTATAATACGGAAAGCATTCTCGTACATAGACAAAACTCTTTTTGAAACTGTACTAAACATATGTACAACCAATGTTGGAATTGCTTTCAAAATATGGAACCCATATTTTAGGAATGACATTGACTTTTTTTTTTTTACACTTTATAGATCTATGTTTGGCTACTATCTCGCCTGATGTGAAGCGATGATGTGGCCTAAGATGGAGCACATAGATCTAGAGAGAGACGGCAGTTGAGCGGCTGCTCAGACCCGTCTCCCCAATGGTTCACCGAACATCATCCCGAAACACGACTAGGTCGCTTGACGGCATGGTTTTGTTCGGTGGGTGGTATTACAACCACGGCCAGAGCCTACCACTCCAAAGCGCGTAAGCGGGTTTCATCACGATGTTTTCCTTCACCGTTTTAGAGCGAGCGTGCAAAATCTGCACTTAACTATAAGTCATTGGTGCAGGGCCGAGTTGGGATTCGAACCCAGGTGCGTCGGATCGAAAGGCGCACGAGTTCCCGCTGAGCCACACTCGCTCTTAAACTTACTGGAAAGAGTACAGAGAAGAACAACCAAAATTATACCAAATCTCAAAAACCATTCCTATGAAGACAGACTTAAAGAACTAGGATTAACAACTTTAGAGCAACGTCGACAACGAGGTGATTTCATAGAGACTTACAAGACGTTGAACAATTATTATAATGTAACGTACCGGACCAGGCAGACATACTACACAAACTCAATAACAATAAGGCACTGAGAGGGCACTCGCTGAAACTGGTAACGCACTGTAACCACCCTACCTACTTTCTTCTATCCTATAGCTATCCTGGTCTCGGCCAGCAAATTGTAACATCCTAGTCCTAGACACCCAATTGTACCCACCTGCTTTTTATATATATTACTCTAACTACTCCTATCCTGAGTTACTACTGAACCAAATTGTAACATTCCTAACTAGCCTAGCCTAATCCTAGCCAATAGATAACGACTACTTAATACTACCTCTGCCTCATACCTACTTAATAAAATTTCACTAATTATATAAACTAACATTTATACCCTCATTATTCTACTCTAGAATAATTATGATTTGATTTATGTTTGGCCAATGTGATCATATAGTAATTAGAATCCTTTATACGTTGTGATACCGAAATAATCCATGATCTTTTAAGGTAATTAAAACAATTCATAACTAGCCCTAATAACTAAATTTAAAAACCTGTACTATTATAAATATGAGTATCTCTCCTAGGTATTGTTACACTCTCAGTCATTCTAATTTGTATTTAAAGGGATAATTTTTGAATAAACAACATTAGTTAAGCAAAAGGCAAATCTATTAAACATGGATATATATTTGTAATGAAAAGTTTAAAAGATTATTTAGAAGTTTACATTCTACATTTGAGAAATAAATGAATTTAATTTAATATAGAATAGTCTCGACAAAGGTTACAGCACCATCCATCCGCTGTTAACAGTGAATCTCGTCCCTGACTGGATAATTCTCCTTCGAGACTGTTCTCGGAGGTCCATGTACCTCAATTATTGGGAATTCATAAATGTTATTAATGTACTGTCTAGTCTGTTAGTTAAAATAGTTCTTCAAAAGGACAAGAGGACATTTTCTTTTAGCAAAAGTATGTCAGTCAGTTCGTTCCTAACCACGCATTCATACAAGTTACTTTACTAGGTATTTAACAAATAAAGCTTTCGCTACTCAGAGACAGAGTGCAGACATGGTACTCCGCTCCAAGTACCATCCTTCATGTTCATCCATCATCTAGTTCATTTCGAGACTTCCTCAAACTAGATTTAGTTTAAGAGAGTCTCTATTTAGGGCTATACAAATGCCCATCAACTTTGTTAGAATTCAACTAATGCCTAAGAATTATAATAACTATTAATATTCCTAAACTAAGTAAACTTCCTGTTCATATAAAATCTACTCCTGATAGTAATTTATCAGAGTAAAAGGTAAGTTCGTACTTTTAATCAAGTCTCCATAGGTAATTACCAAAGTAATATTACACTGCTGAGATAAGTATTCCATTTAGTCAGAATAATCCAACTCTACAAACATAGACATTAACAGTACCTAATTTGTACCAGCCATGATAATAAGTAAAATATTATTTCAATTCAATGGTGTAGGATTTAGTTATCCAAAATAATGATTCATTTACTTATCAGTTCTGTTTCTCAGGAAGATCTGAATTAGACATTCAAGTTAAATGTAATAGTAGATTTAGACAGTGACTAATAAAATAGTATCTGCCACTTTAATAAGTGAAACAGAACCATATAACCAACTTGGCAAGTATGTCTAAAAGTACCATAAGTGCTTAGTTATTCTCTTGTTTAAGAAATTCGATGCTTATAGTAGACCTGGTCAGTGACTACAATAATAGTGTCTCTAATCCGTCTGGTATAGAGTTCACACTATAGGCTGCTTTTTGCTCACCTAGTATAACCAAAATGTACCACTTGCACTTTTCTTTGAAGAGTCAAAATCTGAATTATTTATATTTTTATCTTTTCAGCTTTCAACCTTTAAAACATTGATCTGAGTCAATAAAAGAATCACTATCTGTCAATAGTTTCATTTTAAAGTGAATATTCACCCAAATTAGAAAAGGATTATTGTTAACTAGCTGATGCCCGCGACTTCGTACGCGTAGTGAAGTATTCATCTTGCTTCCGACCATTTTCCGTCCCACCATATTTGCGTTCCAGTTCCCGTCCCGCTCCTATCTTGTTACCGTACCGTAGCGCTTCTGTTCCGTTACCTTCCCACTCCTATCCTGTTACAGTCCCTTTCTTATTCCGTTATCGTCCCGCTCTGCTCCCGATCCTATTCCGATCCTATTCGGTTCCGGTTTTTGATCATTTACATGACTCTGCGGTGCGGCGGCAGCGCAAAGTCATGTGAATGATCAAAACCGCGGTCCGGCTCCGGTATGTGTCCGGCGCCATGTACAATTGTACATACATGAAGCCTGAGTAAAAGAAATCTTCGAAACCAAAATATCCTATTTACATAGCTGTTGCCCGCGACTTTGTAAGCTTAGTGAAATAATGCATTTTGCTCCCGGCTATTTCCAGCAGCTCTCGCTTCTATGCCGATTTTGTCCTGCTTCTATCCCAATCCTATCTCGAATTCGTCTCGTTTTTATTCCAATTTCTTCCAGCTCTTATCTCGTTTTAAATAGACATAATACTTACATTATAAAAATAAATTTTCTATACAAATTTTACCACCCGTTTAAACCTGTCAGGGGATGGTTTTCAAAACAATGGTAATAATACAAGTGTCAACAGTTTTTTTTGGCTAAGTATGTGTAAGTATTTTGGCCAATGGTCAATCATCGTAGCTCCAGAAAAAATATTGTATGTTGTAGGGACATGAGGATACCAGGGATTTCACGAAATCCCTAGGGATACGACGTCCAGTTTTGATAAATAGGCTCTAGCCAGAACTCTCGCTTCGTCATCCCTTCGCTCCACTCGCGCATTCGACCATCACTCCACTCGGGAGGTCGCCGGCTCGCTACGCTCACCACCTCTCCCCCTCGCTTCATTCTGGCGTTGCGCACTCGTTTTGCTCAGGAACTCCTCGCTAGCTTCTGGCTCCGCGCTTTTTATTTACACTCTAGGGGTAAAAGCTAGTCGGACCGCGGAGAAGTGGTCCTTCCCGTATATGATTATACCATGATTTCGTAGTATCTCTAGGAATTTCGCGAAATCTCAGATATCCTCATTTCCCTGCGACAAGTACGGTCAGATACAAAAGTTGCTGAATATTTGTGAATCTTCGATTGACTACACCTTTAGAATTTCTTATTTTTCTGAATGTTGCATTTAAAAGTCAATTAAAGTCTTGTACGAATAAGGAGATTGTAAAAAAATACATTACGTTAGGATTCATTTCTTTTGCCTAGTCTATATACCAAGTTTCGCTTTCACCTTATAAACAAAGGTTTTCCACACAAATGTTTGCCATCCCGTTTAGACCTTTTAAGATGTTTAAAAATATCTTCGATTAGTAAATGTACCAAATTTTACCGTCGTAGGTTTAGAAAAAATGTTATATTCCACCTTATTTAACGTTTTTAGAGGTTAATTAATAATGTAAGTTTTTAATTTATTACTTTTGTTTGGTCTGTATACGAAATTTCATTGCTACAACTTCATAAACAAAAAATCTCCATACAAACTTTACCAACCTGTATAACCCTGTTATGGGGATGATTTCAAAACATGATGGAATACTTTTTGTTAAGAATTTTATTGGCTGAATATTTATAACAAATTTCAACATCGTAGCATTAAAAAATATTTGATACTTTCCACCCTGTTTAACCTTGTTAGAGGGTGAAATTCAAAAAAATGGCGACTTACGTTTCAATTTATTTCTTTTGATTACTCTTGGTACCAAATTTAATTGCCATAACTTCATGAACAAAAATTCTCCATACAAACTTAACCGCCCCGTTTGAACCGGTTTAGGGATGATTCCAGCAAAATGGTGAAACAGCTGCTTAAAGTTTATCTGTCTGAGTATATGAACCAAGTTTCATCATCGTAGCTTCAAAAAAATTTAACTTCATTCCACCCTTATTAAACCTGGTTAGGGGTAGATTTAAAAAATATGTGAATCACGTTTTAATTATCTCCTTTTTCTTAGTTTGTGTACCAAGTTTCATCATAACCACAAACTTTATAAATAAAAAGATTTTTTATACAAACTTTACTACCCCGATTGTTGGGGGATGATTTAAAAAAATTTAAAATACATATCTATAATATCATTGGCTAAGCACATATACCACATTTCATCGCAGTAGCTAAAAAATAATAGTCTTCGCTTTCCACCCTGTTTTACCCTGTTAAGGGATGATTTTCAAAAATTATAAATAACGTTTTAATTATTTTCTTTTACCAAGTTTTATCATAGCCCCAAAACTTCATAAACAAAGATTTTCTATACAAATTTTACCACCCCGTTTTGGCTTGTTAGGGGATGATTTTCAAAAAATAGTGAAATACCCATCTATAATTTTATTGGCTTAGCACGTGTACAAAATTTCATCGCTGTAGCTTAAAAATAATAATCTTCACTTTCCACCCTGTTTAACCCTTTTAAGGGATGATTTTCTAAAATTGTAAATCACGTTCTAATAATGTTCCTAAGGTGTGTATACTAAGTTTCATCGCAATAAACAAAGATTTTTTAAGTAAACTTTACCACCTCGTTTAAACCTGTTAGGGTTTGATTTTTGAAAAATGCTGAAAATTTATTATTAAGCTTGATCAAACTTAATTTATTTACCCTGTTTCTTAACTGTAACTACAGTGCCGCATTAATAAAAAAATCTACTCCATACAAACTTTGCGGCCCTATTTAATGACCTTGGGGGTTGATTTTTGAAAAGTTACTGAAATTATATTTTTATATTTTTATGTTTAGTCAATTTACTAAGTTTCATAACTTTACTAAAAAAAACTACACCATGGAAATTTCGCAAACCCAATAAATGACCTTAGGGGTCGAATTTCGCAAAATGCCGAAAACAAATTCCTAGTATTTACATGCTTAATGCTCACGCAAAGTGTGATATCTATGGGTCAAGAAACAATCACCGTAGCATACATTATAGTTTCCGCATTCCAATCTAAAAAACCGCATTAAAACCCCCATAAGAGTTGATTTTCAAAAAACTGTGATACACGTATTCTTTTATTTCTTTTGCATAGTATACTGCCAAAGTTTCGTGACCGTGCAACAAAAGAATTTTTTTTCCCCATACATCCTTTATGACCCCATTTGACCCACCTAAAGGTCAAATTTCGAAAAATCCGTTCTTAAATGACGCCTTCACTACTTGTAGAATACGTGGTCCAAATTTCAGGTTTCTATGTTAAGCGGTTTCGGCTGTGCGATGATTGTAGAAAAAAACCCTGTTCTTTTATTATATAGATTAGCAATAGTTTTTCCATATTTCCTATTTCCCTCGGCAATCCTGAAAAGTCCTATTAACCTATGTTTCCTAAATGTTCCCTATCCATCTAAAAGTCTCCTAAAATGTAGTTACTTACCATTCCTGAAAAGTCCCTATTTGTTTACTTTCCCTAAACGTTTCTTATCCACCTAACTTCCCTATAACCCTACTTTCTACCCTAAATATATTCCTAATCTATCTAAAAGTCCTAGCTAATAACAAATCTAGGGATAAATCCCACATTTACATTTAAACGTGTAAGTTTTCACGGTGTAATGAAAACCCCCCTATAGAAGACGCTTTCCGTAGCCACAGAAATTGTCACCTGACTATTCTAACGACGGGATTGAGAAGGTATCTCGACTAATCCTATCACCTGTGTGTTTAGTTTCCTTACCCAAGACCGAAGTCGGATGGGCTTGGAAACAGGACAGAGACATAAAAGGAAATAAATAAGTATATAAATAAAGACCAAATCCAATGACTCTGTTCATAGTAAGGCAAGTGTGTTACCACATGGATTCACTTCGACGAGCCCCTTGTCCTCAGATAAACAGAATGCATTAGAAATGAGAGACTGGTTAGTCGAAAAGCATCAATCGACTGCTTGCTCGTCTCAGGCAAGCCCCTTCCGTTAGGAAGTTGAACCAAGGAGAAACCATTTAACACCGCAAGGCGGTACCCCTTTGGCCATGACACTTCGTCATGTGTGTTCTATGATCAAACAACTAAGCTCTTAAACCACAAGCCGCGTTTTCCCTAGTAATAAAAAAAAACCCACTAAAGAAAACTTCTGTACACTGCCATCGCTATAACACTAAGAATCTATTATCCGAACCTCAGAACCCACAAAGGACTGCATCACAATCCCCTATAGACTCCAAAACTCAAACAATAAATCCTTTAAACAACACTAAAAATTGTAAATTAAACTCACTGAAATTAAATTAATTAACTATGGCAAACACAGAAATCTTCCCTAGTAAACCCACCAACTAATATCGGGAGCCTAGCCACTCAAACACAGAGAGCGCCAAAATGTGAAAGTAAAAGAACCCCGAAATTTCCCTTGCTTCCCTTTATATAGCTTTTTGAGTCGCCACATCAGCGAAATCCTGGTACATCCTGCCACATCCTTTTCTTGTACACTAAAACCTTCTCTAACTCCTACGTGTTTAAATCGATAATCCTGCTTTCTACATTAATAACTGGTACATTGAGCGACATTTTCATTTTTACCAATCAAGATTAACTATCATCTCTCATGTATTTAAGTCATTATTCCTCCATCCTTACGTTAGCGTTTTAGGCCCTTTTAGAATTTATTAATTTCCGCGCATGCGTACTAACTACTGCGCATGCGTAGTAACCATCAACTGCGCTTCATCGCCCCGCCCACTTTAATTTGTTTAAATGTTTACTCTGAATATTGTTCAACAGTAGTGTGCAAACTTGCTCACTTTTTCCAATTAGCTATACTTAAATAACTTTATATTTGTCCTGCTGAAAACCTTTCTCTGTTGATACCGTGCAGTGAGTGCGGAGAACAAGCTCCCACAGACAGTAATAAGTGCTCCTAATGTGAGCTCTTTTAAAAATAGACTTGATAAATGTAATATTGGACAAGTGCACTGAAGTGACTTACACGCATTAGCTTTAAGCTGCTAGTGTATTCACAATAATAATAATAGATCTAGTGTAAGCGATAAAGCGGTGAACAACAGCTGATTGTCAGTAAATGGATCACTATACTATTACAGACCGGTTTCTAGTTGTAGCGCAACGCTCGCGACTCCGCTCCGCTTTCCGCTTTCGCACGCGTGTCCGGCGGATTCGGAACTAATCGAGCCATTCCAGCAGAGCAGGCGTGAACTGCAATATACATGTTTCTATTTACATGCTAAAAGATCAATTGTATGAAAGCATACAGCGATTCTAATTGTGTTTGCAAAGATTGTTTCACAGAGACAAACGGCCTTTGCATGTAACCATAACATAACCATATCTACCTACTGTACCTATTATAGGACGTTAAAAGTTATATTATTCATATTTATTTCACCCCTATTAATGCGGATAGCAGACTGAGATGGTTCATCTTTTACTTCGGCGCATGACTACTCCAGTTAGTGACGGCCGCCGCGCCGCGCTAGCCACATTTTTAGACTAAATTCATTATCGTTAATTATTAATTTCTGTTTGTGACACATTACCTTCAGGATCTGTCGTTCATTATTTCGCTCTCAAGTTCTAAGAATAAGGAGACTTTCTTCCAACTTGAGGCAACGCGGCCTCGGCGCGCGCCGCGTTGCGCAAACTGTTTTATTTGTTGGCCTGTGCTGTTGCCCGCGACTTCGTACGCGTAGCATCCTGTTCCCGATCATTTTTAGTTCAACCCTTATCTCGTTCCTATCCCTATCCAGTCCCCCTCCTATCCCGTTACCGTCCGGCTTCTATCCCATTACCGTCCCGTTTCTATCCCGTTATTGTTACTTCCTATCCCATTACCGTTACTTTCTTACCCCATTACCATTTCCTCCAATTCCGTTACCGTCCCGCTTCTATCTTGTTATCGTTACTTTCCTATCCCGTTACCGCCCCGCTCTTATCTTGTTACCGTCCGGCTCCTTTTCCGTTAACATCCCGGTCCTATCCCATTACCATCCCGCTCCTATCTCGATACCCTCCCACTCCTATCCCATTTCCATCCCGGTCCTATTTAGTTATCATCCTGCTCCTACCTCGTTACCCTCCCACTTCTATCCCTTTACCGTCACGCTCCTATACCGTTACCGTCCCTCTCTTATTCTATTACCGTCCCACTCTTATCCCATTACCGTTCCGCATCTATTCCGTCACCGTTTCCTTCTATCCCGTTACCGTTATTCTCTTATCCGCTCCTATCTGTTTACCATCTCATTCCTATGCGTTATAACGTTACCGTCCCCCTCCTATCCTGTTACCGTCCTAATTTCTTTGACCAGGTATTATGAACCTTTCTTTGGTGTAGCTTAAAAAAATATAAGAATCCAACTGATTTATAAAAAATTAAACAAATTTTAAAGTTTTATTTTGCTAGTCTGTCGTCGTCGAGTTACGTCGCCATAATAACTTCATAAAAACGGTTGTCAATAGAAACTTTACCAACCCTTGTAAACTGGCCAGTGGTCATTTAAAAATAATTGTGAATCACTTATTTATAGTTTAGTTTAATGTGTATCAAATTGTATCGTCGTAACTTCAAAAATATATATATTTACATTTCACGTGTATACGAGTACGAATTGGCGCACTCCTCTTACTCCTCCGTGGGCCGACTCGCTCTCACCCCTACGTGCTACATGCCTCTACATGGCGCACTTCTCTTTCTCCTCCGTGGGCCGACTCGCTCTCACCCCTACGTGCTACATGCCTCTACATGGCGCACTCCTCTTACTTCTCCGTGGGCCGACTTGCTCTCACCCCTACGTGCTACATGCCTCTACATGGTGCTCTCCTCTTACTCCTCCGTGGGCCGACGCGCTCTCACCCCTACGTGCTACATGCCTCTACATGGCGCTCTCCTCTTACTCCTCCGTGGGCCGACGCGCTCTCACCCCTACGTGCTACATGCCTCTACAGTTTAAACCTACATGTAACTACAAATAGCGCGGAGCCAGAAACTCGAGGTCCCGAATGAAGAGATCCTCCGAGACCGAGTGGACAAAAGGCGGAAGTTGGCGAGCGCGCGAACATACAATTCGTTCGATGGTAGCGTCTAATGAGCTAAATAACATAACCCTGCTGTTCGGGTATTCAAAAAGTTTCTGCAAGAAAAGTTGAAACCGTTGACGTAACCTACTCTCGAAGTAGAATGTATTCTAAATAGCGTTATTGTCTTAGTTACGTAACTCGTGTCGGAGTTCGGAGTAGAGATATATCGGAGTCGGATTAATTAGCTCGTGGAAACGTTTTGTCTAATATCAGTGTGTCGGAATTCAGTTTGTGGCTTTATTGTATGTATGTCATCGTTGGATGAAAACAAATGAGCCGAGTGTTAAAACGCACATCTGTTTGTACTCAAGCAGCACTTGAGAAGCGGCTCGTCACAACTGCAACATGTAACGATGGACGAGACGACAGTCTCTTCCCATTAGTGGTGGTACAATGGCCGCCAATGAGGGGGTTGCGTTGCGTTGATCGTGCGATTTAGCCACGTAATTGAACATCAGAAAAGCGCGCATCTCGCGTAATGTCCATTAGAATCATCTCGCGTAATGTCAATCACGTCGCTGCGCCGCGCCGCCGCCGCGCCGCCGCCGCGCTAGTGGTACGCCGATACACGAACACCGCGAGATGTGCGCTTTCTCCGCTTCCTGTGAGTCCGCCCGTGCCCTCTGGCCCGGCGCGGCCCGTGATCCTTAAGGCCGCGTCTGCGACGGGCGGCGGCGGCGAGACCGCGTTATTGGGATCTTGTATCCACACAGGGTTGTCATTCATCATGAGTAGTGGGAGAGCTCTAATTCTGTGGTAATACGTAGTCTGAATGTGAAAACCAACACTTTTCTGCTAAATATTATTTCGGTTTGAAGTTGAATGGCGCTGTCGCCAGGCGCACCGAGAGGCATCATCGAGAGGTGGTGGGCGCTTACCACCTGGTGACCGTCTCGTTATCTAATGACCTGCCTAAGTAAATCAGTCTATCTATAAACTGTAAGCAGTCAGGCCTCCGACACGGCCTAACGACTGTTGTCTTAAACACTCGGAACTCTGGAGTAGGTAGCGCTAATGTAGAAAACATCCGCATCACCGCCGCCGGCCGCCGGCCGCCGGCCGCCGGCCGCCGCCGCCGGCCGCCGCCGCCGGCCGCCGCGCTGCACGGCCGGCTCGCCGCAGCACAGCTTGTGAAATAGTCCCTGTTTGTTGCTTTGCCAAAGGGCCAAATGTACTTTATCATAGTTTATCAATTATCGTCACCGTAATCGCTGTCTTAATGGAACTTGAACTATCGTAGTTGGATGTCGCGGCGGCGTCTAGAGATGAAGAGCATGTGTGTGCACACTGTGTAGTGCCTTAATGGAATACAACCAGCTCAGATTCAGATTCTTTATTGCTTCCATAGGTAGTACAAGGTATAATTAGGTAAACGTACAAAGTCTCATATGGACCCGTCGGGCACAGCAACATTAGAAGAGAGGAGGACGCAATTATTGGCATTAGTCAATGATTGTATTGTATTGTATTATATTGTAATGTAATGTCAAATGTGAGAATATAAAGTTAAAATAATCATTTGAGAGTTAAGAATATTATTTTTCCTTTAAGAATTCGTGAATTGTGTAATACGCTTTATTAGTAAGGAACTTTTTCAATTTTTTTATAAATGTAGTGTTATTTTGTTCTCACTGAAGTTCCCTGGGTAACTTATTATATATGTATACCGACATAGGTAACGTACTAGATGAGTGCATCTGCAGTCGGGACACAGGTAATAATAACCGGTTGCCGTGGCGAAGTGTGAAGTTGGTTTTTATATCTGTCCGAGTTTTATATAAATGATTTTTGTTTTATATTTTGATTTGATTAACTTGTTAAAGTATTAAAACAAGCAAACAAACATTATGGCTTCTTTTATATCCTGAGCCTTATCTGCATCGTGGAACTACTCAATCACAATCAATAAAGTGGCAATTACGTCTACATCTCTAATTGCTTCCCGATCAACATTTTTTTTATCAACAGATAAGTTTATTTTTATCAAGTCAGTTAATAAATTGTGCGATATCGAATTCCCAAAACAGATATGATAAAACACGATAAAGGTAGTTTCTTGTTATCTGGAGGACATATATTCGGTTATTCCGCCGCATGGTGCGCGGTGCGCGGAGTGTTGTCGCGCCGCGTCGTGTCGTGTCGTGTCGTGACGTGAGCTCAGGGCCTCTCGCGGAGACGGGGCCACACCAGCCGAGGGAGCGTCCGCGCGGCGACTCGGCACTGTCATATATAGAGTACAGCAGTCACATCGCACAATGAAACAAGCCAGAAACGTGACGACTACCGAAGTAAGTATCGTGCGATCCGGTCGCGAGTGCACGGCGACGCGACGGTTTCCCATTGCCGCGTTAACATTCTTCAAATATACAGGTACTTACATTGTGGAAGATATCGAAATGGTTTTGAAGTATCGTTGTATGAGATGCGAGCGGAACCGCTCGCCGGCCGGCGCCGCGCCGCGCCGTGGCGCTGGGGAACTTGCTTATTGTTTGTACTACTTATTATTCTGCAGTACTTGTGATGCAGTTCACGATAGTTCAAAGTTCAAAAGTTCTTTATTCAATTTTGGCATCACAGACGCACTTATGAACGTCAATTATTACAATGGCTCTACCACCGAATCGGAAAAAGAACCACTACTCAGAAGACACGGCAAGAAACTGAGGAGCATTTTTTTTTTATGTTCTGTTACAATATTTTATGTTTGTTTTGACAATATTATAAGCGGAATGTTCCGTGCATCTTTGTCTTCTATGTAATTACTAGCAGCCCGCCCCGGCTCCGCACGGGTATTTAACAAAAATTTCAAAATTAAAAATTATGATACACACACATCTCCCCTCCCGTGCGGCCCGTACCCCAGTGACGCCCACACTGCATACGGTGCTGCCTAGCTAGCCGAGCAGGGTGAGCGGCTACCACGCTACTTTTTTCTAATTCTTACCTACATTTTTAAACTCGTGATATCTTTCATGGAATATCCGAATTGAATAATTTAAAAAGTTATACATACATATAAAGATATTGAAGCAGTTTCGAATATGAAGTAATTTCTTTCGATAAGGATTAATACCAAGATACAAATAAAGAGCCTTTTCTAGCGGCGGCATTTCAATTAAAATTTTAAAGTAAAAGAACACTTATTGTGGCATAACTATAATAGTTAGACATATGTTGTCGCGACACTTTTTGTAAATAATGATGTGTTCTGCAAAGTCGTAGTACATTATTTTATTATATCATCAATAGTTTTCGCAGCGCACGCGATGTAAAGAATATTTTAGGTATTTTTTTACACCTTGGGTTACATTATTGGAGTTTTAGTAAGGATCTCTAATTTTTTTGAAAATATAATATAGCCTATATCACAGTGAAAGAATTTTTCAAATCGGTTCAGTAGTTTCGGAGCCTATTCAATGCAAACAAACAATCGAATCTTTCCTCTTTATAATATTAGTTTAGACTAACTGTACAGTATGCTCTTTTCATTAGAATATTTTTCCCACACAATTTGAATTTACTTTCTATGAGCTCCGTTTACATTTTGTAATTTTATTGTAAAAACGTACACAGTTGCCCATGAAGGACTTACATAGTCGTTTTACTCAGTGTAAACCTAGGTACTGCAATTCTATCCTTATTTCTAGTGTTTATGCTGTGGTGGTCACTATTCACCTTGACTTTGTGCAGATTTTTACGAACATACATTATAATATGATACATGAAGAGCGAGTGTGGCTCAGCGGGAACTCGTGCGCCTTTCGATCCGACGCACCTGGGTTCGAATCCCGACTCGGCCCTGCACCAATGACTTATAGTTAAGTGCAGATTTTGCACGCTCGCTCTAAAACGGTGAAGGAAAACATCGTGATGAAACCCGCTTACGCGCTTTGGAGTTGTAGGCTCTGGCCGTGGTTGTAATACCACCCACCGAACAAAGCCATGCCGTCAAGCGACCTAGTCGTGTTTCGGGATGATGTTCGTCGGTGAACCATCGGGGAGACGGGTCTGAGCAGCCGGTCAACTGCCGCCTCTCTCTAGATCTATGTGCTCCATCTTAGGCCACATCGTCGCTTCACATCAGGCGAGATAGTAGCCAAACATAGATCTATAAAGTACAAAAAAAAATACATAACATTGCGATTTTATCTACTTATTTCCGATTTAAAATTGTATCCTAAAATGTTGTGCGCTCCGACGCAGTTCCACCCGTACTCCGTCCGGCTGTACTCCATCCGACGCAGTTCCACCCGTACTCCGTCCGGCTGTACTCCATCCGACGCAGTTCCACCCGTACTCCGTCCGGCTGTACTCCATCCGACGCAGTTCCACCCGCACTCCGTCAGACTGTGCTTTCGTCATGAGTCGCGTCAGTCGGCATCGCGCTGCATACCTGTCGCTCTCCACCCGCACTACGTCCGACTGTACTTGCGTCATGAGTCGCGTCAGTCAGCATCGCGCTGCATACCTGTCGCTCTCCACCCGCACTCCGTCAGACTGTACTTGCGTCATGAGTCGCGTCAGTCGGCATCGCGCTGCATACCTGTCGCTCTCCACCCGCACTACGTCCGACTGTACTTGCGTCATGTGTCGCGTCAGTCGGCATCGCGCTGCATACCTGTCGCTCTCCACCCGCACTACGTCCGACTGTACTTGCGTCATGTGTCGCGTCAGTCGGCATCGCGCTGCATACCTGTCGCTCTCCACCCGCACTACGTCCGACTGTACTTGCGTCATGTGTCGCGTCAGTCGGCATCGCGCTGCATACCTGTCGCTCTCCAACCGCACTCCGTCCGACTGTACTTGCGTCATGAGTCGCGTCAGTCGACATCGCGCTGCATACCTGTCGCTCTCCACCCGTACTCCGTCCGACTGTACTTGCGTTATGTGTCGCGTCAGTCGGCATCGCGCTGCTTACCTGTCGCTCTCCACCCGCACTCCGTCCGACTGTACTTGCGTCATGAGTCGTGTCAGTCGACATCGCGCTGCATATCTGTCGCTCTCCACCCGTACTCCGTCCGACTATACTTGCGTCATGTGTCGCGTCAGTCGGCATCGCGCTGCGTACCTGTCGCTCTCCACCCGCACTCCGTCCGACTGCACTTGCGTCATGAGTCGCGTCAGTCGACATCGCGCTGCATACCTGTCGCTCTCCACCCGTACTCCGTCCGACTATACTTGCGTCATGTGTCGCGTCAGTCGGCATCGCGCTGCATACCTGTCGCTTCTGGCTGCTGGCTCCCGGATGTTAACACTTATATATTAACAAGTCCTACTTTATTATACAGATGTGGCTATGTAGGTACCTACAATGGTTATAAAATGAAATGATACTTACAAAATACATTTAACAACATTAATTCTTGAATGTAGGTATAGTACTATTATTTATTCTGGGGTGTGTGTGTGTGTGTGTGCGATGTGACTTTCTAACGAAACGCGTTATAAAAGTTATAATTTATTCCAATGTTTTAAGTTTTAAGTTACGGTCATTATTCACGCCATTGTGAATAATGACGCCAAGTAATGATGCAATTGTCATTTCCAGAAAAGGTATTTTGATATTTATAAAATAATGAATCTTTGTCATTATTTCTCAACGTTATGAGGGTTAGAAACAAAATACATAACATAATGGAAACAAAAACAAACGCTTACGTTGAACATGGCTGAATGGCTGAACCAAACAAAACTAAATATTATGGACCATGGACGCACCTCGGCCAGATTGGACCCAGGGTTGTATTTTGAAAACATAACGAGACGGAGGTATTAGCTGAACAATGAATACAATGTAATTTTTCTCTTGGCGTTTAAATAATAAAATTAAGCAGTTGAAGGCGGTCGATGAACCCGTGGGTTCCTGCAGTTTATATTAGCCGTCATTGCAATGCGTGGTTCCGTTCCACAGGGCTCGCGTGAGTCGATCCGAAGAGTCCGGCCGCGGCCGGCGGCGGGTGGCGGGGGCTGCGTGGGTAGGTCAGCGTTACCGCTACCCTCTGCCGACTCCCGATGGTGGGGACGGCGCGGCGGCGGGCAGCGTATCTGTACGCAAACAATTAGCACTAATGCAGTGATATCGCCGTAAGTGTGCCGCAGTGGCACAGTTCCGCGTCGCGCTTCAACGTCGTCGCCACCACCACGCACCGACGACCGCCCGCGCCGCCGCCGCCACGATGTCCGTCCAAGAACAGGAGCGGTGTCATATCCCGTTGCTCCGGGGAGTAAGACAGGAACTTGTACATTGATGTAATATCCCGAATATGTTTACAAAAGCAGTGAAAGATATGTTTGAGACACTGAACTGGGCAGGGAAAGGGAGTACGACAGTGGGATGTTAATTGATATATTAATATTTATTATTATTATATAATATCCTGCCCACCCCTAGTGTTTTTAAAACCGGAGGCGCGGACGGAGGGCAGCAACACAGCGCAGTAACCTGTGTGAGCCGCAGCGGCTGACGTCGGTCGCCGAAGGCTACCAAAAAGCCGAAGCTGCGCACTCGAACATGTCGTGGCAATGATAAGCGTGAGATAAATAAACAGACTAAACATTTCTCGTCGCCTAATATATTTGAACTGCCGACGCTGTCGTTGTTTCTGGCGCTAAATATACTGCGCCGGAGTGTGACTGGAGAAGCACAACAAACAATTAAAACGTCCGCGTCGAAGTCAGGCAGCTTGTTTATGGAGACTCAACTAATAGGAATAGATCAATCGGCGGCGGCGAGTCGCTCCGCAGCAGCCGTCGCTCGGTAGTAGTGTTGTTTGTCGCGCCTCGGGCTTGGCACCGGTTCTGTTACAATTAGATTAAAGCGGTTGTTAGGGCTGTTGCTTTGTTACATGTCACTAATTGTCTGTTTGTTCCGTGTTAGAGCGTCTATTTTGTTTTCTCGTATTTTGCCTCTAGCTTGTATAATACCTTTTTACGATTCTCTAATATCTTTGTCGATTTGTATTTAAATAGGAGAGTCATTGAACTACTACGTTTTGTTCGCGTCATCGCTAGACGGTTGATCTTGATATGTTATACCCGCAGAATGAGCTCGTCACGCGTCCGGATCCGGATCCGGACTCGAGCTAATCTTATCTACCGATATTTCTCGGATGTTATCTTCGCAGTTTCGATACTGACATTTTAATAGTCACGTTACACGTTGCTGAGATTTCTCTTGTTTCTGTGAATTTGTAGATCTCGCAGCCCTGTATTGAAATGCATTGCTAGCGGCTCTAGTGAGGTGCCTACTAGTGGGCCTGGAGCGGTGTCCGGGCGCTTGAGTGCGGTGCGGCGCGGTGTGCGGATGCAGCGCATTGCAAGTTTATTTCTGTCCAGCCCGTACCTGCCCCCGCTCCGCCCCCGCCCCCCGCTCCGTCAGCCGCCCCGCCAGCGTGCAGCGGTCACGATTCGCGATCCCTAGCTACTCGTGGAAGTACAATCACCGCAAGGTTTTACAACCACTTCAAATTCCAATTTGACTAGGATGCCTGAGTTCTGAGTTATGTTGTTGTTCGTTGTCCTCTCGGAGCTTTGGTTTTGCATTTCTGTTTTTATTTAGTAAATTCTTATTTATAATGGGAAGCCTAATATTATTTTCACAAATGTTTATTTGATAGTCACTTGTTCAGTCTCGTCGTCGTTTCCACGCTCTTTTATGAATTCCATTATAGCGTTATCGCTCGATTAATTTAATTTTCACGCCATTGTACTGGTGAACTACACAATGCTTGCATTATATTTGTATGCTTACGAGAATACTTACTCGTTCTGAGATTTCGTTATCCCGTCTTCGACTGGCCGGCGCCGCGCCGCGCCGCGTGCTGCCAAGCTAGTCTTAGGGACATATGCTAGGTATCTGGGGCATTCAATACATCTACTTCGGTATATAGTTTACATTTTACAGGCTTTTATTCGATTTAAAAGTGCAGATTTTGTGCCGATTTAATAAATATCTTTTCACTTGACTCACTGCATGAGTTGCATTTGGCATTTATCTTCTGGCCGGCGCGGCACTGAAGCCGGCAACGGCACGGCCGTCCGTGTCAGTCTGTACTGCCCAAGAAGCCGGATCAGGCGGCGCGGCGCCGGACCTAGTGGATGAAGGTAGCACAGCGCCGCTGCCGGCGCTACGCGGCCGGGGCCGTGCCGTCACCGGTGCCGAGCCGTCACCGGTGCCGTGCCTATAGCATATAGGAGTAGGATACTAACGTTCCATTGTTCCTGCAGAATGTTGGTTTCCCAAGTCTAGGTGTTGGGCCTTTTCTACCATTCAGCGGCCATTTGTTGGCTTCAATCTGGTTAATGGTTAGGGTTATTATTCCAAGGGTTAATGCAGTTTCCTATTTACTGCATTCAGAAACCGCACTTTCGACTCTTGTTTTGTTAATATTTCCTTTTCCTTTGCTTACCACTAACGGTTAACGTAACGGCCCCAAGAAAGTGATGAACTACTGGGGGCGCTGGACTTTGTGTAGCCAATTAAAATTCAATTAAGTAAGTACAGGGTGTGGTAAAATTTTTGGACCTCCAGGGGTCCTCCATCGGGTGATTTTCGAGAAAGTAAAAAAGCATACTATTTGGAAATCTGATAAAATGTACCTAGAGACCCCCCCCCCCCCCCCGCTTCTCTCGCGTCTATTACGCTCTTACATAGCACGAAAATAATTGTTTTTGCCTACGCTACGTTCCTTCTTACGTTCTTCAAAATAATTGTTTTTGCCTACGCTACGTTCCTTCTTACGTTCTTCAAAATAATTGTTTTTGCCTACGCTACGTTCCTTCTTACGTTCTTCAAAATAATTGTTTTTGCCTACGCTACGTTCCTTCTTACGTTCTTCAAAATAATTGTTTTTGCCTACGCTACGTTCCTTCTTACGTTCTTCAAAATAATTGTTTTTGCCTACGCTACGTTCCTTCTTACGTTCTTCAAAATAATTGTTTTTGCCTACGCTACGTTCCTTCTTACGTTCTTCAAAATAATTGTTTTTGCCTACGCTGCGTTCCTTCTTACGTTCTTCAAAATAATTGTTTTTGCCTACGCTACGTTCCTTCTTACGTTCTTCAAAATAATTGTTTTTGCCTACGCTACGTTCCTTCTTACGTTCTTCAAAATAATTGTTTTTGCCTACGCTACGTTCCTTCTTACGTTCTTCAAAATAATTGTTTTTGCCTACGCTACGTTCCTTCTTACGTTCTTCAAAATAATTGTTTTTGCCTACGCTACGTTCCTTCTTACGTTCTTCAAAATAATTGTTTTTGCCTACGCTACGTTCCTTCTTACGTTCTTCAAAATAATTGTTTTTGCCTACGCTACGTTCCTTCTTACGTTCTTCAAAATCATCTATTATGTAATTGCATATATGGATACAATTTGGTCTTGTTGTCAAAATATTTGTAGCAGTGCTCCGTATATGATAGGTGTATGACGGCGTGCAATTACACGGGAAATTATACAATATAATAAAATTAGTGATACATATTAGTGATACATAGGCACAATGTCAAATTATATGTTGTTATTGTAATTATAAAATAGAGTCAAATAGTCATTTCGAAATGTGCGCAATAATATAATTCGAAGAGTGTCGCAATAATAATTATTATAATAAGTAATAACATTAAATAATATCGAATTAGGATTAATAATAATAGTCTTCGCCTTAATAGAGATAATAAGTGATTGTTATTACAATTTGTCACATAAATATTCTGTGATGTCATAGTCACATTAGTCCGCTAGTAATTTTTTAAATTTAATCTTAATTCTTTGATTGCTCTAGGGACCTTGTTAAGAACGACCGGAGCTATGCAAAATACACTTTTACGCATTAACGTCGTTCTAGAAGTGTGTACACAAAGTGTACTGTTATCGCGTCTGCTGCGAGGTTAGCATCGGATGGGCGGTCAGATCATTCTGGATTTGTGTTCACAAAAGAAGTTATCTCTAGAATGTACAGCGGTGGTAAAGTTAAAATTGTATGCTCAATAAAATGTGGCTTGCAACTATCTGTCGGTTTTAAATTGAACATTGCCCAAATGCATCTCTTTTGAGATTTATAAGCAACATCTTTGTCTGTAGAATTTCCCCAGAAGATAGTGCCATATCGTAGAACCGATGCCACTAAACCATGGTATGCCGTTATCAGTGCATCTCTGTCTCAGATAACTGTCTACTCGAAGATCTCTGTTCATGACAGTGGATATTTGATGTTTATTTCAGGCGACATTAAAATAAGTTACAGGTGTTATTCACTTATTCTACGGCCCATATAAATATATTTATTTATTTAATAGTTTTGCACAAAAATGGTACAAGGAATGATGAAACCTTACACATTCATATAATATATATATATATATATATATATATATATATATATATATATATGTCGGAGGGTCAGTGTGGCGCCATCTACAATCAAAGGTTGGCAACACTGCTCCCTCCATTTCCGAACGCAAGCGGAGATTCACGACGAGGTGTGCTTGGATGCGGCCGTTGGATGGGCGGGCATTCTACGATTGAAGCTCGCACCAAGCGGACGTGTCTGTTCGGAAGTGTCAATTTACAATTACTTACTACAAGTGAAATAAAAGTGTTAAATTGAACTCTTGAAATATCATTGCTTGAGGCGACCCACTATGTCGGAACCCGATGAAGATAGGTGCCCACTAAATCATCTCGCCTCTGAGGAGACGACATCAGAAGTGGGATCACCTCGAGCACAACCAAGACCTGAAATTGTGCAACCGACACGTCTGGATGAAGATTTACTTCGAAAAATGTTCGAGCTGCAAAATAAGAAACGAGTGGAAGTAACATCACGCTACCTGAGTTTAACCCGGAGAAACCTGACGCGGATGCACGTGGCTGGTGTAATACGGTTGATCTTTGTTTTGGTGAAAAACCGTTACAAGGAGGTCCGCTAATAATTGCTATCAGCGGCGCGTTGAGAGGAAGTGCGTCACAATGGCTGTCGCAAGTATCGTTCCCTGGAATGCAGTGGTCGCAGTTTCGAGATTTGTTTACCGCCAGGTACGATAGTGTTGACACCCCTGCAGCTACCCTCATGAACTTGCAAAGTAGCCGGCCAAAAGAAAACGAGTGCTTATCGGTTTACGCCGCAAGATTGTTGACGACATTGACTTCAAAATGGCAAAACATGAGCATGGAAGAAATTGCTGTATCCACGGTGCTCACACACTTGACTCAATTTGATGAGCGACTACAGCGACTGGCGTTTACGAGTGAGATTGTGACAAGAGATCATTTGCAACGAGAATTAAAGGCAACTACGTTCATGAAGAGGAAATTACCGCCAGCAGCTGAAGAAAACCGTTCTGAACCAAAACAATTCAAAACTGGACCGCCCATAGAATGTTTTCACTGCGGAAAGCCGGGTCATCGTGCGATTGAGTGTCGCTCCAAGGGAAAAAGACCTACAGTGATGACGTCACCCTCTCCTGCAAGTAACCTGCAATCAAGTGTCGTCTGTTTCCGCTGTGGCGGGACGGGCCATTTTTCTTCAAAGTGCCCCCGTGGACCGGGCGCTAACGGTGGTAGGACGCATAGCGCGAACGCACCGTCATCATCAGCCGCGCAATTGCGCGATCGCCAGGTCAACGTATGCAGCGTGAGCGGTCCCCGAGGCCAGCTGATGAACAATAGTGAGTCGTTTTTGTTTTGTTTTGATTCCGGTGCCGAATGTTCCCTTATCAAAGAGAGTATCGCAAATAAGTTTTCTGGGAAGCGAATGAATAATGTCGTGAAGTTGACTGGCATAGGTCAACATAGTGTTTACAGCACGTTGCAAATTTTATGTCAAGTTACGATTGGTGATTATTGCTTAGAGATTTTATTGCATGTGGTACCCGATGATTACCTTAACGATGACATTTTTGTAGGTCGAGAAATTTTATCGCAGGGTTTTAACGTTAGCGTTTCTTCCAATAGTGTGGTCTTATCATGCTGTAAGAATATTTCAGCTTGTGAGAAATCCGTCGAGAGTAGTAAGTTGCATCGATACTGATGTACCCTCATGATAGAGGTACGGAAGGTACCCGACCATCAAGTTCCGGTTGAATTGGATCTAGCATTGGATTCTGACGACGAAGAGAGTAGAAGCGATCACGGTGATGCGTAGTACAGTTATCCTTGTTCACGTCGATGCGTGAATAAGATGAGCCGTTGGTGCGGCGGCATGTTTAAATTTGCTATCCTTGTTTGCGTCGGGGCGTAAACAAGATGAGCCGTTGGTGCGGCGACATGCTTCTATGTTACCCTTACTTTCGTTGGTGCGCAAGCAAGATGAGCCGTTGAAGCGGCGCCTATTAGTCTATGACTAGGTGATGTTCATAAAATTAAAACTCTGCTATTATTTGTGTTGGAACTTGATGATCTGGGTGGTAATTTGTAAGATATGAGATTAATTTGTTCACAAAACATAGAATTTTACTGAAATAAAAAAAGTCTGAAGAGTTGAGTTTTAATGCAAAGTCACTATTTTACTATGCTGTCAGAATAGCCGAATGAAATACTCGGTCAATATCTTGTCCTCGCAGGTATCGCACACGAGGACGTGTGACTCGTCAGAGATGGCCGTGTCGGAGGGTCAGTGTGGCGCCATCTACAATCAAAGGTTGGCAACACTGCTCCCTCCATTTCCGAACGCAAGCGGAGATTCACGACGAGGTGTGCTTGGATGCGGCCGTTGGATGGGCGGGCATTCTACGATTGAAGCTCGCACCAAGCGGACGTGTCTGTTCGGAAGTGTCAATTTACAATTACTTACTACAAGTGAAATAAAAGTGTTAAATTGAACTCTTGAAATATCATTGCTTGAGGCGACCCACTATGTCGGAACCCGATGAAGATAGGTGCCCACTAAATCATCTCGCCTCTGAGGAGACGACATATATATACAACGTGTAACATAAATGTGTAGTAATAATTAAACCACGCATATAGAAGCTTATTAATAATTCAAGTCCAAGTGCAAATCACCAGAAACTTTTTAAAATCACAAGATATGATAATTTAAACATTTCTGGTAATCAAGTTCATTTCAACCCTAACAATCAGCTGATAAAGAGCAATGAACTTGTGACAAAGAATATTAGTGCGCCGCGTGTACAGATCTGACAAACAAATTTTATCTTCAGTTAGCAAAGCCAGCTGTCCTACCAACCTTACTTTACAACTAACTTTCAAGCAAACTGCTTTTTACGCGACTCCCCAAAAAAGGAATATAATGTTTTCGGGGTTAATGTATGTGCGTTTTTTTATTACAAAATGCCTCAACAGATTTGGATGTATGGGGTATCCTCGGAATCCTTAAATCATCCCTAGTGATAATGTTTTTGGCAGGGTATTTTTTTATTTTTATTAATGCTTACTTATTAATTACAGCATTAAACATCATCGCTCCAATTAACATTCAGGAATAAGGATCTAATCAGTGTAAACGCCTAATAAGAGCGAGCATGGCTGATGTTCTTAAAAAATACGTGAGGTCACCAACCACCGTAGGAATAGGATGTAAAAAACATCATGCATGAATTTCAACAGTAGGAATGTAATAGGCTGATAATGATGATTAAGACATTTCCAACATTTGATTTCATTGCATAGTAAAAGAGTGTTCGTAAGTCAGTAATCAATAAAGCGTCTTTACTTAGTCAGTTTTCAGAAATAAACCTGTTTAATCTTTGACAAAACGCGGCAAACACTAAAGCTATCAAACATTCGCCGCCGCTTCATGATTCGCTAGCCTTGTTTCGTATTGCACCAATCATAAAGATGTAATCCTAATAAATAATAGCCGCTGCTCCTCATTGGTCGAGCGGCACAAACAAAGTTACCTTCTAACGCCGCCCCATAAAACTCCACCGAAGAGGACCGTTTTCGTTTCGGAAATTCTTTTTAGGTTATTTCTGAATATGAATTCTAAGACGTCAAGTTGGATAAAAATTTGAAACTAATCAAGGCAAGGCTAAGTCGGGTACGTTCGCGGAGATTTTTTTGTATACCGGTTCCGGAACATGCAAAAAAACTATGGTAAAAAAAACTTAAACCTATGTTTTTATTATGGTTTTAATGCATGGTGGAATAAATAAATACATACATACGTAAACCCTGAAATACTCCTTTTTGGGCAGTCGTGTAAAAATGTGGAAATACCCTTTTTTACGAGAGTTCCGGAACGGAAACGACCGAGTCCGAAGATCCGTTCAGTATGAAATTCCGGTATTTGAGACTCGAAATCAAGCCCTTGTAAAATGTTCGGCGTTTTCAAAGACAGAGCGCCTAGGCCACAAAACAGATAAATACAGAAGTTAATCTCATGTATGTACTTTTCATACATTTCATACCGGACGGCGCAGGAAGTTTTTGGGAGGAAAATTGATTGATTTAAAAATATAACTGTACACGATATCGACATAATTTTTTCGCAGTTACTATTATAACTGAATAAAGTTGTTTTGAAGACAAAACAAATGCGATTAGTTTACATTAACATCTTCCTCATTAGATTATTGAACACAAGGCTAACACAGCTTATACTACAATAAATATCTAATTTTAAATTGTAAAAATATGACAAGGCTACAAACTTATGTTCGCTTGTTCGGCGCAGGGCTGGGGGCTGGGGCGCTTACCTACCTACCTAACTATTTTGTGTTACGTGAAAACAAACCATCAAAATACAAGCAAATACCTACTTATCTCTCTGAAACAACTGGTAGCTTAAAAAACGACAATTCACCGTTTAATGTTGAATTTAAACAACCGTCCACCAAACAGTTATAATAACCTATTTTTCGTTGCTCCATTTTTGCACAAAAAAGTTCACAGACGCGTGTCTCAAGCGGATGGCACTCGCATCCCAACTGTGCCCAGATATCGTGTCTGTGAGCGGTGTCTATGTGTGCGTTGCTCGAGCGCACTTTGTATGTATGTAGATTTCTGTACTAATCTGTTTTGTGCCTAGGCACAAAGTAGCTCGGTCAATGACCCGTACTACCGCGACTAGGCCACAGCTTGTTAGGATTGTCCAAAATAATTCAAATAAATAATTTTTAAACTTTGTATGGAAAATATAATAGTGTTTTTTTGGTTGTATATTCTGCCCAATGATTCATGACTAGATACCCATACACACCTTTCAGTATTACTACACATTAATGTTATTCCCTGTATATATACATATGCCGATGAGCTTAATTTCTTCGTAAGATTCTCTATGTGGGCTTTCCAATAAAGTCTCTTATCAATAGTGCAACCCACAAATGTTGTAGTTTCTAGTTCGTGCCTACTCCCTATCATTGACTTGTACCTTTACATCACGTGAACTTCTTCGTTGGCTGAAGTGAATTATATTTGTTTTATCTAAATTTATTTTTAAATTATCATTACCTGACCGTGCAATAATTGATTTTTAAGTATTATTAATGTTAATATCACGGTCCTTATTTGTACAATTGCTTGTTATTGTACTGTCGTCTGCAAAGAGTTCTACCACAGAATACTTAATAGTACCAAGTTGTATGTTCTGGTTGTTTCGTTAGTGGTTACACGAGTGTCGCGGCTGCTGGGTGCATTGCGTCATTTGTATGTGATCCTGCAATCTCTGAGAGCCTTGGTGCCTAAAAATACTGGACAATCTTTTATGCTGCAAGAGGGCGCGCGTCGCGCTGCCGCTGCGGCTCCGGCTGCGTGCTGCCGCTGCGGCTGCGTGCTGCAGTGCGGAGCGCGGAGCGAACGCGAGCCCGTAAACACCCACTATAATAATAAACGATAAAATACACGAGCGTGGCACGTACTCGCACCAAACTACTCGACTGCACATCGCGACTAATATATTCAAACATACACATGTACCTACCTGCCAGCTACAGTTACAAACAGCTGAAACTATAATAGATGAAGGACATCTTTACTATATATTCAGATCATCATAAGCTCTCATTTTATCGATAATACACATAATATTGCAGCACAGGATACTTAATGTATGGTTGTAGCATAGGTACCGACTGTAGCGGCTAGGTACTAGGTACTCGCGATACGAGCACAGACCTACCTAACCAAATATTGCCGCACCAGGAAAAATTAAATGTTGTTTTATTATTAAAATGTACCTACTCGTACAACTAGAACGGTCTAATTGTATGAATGTACTGTACTCGGTAACGGATCATTTATCAAGTAGTCCGGTGTTATTAGTTATGATTAGAAAATAGAAGAGAGTGTCGAGTTCTATTTACATTAATTAGTTAAAGTCGTAATTAACTGTCTGCACTTGAAAAGTACTTTCTTTTGGAATAATGTCCGACATTCGCGTGCATAATTTACAATTTGAAACACGACGTGCAGCTACTCGGTCGCGTCACGTTGCTAATGGATCTCGTCTTGTTACAACTTAACAACTGCCATCTTCTATACGTCGGCTGACAGTGAAACTGTAACTAGGTGAAATCGTACCTGAAGTTTTTTTGAAAATTTTGATTTTGTTTACTTTTGTTTGTAATGTAAAGGCCACGACACATTTCAATTTCATTATTTGTATGTCTGTCTGTCGGTATCTCTGAAAACCACCACGCTGAAACTACTGGAAGGACCTTGATGCAACTTGGCATACTTACTTGGCACTAAGAAAGGATTTATTTAATTAATTTAATGATATTAACCCATAAGCACTGACATATGGTTTTGTAACATTACCACTGATGTAGGTCTCAGAGACTCCCAACGGATAAAACAGGGTAAAACGTAATAAAAAGTTATTTTCTTTAAAATGTATTTTTATTATTGTCTTACACTAAATACAAAAGGACATTTTAACGTTAAATTACGAAACAATTTACACTTTGAGAATATTTTAAGTAACATTTTGCAACATTATCTGTCTGAGGCACTTTCTTCTTTCTTGACCCTAAAGTAAAAATAAAAACTATCAAAATATCTTGATAATCAACAAACCTATAATCTTCTATAACGTATCTTTCTAAATCAGTTTTATTTAAAATTTATTGAGATCACATAGAAAAATGACGGCACTTATTGATCGTCTAATTTTTGGTTTATGCAATTTACGCATATTGGCTTGGAGCACTGCAAACAGATGGGGTGTTTGCAAGAAACACATACATATTGTGTCTTCCTCTTCTTTTATAATCGCACATTACACACGCTACAGTACTTCCTATCAAGTCTGTTTTCAGATACCAGACTCAAATTTTTAGCCGATAGACGCTTATTCAAGATTTGGGAAACTGTGCTCTTGATGTGGGACATGAGGGTTTCGAAATCTGTTGTCCAAGTGTTCATATATATATATATATATATATATATATATCCAAGTGCCAAACCTTTTGTTATATCCTACTAACATTATAAATGCGAAAGTTTGTAAGTATGGATGTACTTTAGGTCCTGGAAAATGACATAGGCTACTTTTTATCCCGGGAAACCACGGGTGAAACCGCGAGACGCAGCTAGTCCTTTATAAATTCAAATCGTTTGGATGACAGTCCTGAATCCGATACAATCCGATATATCCGATATCCGATAGAATATGGTACAAGGCCAGCGACGAGATGTCTTTTTGCAAGTAATTTTTGAAAATTTCTCGTCAAGAGCATCAACCCCTCCTTTTGGGGGGGATTGCATGTGGTCATAGTGAATGGGAAGAACCCGGCTGTTCAAAAACCTTTTTAAACACAAAATACAATTGTGTCAAAAATGTCACGTATTCACTGATATATGTAGGTCTGTTAGACCTACTCACTCAAAAATTCAACATCGATATATTATTATACCTCAATAAGCGCACAACACGGCCTCTCCCTTTGTCAAACAGCGGCTCACTAACCAACTTAAAGGTAACCTAGACGTACAACGAGCTCGGGCGCACCAGAGAAGGACAGCATAAGTTTGTTTTTGTTATGGGAGTCTACTAGACCTATAACAGTGCTTAAGGGTTAAAAAGCCCACGCAACGCTACCCGACGACGCGGCAGGCCCAGAAAGAGATGGCGGGATGAACTGGACTCCTATTTGATGGAATGGCAAACAATAGCCCAGAAACGTGAGGAGAGAAGAAGGGTAGGGAGGCCTTTGCCCAGCAGTGAGACAAACCAGGCTGAAAATAATAAATAAAATAATAATTATATTAAAAAGGACTGCTTTAAGATTTTTACGAAAGGGACGAACTAAAAGCTGTGCTAAAAGGTTGGTACGGGAATTGAAAGTTTATGTGGTGACAGCTATGATCCTACAACCTTGAAATGGAGACGGAGAGTGTACACTCGAGGAGAACTAACTATTTATCTACGAACTGAGGATACATGAGGATATATGAGGGACTATAACAATTTCAATATTTAACCGACTTCAAAAAAGGAGGAGGTTCTCTGTTCGATTGTATTTTTTTTTATGTTTGTTACCTCAGAACCCCGTCATTTATGAACCGATTTGAAAAATGTCTTTTTGCGTCGGGTTCAGTATAGCTACGAAGTGGTCCCATATAAATTTCATCGATATGTGACCTTGGACTTCGAAGATACATTGAAGTCGGTTTTTGTTTTTTTCAAAAAATTAATGATTTAGGGAAGTCCTTTGTTTCCGCCACCGATTTCAGGGCCCTGGCTGTGGCTTAGTCGGGTGACAAAATTAAACGCTGCGGAGCTCGGGTTTGAGTCCAACCATCATGGGTTAATGTGGGACATTAAACAATTATGGTACATATATGGTGTGGGCACTGACCAACATGGGTTATGTAATGGTTTTTAGAATCAAAAAGTACTTACGACGAACTATGGAACTAAACTGGCGGTTTAATATATTACCAAACTTTTTCAAGTTCGGGGCATCAAATCTAGTATGTATGTATAAGACAATTGATTAAAAGAATACCGACAAGACTAGACGAACGGTAAAAGCATAAAATTGGACTTAAAAGTCTAACATCTAGTCTAACAAAGTAGTCCACAATCCGGCAAGCTACTTCCTTTCAGACCAGGTTTAAGAAAAAAAATAACGGCAGGGATGAATTAAGGGATATAACTTGGGCAATATCAAAGTTGGGAATTATAAACTTTATAAAAAAAAACACAGCAAGCGCGGCTCATTTGCGGAGCGGAGGTGAGAAAACAAAACATTACGAGAGCGACCAGTTCGGAAATCAATTCCATAGGGTTAACGTAATTCGTAGATCGAGTGTGGCTCAGTGGGAGCACGTGCGACTTCCGATCCGACGCACCCGAGCTTGAATCCCGCTAGCCCCGCACCACTGACTTCCTTAGGTTACATGCGGATTTAACACTCGCTCTAAAACGGTGAAGGAAAAACATCGTGAGGAAACAGCATGTCCAAGAATTTATAACAAAATTCAACGACATGTGACATCCAACCCAACCCGCGGGCTATACTCTCTCTAGGAGGGAAGGGCCGAGTCCTAGCAGGAACACAATGGGCTGATGATGGTGGGACATCATTCTGTTTATTTTTAACTGAGAATGTAACACTGCAGAAACGGCCGTCGAACAATTTCGGCGGTTAAGTCAAAATAAATTTTTTAAGTGTTTCGAAAGCTGGTTAATCCGAATGCGTGCAATGGTGCCGAATAAGTGCATTGGGGTTAGAGGGGAATATTTTGAAAATTTTTAAATACATTTTTTTCATATTCTAATGTTTTTCATTTCACTAACAATTTTTGGAATACCCCAAGTAAGTTATCAAGACTTAAACAAAAGCGCTAAGAGTGAGCGTCGTACGTGGATCCGACGCGACTCGCGAGCTTGCAACGAAGCACCCGCTGAGCTTTCACCGCGCGTGTTCGCCGCGCGTGCTCGCCTCTTGCCGCTCGCCGCTCGCCACACGGTGTTGCATCGATTACATACCTCCGATCTCCGATGGAGCGTGCTCCACCACAAAATATAGACTGGTACAGAAATCAATCAACATAGTAAGTGCGCTCGAGCAACATAGACATCGCTCACGGACACGATATCTGGGCACAGTTGGGATCAGTGCGAGCGCGAGTGCCATCCGCTTGAGACACGCGTCTGTGAACTTTTTTGTGCAAAAATGGAGCAACGGAAAATTGGTTATTATAACTGTTCGGTGGACAGTTGTTTAAATTCAACATTAAACAGAGAATTGTCGTTTTTTAAGCTACCAGTTGTTTCAGAGAGGTAAGTACAGAACAGATAGGTAGGTAGGTAAGCGCCCCGGCCCCCGGTCCATGTTTTCCACTAGCTCACTGTAAACAATTGTACGAATGCGAATTTATTACACTTTAAAATATAATAATCGTGCATTTCGCCAATGTCGAAATCGTCGCAAGATATTTTCTGTGACAAATTTGTAATATAACGATATCATTAAAATTAAAATATGTAAGTTATTATATTATTTTTTTTTTTAAATTATCTGTTTGTTTCAATAAATTTGTTAATTTCATCGCGGCGGAGCGGCGCGGCGGAGCGGCGCAGCGGCGGCGGCGAGCGCAGTAATGTCGAGTGTGACCGCTCACGTCTCACCTTCTATTCCGCAGCGCTCATTGCACATTCTGTTATGTTGACGTTCATAATGTGCCCAGCATTCAATAGAAAGGTCACTTACTCAATTCTGTAACATTGAGTAATTTTTTTTGTAATTGAGAACTTCTTGACTGTCGTGCCATGACACTTGGGTTCTCTTATAAACATGTATGTATACGTCATGTTTTGAGTACATTAAGGTAAGAAGAAGTTTACGGAATGCATACACAGCCTTTACAGTTGATGAGTCGTGCGCGCGCAATCATAACTGATTTTAAGTGATTTGGCAGGAAAGCTTGATTATGATGCAATTCTCCTTTGGTTGAAGTACCATTTCAGATTGTAGTATTTATTTTGATTGTTATTTATGATTCGTTACTTGAAAACAAGTTTTTACTCTGCCATTGAAAGAAACCCGACGACGACGGATCGCGGAAGTGACGCGAAGGCGGCGACGCCATAACCGTCGCAAAAACAACAAAATATGCGAGTTACGTACGATTTGTGAAGCAAGCCTGGGCCTGTACATACATGCTCAGTAGAATATCCGGTTTGAATACTTAACGTAATTGTAAAAAGCCGCCTGTCTCGAAGGTCGGTCGCCGGCGGCGGGCGCGGCGGCCGGGACCGTGAAAACAGATCATTCTGTTTTCACGGCTTCTCTCCATTTCCGTAACGTCGTAACGCGCCGCGCCCTCTTCAACAAAATCATAATGTAGCGGAACCAGAGGCTTCATATTATTGAATGTAGGGGAACGCGCGGGAGAGGAACCTCGCGCCGCGACGGCGCGGGCCGCCCTGCTCACTCGTGCTACAAGGCAGCGCCACAGCAAACAAACTTGTTTGACGGCACAACCGTGCCGTCCAGCTCTACGATCATTGTCTGGCACTGCTGCGCCTATCCTCTCTGACAATAGCGGATCGCACCTCCTACCTTTATGTTTGAAATATACTCTGTTAAAGAGTCTCGGCGCCTCATTTCAAGGGAGCTATATCCCATCACCCGCAGCAGAACGCACTTGGATAAATAAATGGATTTCCCCCAAATGTCACTGCTTGTTACGGTACAGCCATTATCGCAAGAATTTGTTTTGAACTTGTTCAACAAGTTGTACGTATTTAGTCTCAAACGGACACCAAATAATAGCATTCATTTCTAACCTGCGCCTAACGAAAGCATTCTACAACGCTTTAAGAGCAGGTACGCTGTCGAGGTGTCTCGCCTGTCCCAGAACAACCCCCAGAGTTCGGAATGCGTGTGCAGTTATCTTGGCAATGTGTAAGCGAAACGACATATCCTCTCTCATCATAAGTGCCAGGTCCCGGACACTGCTAGCTCTTGGCTCACTTAACAGAGCATTTCTTGTTATTGATAAAGCGTTTATTGGACTCAGTCCAGCGAAAAACGTATATCTCTTTCTAATTGACAACAGTTGTCTAAATCTCGAACATGTTGGAAGAGCTTGAGGTCATCAGCAAGTAACAGGCGGCGAGCTGCACTGACGGCCTCCGGCAACTCATTTATCATGATTAGAAACTCCCAAGAACCCAAATTACTACCTTGACTTACCCCAGAACACGTACAGTAGGGCTTAGATACGTATGAGAATTAACGTAGAATTACCTAATTCCACATATCAACTTTACCCAACTTTAGAACATGTACCTAGAAACTGTTTGTTACCGTTGCAAAAGTATCCCTAAACAGAAGAAAAATGTGTGAGTTACATCGTTTGACTTCCACTTCTGTGCTTACACTGTAGGTACGCAACGCAGATTTTTTTTTAATGTTTTATTGTGTTGTGATCATTGTTGTGCAGTTTTGTCAAAATAAATGTTTTCTTTCTTTCTTTCTTTATTTGCGTGAGCTGTTTCGACGGCGACGGTTCCTGATGAAATACAGCAAAAATCTTTGGCGCGACACCCATTGCATTTTTTATTTTTGTGCACATTAGTAGTCGACACAAGACATCAAATTTTCGATACGCATTTGGATATTAAATGATAGAAATGAGCGCGTTGAGTCAGAAGTGTTGTCCTTGCCCCCCGCCTCGCCCCACCCTACATGAGTCACGTAATGAAAAAATCGTCAACACGGCACTGATGGTGATTGGAAATAAAACATGTCTACATTATTATACAATATCGGACAGTAATCGAGAAAAAATCTAAAATGTAGGTAGACCGAATGTTCGTCGAACCAGAAAGATCATTCAATCAATATTTTGTGAAATATTAAAGATTTATATTTTTAAATCAATAAATAAAATCTAATAATTCTGACATTTTTAATCTGTTCTTCATCTCAAACGAAACAACAATCACAGCGCATGACGTCATTTGTAGGCAAATGCCGTGAGTCAAGCTAGTGTTTATTTAACGTTTTTGCTTTTCATAAAATGTATTTTTGCTAATTTTTTCGTTCCATTACTACAATATCGGCCCCAAACTTCACTAAACGTATTTAAACCTCTTTGCAAGTTTTATTTTGAAGAGTTTGTCGTTTTCTACCTACTTATGACGTCACAAGTTTTGAGATGACCCTTTGCGTGGCAATATTTGAAACATAATATTTAAACATAGTTTTAGATACTTTTAGAGCGTTATTTAATTAAAATAGTATTTTCCATGGCTATATATGTAGGTATATTAATTGTAGTTAATATAAAACACTTTCTGAAAAGTTGTCCGATCCCCTATTCTTTTCTAGTCCAACAACACTTAGTAACAGCTTGTCAAATCACTTTTAATGCACTGTTATTTTATTTTAACTCAAATAAAAACGTTTTATTAACAATCAAGATCAGTAAATCCCGCTAGATTTTGATTCCCCTTGCCCGTCGCCGGAGCTCGGCCCCTGTCCGCAGCAGCCGTTGCCGCTAGCAACACCGCTCACCCGCTCACCCACAGCGCTGTCACTTCAGCGGGGCATGGCTCACACGCAAAACATTTCACTTTATATCGAGCATATCATGAACGGGCACTTGGTTCGCTGTGTGGTTCTGTCGGCTAGTCAGCGTGCGCGCCGCGCCGCCGCCGCGCCGCCGCCGCTCCGCGTCGCGTCGGTCAGGCTCCATTAATCACTTTCCATAGATGTTAGCGGAGCAGTATGTAGTACACGCAGTTATTTGTACCTAACTGAACAGCTGAACAAGCTCGAAACGGTGCCTAGATTGTGAATGACAGCAACCAGTGCCATTAACTTTACACCAATATGTACTGACACATTGGTCTAAAGGAGGTAAAGGTAAAGGTTTTGACAGCCTCTGTGGTGTAGTGGTTGGGCAGGTTGGCTCAAATCCCATACACCACTGAGGTTGCGGGTTCGATTCCCGCGACGGGACAAATATTTATGCACAGGAAAAAGAAAGCGCAAGTATTTGTTTCGTGTCTGGGTGTTGTGGGACCATGGTCCTCGTAGTTCCTGGTTCCCTAGATACAGGGAATCCTAGTTAGGGGCCAGGATCTTGTATGTGATCGTTGGGCGTTATTATTGTGATTATTATAAAAGGTAAAGGTGAAGGAGGCACACGATTTTTCAAATTTAAAGGTTCGTTATTCAAAATACTACTAGGTGGTCTCTCGCATGCCGGACGCTGTTGGGTACTATCGACTCGCCAGTTATTCTGCCGCCGCGCCGGGCAGTAGTGTGCTAGCATTATTGTGTTCCGGTTCGAAGGGCATTGTAGCTAGCGAAATGACTGGGCATTTATGAGATTTAGCTTCGTATTTATAGATCTGACTTGAGTCACGTATGATCTGCGACCACCTGGGGGGCAATCGCACTAAAATATATTGACTGAAACGCAACTGAACTTGAAACGCAGCACAACTTTTTAAATGTTTCGTATCGCGTTAATGATTTGACTGAAAGTTGAAACGCAACTCGATCGTAGCTGGAACGTTACCGCTGTCATACGAACGGTTGTGAAAAAGTTAGGAAGATGCTACTTTGTTTTAATCGTTGAGCGGTGTTTGACTCGGTTTAACTTTTAAAACCTAATTAAAATGAATGCGTACATGGATTTATTAGAGAAGGTCCATGTATTCGACGTTGCGATGGCTCGGGCCAAGTGCAAATATAAGTGCAAGACGTATGTATGTGCGGAGCTTTTAAGTGGAGTGATTAACTACGATGATTCCGCTGTAAAGCCATTAATATCTAACATTGTCGCTTCCTTGGAATTTGCCTGACAATCCTTTACTAAGTACTTGTTGTGTTGTTATTAAATAACAAACATTTTAGGTTTTCGTTGCATTGGCATTCTATGCCACTGGGTCCATCAATAATGTAATTGTTTGTCTGGGTCAATCAGGAATTAATTTTGTTTAGCAAGACATTCATAGCCCTAATGAATACTTATTGATATTATCAATGCATAAAATATATTCTATTGTAGGTGCTCGTTGGTGGATAGAAAGATGAATTATTCACCAGTGGCTGCTGCAATGATAACAAATGCATGCTGTGTGCTGCATATTATAGCATAAAAGGCACACATCACAGTCTATTGAAGGCAGAGGAGGCTCAAACCAAGGCACCAGTGGCAGCGGTGGTGTGACCAAAGTGCGCCCTCAGCGAGTTGGAGCTAGGACGCGCTCGTCAGCAGGCACTCATACAACCTTTTGCGGGTAGATAGGGATATAGATCATAAATGAAATGCAGCGTTTCTACATCATCATTATTGTGATAAACATAGATTTTGCTATAATAATTAATTGACAGTTAACATGGTTTTATTCAGAGAGATAAAATAACATACCCTTTAACTATTTTACAGGGCCTTAAATAAAAATCTTACACGTTAGTAACTATAACCTATACAAATTTAAAAATTATATTTCTAGGCTACTAGCTTTTTTCACATTTAATAATGAATGTTGATTCTCCTTCATATCATTTATTTTTCCCTTTGTAATTTATTTTTGGTATTAACTTGTGCTAGTCCTTCTTCTGACTTTACATCATCTAATGGTCTGGGTCTTGTGTTGACAATACTGAAACAATAGATAGTGAGTTCTGTGAGTACCAATATTTCAGGCGGCTTTATAACGATTAACAGCTGCCCTGCGTTATACTGATTTTTGTACACTAATACAATACTATAATGATGAGGTAAACTTTGTGAGTTTTTTGCTGAAAAATTTGTCGCTACCTAAAGGGGTTAAAGGCATAGAGTAAGTAGTTATACTTCATATATGCGTTAAAAGTGTGTTCCGCCAGCTTCTTTTCCTGATAGCCTGATAGATTCCTGATAGACAGTACTCATTCCAGGCATATTTTGATTATTATATTATATCATATAAAAATAAATTACCTTTTGGCTGAACCTATCAATGCTTTCAGCAAGCATCTGAATGATTAGACATTTTATGTATTTTTTTATAGCAGCCTCTGCCCGCATTTCTTCAATGTGGATGACCTTGATACGTTTCTTCTAATGCACTTCTGGCAGCTGAAAGATTGATGAAATAATTATTTTCTAAAAAATATATATATGACATCTTTTTTTTCACTTGTAAGCAGTAAAATTAATAATTACTTTTTATAGAAGTAGGTATATACCTTAGCTTATTCCTTTCCTGTTCTGGCAGGTCGTTTCGCATTAAGGGTCTCAGCACATTCAAGCCATAATTGTGCTGCAAATGCACGAGCCTCAACACCTCACCCATCTATAAGAGCAAGGTCTCGGTGTCCTTCAGAAAACTCTATCATGAGCTTTAGCTGACGTTCTGTTGTGCATCTGCGGCGCTCTTCCATTTCCTAAAAGATTTCACAACTGAAGATCAGAAACAAAATTCTACAATAGAAGGGAATTCTTCTAAATGTGTTCACTGTTAGCAAATGAAGTACAAACTGAGCATAATGTGCTTAAAATAGCTCAGTAACTGCGTAAAATATTAGGTACTTCAACACCAACCAAACATTTCCACAATAGTTTTTTTATTTCACAAAACATTTAAAGTTTCGAAACTACAAAAAAAAACAAACAAACAAAGAAACTACTTAGTATTCTGTGCTACTTACCAGTCTTACCACAGAGTACATTTGTCTATCTGTCGGCGAATGTCACGCTGTCAGCTGTCAAAACTAGAGATGCACAAATATAAAATGGTAAATCGATCCTCGATTTAGCATTTTGTAGCAGAAATAGCTGTCACTTAAAAGTAACATCACTAACAACTATAAAGCGTTAACGTTCCAGCTTCGATTCCACTTTGGTTGGCGTTTGAACTTTATCGCAATACCAAAATTCAGACAGGTGAATCGAAACTTAACCACAGTCGTAACCAAACTACAACTGAACCATAGACGTTCGCAGTTGTTTAAAATTAACGCGATCGGGCCCCTGAACTCGTTTTACGTTTTGATTCCAATCAAAATCAAACCTTAATCACCCGAGCCTTTAATCAAGTTCAACATCCAAGCCAAACTCACCTGATTTCGTAACATTACTGTATGATCTAGAGTTGCGTTCCGATCAGCGACCGCGGCGCGCCCGCGGCCGGCCCGGCCGGGGCTATCAACGACCCGCAGCCAGCTAGTCACTAGTAGTAGAACAGACGCGACGCGACGCGACGTCGCCATTCACATCGAGCTTTTATTTGCAAACACGACACAACATTACAACAACACAGCTGCGCGACCGCGTCGCCGCGCCGCGCCTCCGCCGCCGCCGCGCCGCGCCCCCGCCGCGCCGTCGCGACGCCGTCTGACGTCTATAGATGTGTAGTCACACAGCAGTGTTTCTTCTTTAGTTATAGAGCTTTGTAATTTTCACCTTACATAAAATTGTCAACAGCTGTGGTAAGGTTTTGGTGCGATGACTTAAATATTACAGTCATGCTCACTCAAATGTCTTTGCTTGCGGCGGCTCTGTGTGTCGGGTCACTCCCTTCCCTCCAATATGGTTGAGGGGGGTGATGGCTGGTCCACAAATCATACTCGTGAACGGGTGCTGCTTGCGGGGACTGGTCTGTTCTAGTCACTCCTACTGCTACTGTCATACCTACTTATATTTTATTTATACTTTTCTGTTACTGATACTATGACTATGGGACATCTCACTCGCATTTCTAGTTTTACATTCTGTTAATTCTAATTTATACGTAATTGTGCTGAAAAAAGACATCCCCGCAGAGTTTCTTGGTGCTATCTTCTCTAGCGGGCGTATTTCCGAAGCACTGGTAGAGTCAGTTTTCGCATTTCTTTTCAACACTCAGACTTCAATTTGAGTATAGGAAAGAAATGGGTAAACATACTTACCTTTTTTTCAAAGTCATGTTAACATAAGTTACAATTTTTATCATTTTTTATTTGTATCATGTTTTTATGACCTTTAAAAGTGCACTTTTGTGCCTATTTAATAAATGATATTTGACTTTGATCTATCTAAAGTGTAGTTTAGTTTATTAATGTTGATGCGTTCTAAGATAGCACTATAGCCAGTTTAGTTAATAGTTGTGCCTGCTCTGTTGGCTGCTCATCTGTGGCTCTTCACAACATCTATATTTTTGCTACATTGTATAACTATTTTTTCTTGTTGATAATATGTGTAGGTCCAATGATGGTAGGATCATTATGTTATTCTCGCATAACTCGTGTCGACTGCTGAAACTTGTGAAGTCATTGCCGCTCCGCACTAACAGTTAGTTCTCTTTGCTCCGCACTGTAGGTACCTGTCCTATTAACCCATTAACCGCCAAAATGAAAACAGCAGTGATATTTTTACAAAACACTAATTTTACTATTGTTTACAAAGGCATATAAACGCAAAAGTATGAAAAATCGGAAAAAAAATAATTAGGCTCCCTTAAAGGGGGTGTACTCGATTGGGTACAGTGGCGTAATACAGGTGAACATTTTCGAAGCATTGATTTTCGACAGATAATGTTTTGAGACACTTTTTGCATTGCCATCGAACTCTTGCATGACATTTAACGCATCGTATTGGTTTTTTAAGCTTTTGAGGATAGTGTCCAACGCCGTCTGGAGGTAAACCTGGGACCAATAAAGACGAAGGTCAACCCTTATACTGTGTTTTCTGGTGTAAATAAAACCTCGCAATGGTGCGTCGAAACAGTAGCTGGTCTATGCTATCACTGCGACTTATCACATGCAAACGCCAGGCATTTTCAATAGCCATATCTACCACGTAGGTAAACAAAACCCACCACCACTTTTACCGTGAATAGCAGTCCTGTAAAGTGAAATAAACTGATCTAACTCATCCACTCCGCCCAAATTTTACCATCGATCAATTGAAATATGTTCGTGTATCACACCCCACTGTAGAAATGTATCTATCTATTAGAATATTAGCTATTGGCCGAACTTTGAACATTTTGTCCCTGAAAGTACATTCGTTATTGTTGACAAAATTAAGATTATTTTTTATATCCCGAAATCTTTGTCTTGGCATGGACCTTGATACCATGTCAACCCCTACATCTTTATCATCAGATCAGTACAAATCTTCTCTGGGTAATTTATGATATCCAGGGCCGCGTTCAGAAATCACCCAGTTAATGTAATTATTACCCTAACGCCGTTCAGAAATGACTCAGGTGAACTTTGACATTTACCCTGAGCCGTTCAGAAAACCAATTGGGGAGAGTAAAAGTTCACCTGACAGGTGAAAATATTCACCGATATAAAAGCGGGTTACGATTCTCACCTGTCAGGTAATAGTTGTCAGTTGTCATTTTCCTTTACATTTTGCAATATTTTTGCATTGATTTTTTGTACATACAATTAAAATAAGCGATTCGGGTATTTCAAGCAAAATATAAGGTAAAATTCCGATATTAGCCAAAATAACGCAGTTAAATCTGATAAACAAAAGCGCGGGAAATCTCGGTCTTGAAAATAATTGGTTTTGATTGGCTGGCTTATTGTATTACTCGATGCCCGTTCAGAAAGGCGCTAGTTAATTATTAACTTGGCATGTCACTGAGATTAACTGACAAGTATTCACTCATGAACATTTACCCATTTCTGAACGCGGCCCAGGTAGTATCAATATGCCTATATTTTTTTTAAAGTTAGCAGGTTCTAGTTGAAATGCGTGTCTGTTGTTTTGATTGATATATAAAACTGAGTTTGGATTATGGAATTAATAGCTTCCTCTAAACTAAGCCATTGTAATGAATGAAAATGTTAAAACGTTTCGAACTCATTATGACAAACACTTGTAAAAATAAAACAAATTGTTACATGGATTCAGCCACTGTACCCAACTGAGTACAGCAATGTTTCAAACACGATTTTTTTGTAAAAATAACTTGTAAAACACTTATTTATCATTTATTTTATAAATAAGGATGTACCCAATGAAAAAGCATACATAAAACTAAAATTGGGTTTATGAAATTAAAAAAAAAATATGGTAACGTTCTTACCTGCACACACAGTTAAAACTGTTAGTTTAGAATTTTTGTAAGTGACAGCTATAATGCATATACCCACCAAAATTGTTATTAGTTTCACGCATTATCTGCCTGCCAATAAAAAAAAAATGAAAAATAAATGTAGCTTTTAACATTTTACAACTACCCTCAAAATTTTAGCTGTACGCAATCAGGTACAGCGGCGGATAATGGGTTAAGTATTCTGTGCTCGCGCGTGATTTCGTCATACAAATCGATCAAGATTATTTATTTATTTATTTATAGCTATTATAGCTTAATCGAACGTCGGCGTCGTGTCGGTCGGTCAGTCGGGGTCACGTCGCTTCGGTCGGTCGGTGGGGGTCGCGTCGCGTCGGTCGGTCGGTCGGTGGGTGTCACTCCGGTTTGTCGGTCGCTCGGTCGGGGTCGCCGTCGCGTCGGTCGGTCGGTCGGGGGGGTCGCGTCGGTCGGTCGGTGGGGGTCGCGTCGCGTTGGTCGGTCGGTGGGGGTCGCGCCGGTTTGTCGGTCGGTCGGTCGGGTTCAAATGTAAGAGCATTCATGGGCAGCTTAGAAGGAAACGGGTAATTTGTTGCCGCCGCCCCGCCTCGCGCCGCCCCACCCCGCGCCGCCCCGCGCCGCCCGGCCGGTATAGCGAGGCAAAGGCCAGGCTGTGACGTCATCGTCACACTTCATACTGCTGCTCAACGGTTTGCAGTTTGCACAGCCCCGTCCTTTAAAGAGCGTTTCGAATTTCTGCACCTCCAATCCCCGTTTGTTACGCTCGCGCTCCTCAGAAACGCTTACATTGAAGACTACTATAGATACATTCGACACAGTATTCAACGAAGTCGTTCAATGCGTTCTGTACAATCTGTTCCATTATGGAATGCGCTGCCTGTGGATGTCAAACACGCTAAATCAATAGAAATATGTTAAAAATGGTCAAGGAACATCACCTGTCCTCCTGCCTAAAACCACTACATCTGCAACACATCGCTTTGTTTGTTTATATTATTCTGTTATTTTATAATTATATATGTAGGTTTGTATTTATGATCTATTATACTATACTATATATTTTACTGGTGGTAGGTTTCTCGTATGCGAGAGGCCGTCTGGGTGGGTACCACCGCTTTGCCAGCTGTTTAATGTTCGGTTTGAAGGGCATTAAAGCCAGTAAAATTACTGGGCATTATGATACTCAACAGCCAATTGTCTCAGGGTGACGAGCGCAGTGCAGCGCCGCGCAGGATTTTGCAAAACAAAGTTCTGGGTGGTGCTGTTATTGTTATGGGCTGGTGTATCGCTTACCATCAGGCAAACGACCAGCTCGTCTCGTCATTCAGTTACATAAAAAAAATATCTACATGTAATATTAAAAAAAAATACAAATAATACCGTAGTTTACATGCGCAAAAGGGAACGTTTTGACCACACAGCGCGGTTTGGACCACAATTAAAAATGACCATTTCTTGAAATTACCACTTCTCGAAATGTGTTCTGGATATGATAAGTCATTTATATGTATGTATGCTAAAAATAATAACGGCTCTAATATTGATCCCAGCGGTACCCCCATTCTGACTAAAGATCCGGAAGAAGTGACGCCACATACCCCAACTTTTTGCTGTCTATCGATTAAATCCCATAATGGTAAAATTTACGAACTCTACACAATCAAAGCTTTGGAGAGATCACAACATACACCAATCGCATCCTTGAACTCGCCCTAGCTTCAAGCGCAGTGTTTGTGATCGAGGAAGTGGGACCAAAATCAAAATCAAAAATCAAAAGGGACAAAAGTGATTTAGGAATATTCTATCAAATATCTTGCCCAGAGCCGGAGTTAGTAGAATAGTATTATATCATCATTATAATATTTTTAACACACTTGCTCTAAAGTGGCTCTATGGTCACCGCAATTAGGCACAGAATGACACCCATAATCAAACTGACTTTTTCATTGCTATAACTACTCAGTACAGTACAGTACTCCGAGGTTAACTGGAAGATAATGCTCACTAGCATTAAGTTCGCCTATGTACTTACAAATTTGTTTGTGCAATAAAGAATTTTCTATCTATCTATCTATAACTCACTAGTGAGTTATAGTTTTTTTTTTAATTTTATTGGTTAAGGTGCTTTGTTCTTAAATAAGTTTTTATTTAAAAAAAGATTTAATAGAACAAATAAATTAATGTTCCTATTGCTTGCTCATTTCATGCAACTTCTTATTTAAATAGATAATTTTAACTCGTACGTGTTTAATAAATAAAACTTTCACTCAAATATAAATTTTGTTTTCTCTGTATAAAAGAAAACTTTGAATTCCCCATTTTGTACGTGGCAGAAAGGGCGCAAACCCTATGCGCGAAAAATAAACAAAAACCTCATCCCTTTAGTCTTTGGCTGATCGCAATGCGCACGCAAAGGAAATCTGAATATTTTTTCCCGCCATAGCGAATCATTTTTCATAACTCGTTTTCACTGTTGAAAATGAGTTTTTATTGTTATTTTATTCACAAGTGTGTTGAAAAACGTCGTATGATATACGTGTGTATTGATGATTACCGTCCTCGGCTCTCTTAAGACCCTTATTTTATATTACCTAAGGGCTCGGGTCTCAATGGGGCCTCAGCGGTAATCACCAACATCACACACTAGTACCATAATGTACTATAATTTGGTGGATTTCCGAAGCACTGGTAGAGTCAGTTTTCGTATTTCTTTTCTGGATCCTGGCTTCAAGGTAATGGTTAGACCTTTTCACAAGCTTCTATTTAACTTGTCTGGGTCAAATCTTGCAAGCTCTATCTCTAAGCTAAATCAGAAGTACTTATTCTTATCCTACAGAGTTGACATTTTGCATACTTGTCACCATGACTGCAATATTATGGAGAAAGAAAAAAAGAAATTGTTTATTGCTGAACTGTACACATAGAGTTTAAATTAGAACAAAAAATATTTATTAGCACAAAAATACAAAAAACAGCAGCAATAGGGGTAAGCTCAGCACTGAGCTGCGTAAGCCTAGCAGCTCACGCAAGGCTGATTTTCAGCATACCCCTTTATTCGACAGATGGTCGTCAATATTGAGTCATGCGGGTACCAACATAAATAATTTGCATTGAACACATTACAAGAACAGAAGTAAAATAAATAAATAAATAAAACAGGACAGCCAGCTGATCAGATGATGGAGATGGAAGGTGGGCAATGGAACTCCTTGACGGATAATCGTAAACTACTAGTGTTTGAGCTCATTTTATTTATTATATATATATGTATATTTGCTCGCGGTTCCGATTATGAATTTGTTAAAAGCTTGTTTTGTAAAATACATTTTTCAATAAAATCTTATTTCAAAGTCATGCTAAACAGTTAAAAATGTATTAATTTAACTTGTATTACTTATGTGTTTATGACGTATCAACGTGCATGTTTATGCCTATTTTAATACATCGTTTTTGACTTTGGCTAACGTGCAAGTGTTCGTTACAATGTGTAAGTTTGTTTAACATCTCCAGACAAACAATCTATTGGATTAAGGTCTGGGGATGTCGGCGCCGAGTGCTCCACTTCGGCCGAATGCCTAGCGGCTGCTTGTAAGGTCTGGGGATGTCGGCGCCGAGTGCTCCACTTCGGCCGAATGCCTAGCGGCTGCTTGTAAGGTCTGGGGATGTCGGCGCCGAGTGCTCCACTTCGGCCGAATGCCTAGCGGCTGCTTGTAAGGTCTGGGGATGTCGGCGCCGAGTGCTCCACTTCTGCCACACGACTAGCGGCTGCTTGTTTTGATATTATTTAATCTTTCTAAACATTTACCTACTCGTCGTTTTTAACAGAAGTTAATAATGCAGTGCAGGCATATTTTCTGAAATGGCCACGCGTATTTTGTGGAATTATAATGCTATAAAAATGTGTTTTATTGCTGAGACATAGTAGGGTCATTCGATAGGTCAACTTTTATGATGACCTACGCACACTACAAAATAAATACACTCCAGAACAAGAGAATAAGTGACAATATTACAATTAATAGGCTAATCCGACAATTGACAAACAATGTGGAAAATATTAATATTTCGTAAACGATCCAAAGTGGTAGAACATACATACATGGGGATCCAATCGATGCACACACTCAATAAACCTTTTATTTAGATTTCTGTGGATGCACAAATTGCACATCTCACCACCCCACGATGACACGATCCACGGCGAATGAATCACCTTATATGTGAATTGAATGTATCTATTTGTTAGAGTAATTTGTGTCAGAGGTGTAGTATATAGAGGTAGGTGGTAGGTAGGGAAGTACGTGTAATTACTTGAATAGTTTATTATTGGAGTGATGGATGTGCCGGCAGCGCATTCGCAGTGCGCGCGCGCACTCAATGTCAATGCGAACGCTGTCTGTTCCTCAAATGGCGTCAGCAATGGATTCAGTCTGACTCAATAAACCAGTTGCTAATTTCATAGTTCGTATGATAAAAAGAGAAAAACTTAGCACTACTTATTGTTAGGTATTCCACAAGAGTCAGGTTATTCAACGCGTTCATATATTAATTAAATCGAGGATTCGAATGTAACGCAGGGATCTGTACGCACTAAGTAGGGCTTTCTCGCGTTGTTTATGCACCGTACTCGACAGCCATGCTTGGGTGTGTACTCGTAGTGGGTAATATTTAGTTTTCTTTGGTAGTGGTATGTACAAGCACGTAGACCGCGGTGATGGTTTCCTTCCCTTTGAATTCGTCTAACATAAAGTTAGGGTCGCTAGTTGCTGTGACGTTGGTTTGTGTACTGCCAGATCGCGGCCTGCCTGTACTGTGCTGTACTGTACTGTACCGCGTCCGTCACACGTGTCGTTGTCGTCACTCATGATTTCTGTCACGACTTACAATTCCCCAGTGCGGATCGAAGGAAAACCACATTTCTAATTCTCGGTAGGTAGTGTAGGTACTAGATCTTTCGACAACTTCCTAAAACATATATTTGTGAGTCATACATAAATGAAGGAAAACATGAATAAACAGAATCGTGATTGTAATTACTTCGGTGCGGTGCGGTGCGGTGCGGCGCGGTGCGGTGCGGCTGCGCGGCGCGGCGGCTACGATGAGCTGCTGACAGCGAATGGTGCGCTTGCGACACAGCTCCTGCAGCTGCGCGCAGTCCTCGCGGATTGCAGATTAGAAACAAAGTGTTACTATATAGGTGTGCGGTATAGCGACCTACTCGGTTGAATTACTTATCTACTTACGTGGCTGAGTATTGTGACATTCCAGCTCTGAAGAAATTTCAACTTTGTACGTACAATTGTAAAATCGACACTGCTCCGGGTTCCGTGGAGTTAAAGAATAGAACGTTAAAATAACAACTTATTTACTTTATTAACACTCAACACACAATCTCATAATCACTAATGCTTCTTGCACCAAAAACGCCGAGAGACTGTGCCACCGACCAACGTTACATTTCCAAAAGTCCTCTCACAGCTCAAACTGCCATTGGTCCATCACCTCAACCAATCACCTGCAGAGTCATCTCCCGCCATTTTTCTGGCGGGAAAGCTCCGCTCTGTGATTGGTTGCCGCCATAGACAAAAATGACAGCCGAGACTTAAGTTTTATTAAAATAGTTGCCAGAGTAAAATAACAATGAGTGCTAGAATGATCGAGTCAATTAATCGATACAAATTGTAATATCAATTTAATATCGATTAACAGCCACAAATTTACAAACCCTAACAATCGACCATCCTGAAAACGTGTGCGTCCCTGCACACGGCCCCAGGTGGAACCCTAACAATCGGAAAACCTGGTCAGTCACACAATTTCTTATTATCAAAAATGTACACAATAAATTTAAAAACGGAAACTATAAAATTAATTTGAACTAACAATAGTCTTATATTTAAGTCTACTTACAGTAACTGTTCATATCAAATTTACCTACTGTACATAAATAAAACGAATGAAATAACATTACCTTTGATTATTTATACAGTTTCATTAAATAAATAATAAAACAAAAACTTCATTATTTACATTGGTATAAATGAACTGATACATTCTCTACAATATATACTTTATACTGTATACTATTTAACTAGATATACAACTAAAATTTACATTATTACTTACAATTGGGGAAAGTAAGCATATATCAACCAATCACGATCTACAGGTTAAACTATCATGGGTCTTTAGGAAAATAATTTACAATTTCATAAGCAAATAATAACATCGAAGTCGAACGCATCAAAACACGGACTGATCGACTCAGGCACGTGCTTGATTTTTAACCGTACACGAGACGATCGATTACTCGTGACGGTGCATTGAAACGACTTGGGCATAAAGCTTATCAAGACAAGAGTGATCGATTCACTTTTATGCTTGACTATCGAGCACACACGGGACGATCGATTACCCGTGCGTGACAACGCCCAGCTGGCATACACAAGACGATCGATTACTTGTGATGACGCAGTTGGACGACTTCTGGCTTTATCAGATCACGAACCGATCGATTCTCGTAACTGATAATTGGGAAAGTAAACATATATCAACCAATCACAATCTACAGGATAAACCATCATGGGCCCATACAATCGATTTTGGGTCTCCAGGAAAATAATTTACAATTTCATAAGCAAATAACATCGAAGTCGAACGGATCAAAACACGGACTGATCGATTCAGGCACGTGCTTGATCTTAACCGTACACGAGACGATCGATTACTCGTGACGGTGCATTGAAACGACTTGGGCTTAAAGCTTATCAAGACAAGAGTGATCGATTCACTCTTGCTTGACTATCTAGCACACACGAGACGATCGATTACCCGTGTGTGACAACGCCCAGCTGGCATACACAAGACGATCGATTACTTGTGATGACGCAGTTGGATGACTTCTGGCTTCATCAGATCACGAACCGATCGATTCTCGTGACTGATCTGAAACAATACAGGAAAACAACTGTAGTAACATGCCTCTTAAAAATCAAAGTAAGTATAGAAACAGATAAAGTGCTTAACAGTTAATCTCTATCAGAACAGTTTGTATCAGAGCCATTTTCATGAACTTCTAAAGCAGCAATGTGAATCCACGGTCTCATGCGATCCGCGACAACAACTGGTGGGCGTTTATTTCGAGTGGACTCTAGCCCTGGGACAGGAGCCACCTTATACCGATCGTTTGCCAAAACTTCATCAACCCGATAAGGGTATACATATGCAGGCATGAGTTTTTTGCCTTTATCATGATTGCTAAAACATGTTTCGAAGTTCGCGCTGGTTTTCCTTCCTTCATCATATTTCTCCTTCTGCTTAATCTGTCCTCTATCTATCCTATCTGTAACTTCATCGAGTATGGTATAGAGTTTGCTACGTTCACGAGTTTCATCGGTGATTTCGTTGAAAATTGGGTTAATCTCTACATTCATGTGGATACCAAACATCACTTCCGACGGAGTCCTACCCGTTGTTTTCTGGAGAGTATTATTAAGTCCCCACTGAATCTTACCCAAGTGACTGTCCCATTCTTTGTCGCCATGATTCAAGTTCAACGCTTTGAGAGAGTCAAGAATGGTACGATTATACCGTTCTACTTGGCCGTTGGACCTGGGGCTAGCGACTGCGTTCAAAGTATGCTGAAAACTTTATCAAGAGCAAACTTGCTAAACGCGTGAAGGTAGAACAGCTACCACCATCACTTACAAGGCGGCCAGGTACTATGAATGTGGAGATTATATCATCCGATGCTCTGACAACATTTTGGGTGTTAGTGTTTCTGACAATGAAACAGAACTTAGTGAATGCATACACAAGTAAATGAGTATGACCTCTATTAGACTTTACGAAAGGCCCAAGGTTGTTTATGTGTAGGGTATGAAACGGGACCTCTATCTTTGCAATAGGGTGGCGCAGGCCCTCACGAGTGCTAGAGTTATTTTTTTTTTGAAAGCATATTCAATACAAGCGTTTAGGTACGTGTTTTTTTTTACAAATTTGGTCATCTTGGCGAACCAATAGGTATTTTTTTAAATTCTTTCTAAGGTTTTCTCGGTGCCAAAATAACCAATGTGATTCATATGACACAGTTGCCACCTTACACCCTTAGGCACTACCCATTGGAGATTGTCTTTGTCGCCACCTATACAGCGAAACAATTTATTGCCTCATATAACGTAATTCTCATTTATGTATTTGAGTCTTTTTCATCAAGATCGCTGCATAAGATATTTTGGATCCTATTTAACCCTGAGTCTCCAAGTTGAAGTGTATGCAGCCAATCGTCACCACTGATAGACGGTCATGACAGTCGGAAATTAATCCACGAGAGCTTCCATATTATCAGACACGGGATTTCGAGACAATGCATCGATGTGTTTCTCATTTTTGTGCCTGTTCTATTATCGATAGAACAATAAAACTCTTACAAGGTCAGCCACCAGCGGGCAATTCTTAGGATAAAGTCTCGCTTTATGAACGTCGAGCGCAGTGCACTACAATCTGTTAAAATTTTAAATTCTTTACCCAGCAAGTAGACTAAATTTTCGCAAAAAGAAAACAACCGCTAGCGTCTCTAACTCATAGAAGTGAAAATTCTTTTCTTCTGGTGAAGTTTGCTTAATAAACTACTGGGCAAAACGGCTCAGTTGGCACTGTACGCTGAACAAGTATGCCACCAATCTTTACCCTACTTGCGTCAGTGTGTAGCTCGGTTTCTGCTGCAGGATTATATATCGCAAGTATTGGCCTGAGTGTCAACCTGGCTTTAAGATTTTCGAGAACTCGCTCCTGAATTTCACCCTACTTCCAACCAGCGCCTTTCTTAAGTAACTTATTAAGTGGGAAAGATAATGAGGCAAAGTCTTCAATTAATTTTCGAAAATAGCTTGCCAATCCAAGAAACTGGCGAACATTGAACAAGTTTTCAGGCCGTGGGAAGTTTTGTACGCTCTTTATTTTATTCACAAAATCTATACGATCAGCACGATAAAATAAGGATTTTTTTTGCAATCTGATTAAATTGAAATTGGTTGGCTTATCGATAGATGAGACCACACTTTACAGGATAAACGCCTAAAATACAGTATATTGACTATTAGGTCACCCTGCTACACTATATTTTTTTTTACCAGAACACTACCAGTAAGAGATGGCTCGACGTGTAATCTAACGGTGGCTGCACCATAAAGCTCAAGGACACTACCTGATATAACCTTGATTGAATAATTCCGTCAACATCGGGATTTTGCAATTCATTACCTATGTCGAGAAAATGCAACTTAGTCGCATTCTTGTACGTAATAATATGGGGCTGCTCTGTGTAAGACTGGCCTATTAATAATGGTTTGTCTAATAAACAGTCGTTCACAACCTTGCATACAACTTTCGCATTAACTTCATCAATGCTCAAATCCAGTGATAATTCCTCTAATGACTCTACTATCCCGTTCCCGAATCCTTTCATAGCTGATAATATGTTATTATGAGACAAACCTAAACCGTAAGTCACTGATTATTATATTAAAGTGACATCACGGCCAAAATCTACAAAAGACGTTAACTTTGCATTTGGATTAGGACTAAACTGTTGACTCATAAAATCGATGCGCATTGTTTTTGTACAGTCACAGCTTTAGAGTTGTCTTGTTTTTCAGTGACGGCAACTATCAGATGTATGACCAACCATGTCACACTTCGAACACCTTGCGATAGGTTTGAGACAATACAAAAAACTGACCTGCCTCTTTGCAGTTATAACATCCAGTTGGAAAATTAGATCTTATTCCTAACTTAGGCTTCAAGCTATGACTGCTATTGAGACAATCAGCATTTCGGTTCTTGAAACTAGAACGGACCACTATTGATTGGTTTGACTCTTTATTGCTGACTAAATATCGTAAGATTTGATCAGGTTCTAAACAACGCAACGCCAGAGCACCGGATCTTAAGGTACGATCACTAATACCATGAATGACTCAATCTACCGCGCGTTTCCCTACAATGTCACATTGATTGAGGAGTGCCAACTTTTTGTTTTAGTAAACCTCTATTGGTTCATTAAATTTACTTTTTCTTTTTAACATCTGCAAGACCTGGCCATAATTCTGTTCGAAGGGGAACGCGTTTAATAGTTTCTCTTGCCATTCTTTCCAAGTGAAAAAGCGAATTTAGCCCCTTGTACCAAGTTTTAGCCAGACCTTGAAGTTTATGCATAGCAAAGTGGTTCTATCGTCCCAACCGTATACCGAGGCACATTCATTAACTTTATTCAACCACACATCAATACGTTGAGTTTTAGTAGAGGGATCAAGGTTAGGTAGTATATTTTTATGATCAATTGTTTGAGATTAATGTGTGCCTTGAGTAGGAGGTTGTGATGCAAAACCATCTCTCATATAATCAAGAATATCTACGACATCTTTTTTTTTTAGAAAATGAAGGGCTACGTGACCTTTGGTATTGTCCCGCGCTGACACGTGGTTCTCGGTTTCTTCATATTGCTGTGCACGATGGTCGTCCTCCGTTCAGTGGTCGCGGCTCCTTTCACGTAGCTCGGTAGTCTGCTGAGAGTCTGGACACGGCTTCTTCGAGAAACCGTACGACGAATCCTGCCAATGGGTATGTCTTCGACTGATCCGATCTCTTTCTAGACTCCTGCGACTCGGCTCATCCATTGTCTGAAAATGTCGCGTTGCAAAGCAACGCAAAGAAAAAAAATCGTTAACAAACAGTTTTTTTTTAATGTGTTGTTTTATTTCAATAAAGTATAAACTAAGTCTCAAAAGTCAAAAGATACTAATAGAATAAAACCATTGTAGCCTTAGCTAAGGTAGGTAGATATAGTTATGAACAAAAAAAAGCCTGTATGAAGTAGCAAGAAGTAGAATCAAGTATGGCTTTGCACCCAAAAGTGTAGGTACAGAAGGTATAACATGCGATTCACACTATTAATTCATAATGCATATATTTTAAATAACATTAAAAAGTAACCATATCCAATAAGCAACAAACCTATTTTTCCGCATATAAATTACTGATTCGTTTTGTCGAAAAAGATATTATGCACTTGTCTCAGGTTTATGCAAAACAACGAATTTAAAAGCAACACAATTAAAACGACATCTTTTCCTGATTGATTATAATAGGGCGTGATACTTACGTTACAAAGGTAGTCTTCACACTTCTGAGATGTAAAATCGACACTGCTCCGGGTTCCGTGGAGTTAAAGAATAGAACGTTAAAATAACAACTTATTTACTTTATTAACACTCAACACACAATCTCATAATCACTAATGCTTCTTGCACCAAAAACGCCGAGAGACTGTGCCACCGACCAACGTTACATTTCCAAAAGTCCTCTCACAGCTCAAACTGCCATTGGTCCATCACCTCAACCAATCACCTGCAGAGTCATCTCCCGCCATTTTTCTGGCGGGAAAGCTCCGCTCTGTGATTGGTTGCCGCCATAGACAAAAATGACAGCCGAGACTTAAGTTTTATTAAAATAGTTGCCAGAGTAAAATAACAATGAGTGCTAGAATGATCGAGTCAATTAATCGATACAAATTGTAATATCAATTTAATATCGATTAACAGCCACAAATTTACAAACCCTAACACAATTAATTTTATTTCAATCTTTGAGAATACTTAGTATTCTTTGCTTCGGCCACTAATCAGACCAGTATGTAGGTACTCTCCCAAGGCTTCCTGTATACTCCGCGACTAGTGTTGTACCCGGCAACTGAATGTTGTTGATCTGCTTCTCATGAAACTGAACTGATTCTCCTTTAGTATTCTGTGTTCGTTAAAGTAGGACAGAAGTTGTTGAAACATGATTTTATTTTATCTTTCTCAAAGGCGGAAGCACAGGCAGAGAGAGAAACGGGTAATATGTATGATTCGAAGAGTCAGTTTTACTACCAGACTTGCGCGCCGCGGAGTGCGGAGTGTCGAGTGCGGAATGTGGAGTGCGGAGTGTGGAGTGCGGAGTGCGGAGTGTCGAGTGCGGAATGTCGAGTGTGGAGTGCCGAGTGTGGAGTGTCGAGTGCGGAGTGTTGAGTGTGGAGTGCGGAGAGCGGAGTGCGGAGTGCCTGCTGCATGCAACACACTACACACTCGTGCTTACCACAATACGGTGCCTCGGCTTCTCGGCTGGGACTAGTGTTGCCAGGTCTAATTTGTCAAATTTCGGAACGGAAGATTAAAATAATCAGGATTTTGGTTTTCAAATCAGGACAACTACAATGACTACAAAAGAAAACTGGTTTTTGTGAATCAGCGTATATATTTTTATCGAATAGTCAGTTTTTTTTTTAAATGGTAAAACAAATAAAACTCTCTCAAGTATAACAAAATTCAAACGTAACCATTTGGACTAATCATAATCATTAAGTTTGTCTTCTATTATCAAAATTATCAAATAAAGTACAGATTAAAGAGGGTAGTGAAAAATCAGGACATTGGGCGTCCCGATCAAAAGTGAATCGGGGCCGCCGCCGCCGCGCCGCCGGCCGGTGACGAGCAGTCATGTAACGTGCTTTTGAATGTTATGATGAGCCATTGAGGTCTTACACTATAGAGGGATAATTACGAAGTTTTCCGACCTAAAAAAGGATAGCGCTATACAACAGGCTCTTATAAAGAACGAGGTAGAACTATTATCATATTGTCTCTATCGCGTAACCCATTTTCTTAACATTGGCCATGACATGTTAAGTCAAAATAGTGGCCCGGCAGGGTCGGCTTGTGGTTTTTTAATTTGTGTTGTGGTATTTTTTATTATTTTTAAGTGAATCTTTGTGAATGTGTACTAGAAACAATTTAGAATTAAATGTGAAAAAATATTCGGGTGTTCCATTCATGGTGAAGTGAAAATTGTACTGAAAGATTAAGTTTTCAAACGTTTGTGTTTTTCTTGTGTTTATTGATGTTTTTCGGTAACTATAATTTATGTGGATGTAACTATACATCGGGTTCGACAATTAGAACCTGCATTTGGCTTGATATATTCAGTTTTCGGTGTTACTTTGTTAAAACAACATTGACCAGTTTCGTGTGTCAGTGTGGCCATCGTATAAACATTTCAGTTCCCATTACGTCGGGTAACAAATTGCATATTTGTGTAAAATGTTAAATGTATTAAAGTTGTGCATTCTTAAACCATTTAATTAAGATATAGGTAATAAAAGTAGTTAATGATTATAGTTTTTATTTAATTTGAAATTAAAAAGTTAAAGTTTAGTAAGAAGAGAGTAGAATTGTTTTAATAGTAAAGGCATTCGCCTCTTATGTAAGAACATATGTTGTAAATAAGTTCTTATTTTGTGTAATAAATTTATCTTACAGGTCCTTGCTGTCGATTACTATGGCCAATCATCCAATTCCATTGATGGATCACAATCCTACAATAAAAATGTAAGCAACGAATCTCGGATTTGTAATCCTAAATAACGCCACATAGTGAGAACGAGTTCATGAACGTAGACTTCATCATCATGTGAACGTCAAGGCTGTTCAGGACACAAAAGGACAAACCGTTTCGGGTTAATGTAGTGAATTGACAGTTATGTATAGTTAGTGCTATCCAATACGGTGGTATGGTCAATGTAATAATTGACTTTCATAAGTACGTCTGTGATCTACTCCGACAGTATGACATTTAACTGAGACACTATGCTATTTAGAATACTTCAAGTGTTTTTTTTAACATTGTGTTTATCTATCTACCTATATCCTAAGTATCAGTTGTGCTGCAGTCTTGTAAATTATGTCAAAATACTAGTTCTTCTATTGTAAATTTTACCTGTATGGAAATAATTAATGTATGTATATTGTATAAATGTGTCATATATTTTATTTGATTATTTTATTTACCTGACTGGTTTAATCCTAGATAAAACCTGGTTAACAACAAAATATTAATGATTGCATAAGAAGCATACCGTAAGGAAATGTATTTACCGCAATGTCATTCGAGCTCTGCGTTGTATCGCCGCCACTATAGCTTCAGAAAGTCGTAGGTAGTTGGTCTGTAAAAGGTAGGAAATCTATACTATTATTCTGTGGCCACGCTAGAATGTATTCATTACTCGGCCACCTAAAAGAGACCTTCACCTTTTGATCTGTTTACAGGAGTCTATCATAAAAAGTAATTTCTAGATTTTTCGACAACATATGCATATTCCCTATTTCCCTATTCTTCACTCTGGGGTACAGAATAGTACAGATGTCCTACCTTTTACAGACCAACCACGAACTTCTGAAGTTATAGTGGCTGCAATGCAACGCAGAACACGTTATATTTTCATTCAAGCGAATGGGAGAATTTTTCATAGGTATGGTAAACACTCCAAAATTACTGTCAAAAAACTATTGCTTTCCAAAAGTGTTACGCTGTCGAGGACTCTATAGTGTCATTCCTCAATGTGATGAGCTATGGTTATGTATGACAGATAAATCTGAATAGCGACATTAGCAGCTTGGAAGTGAGTCACATTTAGCTAGTAACTATTATTTAATAATCTTTCAAATTCGAACGGTAACAATGTAGTACATTTAGTATTAGTAGTTGACGACTTCTGCGGGCCCGAAACGGTGCTGTGGATAGAGTAGAATGTCTTCTAAAGTATACCTAATTTACTACTGATACTATTGTAAATAAAAAAATCAATTAGAGCTAGACGAGGCCACGGCGCGCGGCGCGCGGCCTGCGCCGGCGCCGGCGGGCGTAACGTTTGACTTGAGTACGGGTGCAATAAATGCGCGCGGCTCTCGAATTGCGCAAGCGCGTTCTTTCGACCTTTATGCACTGACTTAAGGTCATCTGATTTTATTCAATTACTGTAACATCCAATCGCAAGGTTTGCTTTTTTCAAAGAAACATGTTCATCATTACATTTGTAAGTATATCGAGCGCTCCCCGTGTATGCGCAGGTAGGTATGGTGTGGCATGGACTTCCGGGTGTTCCGGGTGGCAGGCTCCCCGCGCAGCACACTTGTGTTCTTAGGAAACAGGCCGTGGCCAGGCCACGGCGTCGACCGCATGCCGCGTGGTTCGATCAATCGAACTATGTCTTTTTTCCAGTTGGTTCGATTAATCTATTCATGTGTAATTCCTCCCAAAGAACAATATTTACTTGCGGCCCGCGGCTCCACCCGAGGTGTCCCCGAGGAGGATACAAAGTAGCCTATATCCTTGCGAGGGCCTAAACTACCTAAGTACATACCAAAATCCGTTCAGTAGTTTTTACGTGATTGAGTAACAAACATCCGTCCATTCATCCTCACAAACTTTCTCATTTATATATTAGGAATTGTTTCCCTCAAAGTAGCCCCTCAAATCGAATTGTAAGCTTTTGAGAAATTTCAAATAACTTTCCACACGTTTTTACCTGATGCTGGCTGGCATCGTCCTGCCAGCTGCCAGCTGCCAGCGGCCAGCTGCCAGCGGCCAGCGGCCAGCTGCCAGTCGACATTACGACGCGCTGTGTACAACAAACTGTAATTTCAAAGTAGTGTACCACTACTTACGAGATATAATAATAATAAGTTCAACAAGAAAGTGACAGATTATAATAAAATATCTAAAACCCACGTTTTTATGCGCCTTTTGAGGTTAGGTCGGCGTTGCATGCCAATACATGGATGAACAATGCATTGTCATCGAGTCCCTGAAAGTTTCAGCCGGACACCTAATCGGGAAGTGCTCGTAGTTTGAGTTACAAAATTCCACCCGGAATGACAGACAGACAGACAAACATGAAAGTGACTTAATAAAATATACAGGGAATAACATTAATGTGTAGTAATACTGAAAGGTGTGTATGGGTATCTAGTCATGAATCATCGGGCAGAATATACAACCAAAAAAACACTATTATATTTTCCATACAAAGTTTAAAAATTATTTATTTGAATTATTTTGGACAATCCTAACAAACTGTGGCCTAGTCGAGGTAGTACGGGTCACTGACCGAGCTACTTTGTGCCTAGGCACAAAACAGATAAGTACAGAAATCAATCTACATACAAAGTGCGCTCGAGCAACGCACACATAGACACCGCTCACGGACACGATATCTGGGCACAGTTGGGATGCGAGCGCGAGTGCCATCCGCTTGAGACACGCGTCTGTGAACATTTTTGTGCAAAAATGGAGCAACGAAAAAAGGTTATTATAACTGTTCGGTGGACGGTTGTTTAAATTCAACATTAAACGGTGAATTGTCGTTTTTTAAGCTACCAGTTGTTTCAGAGAGGTAAGTAGGTATTTGCTTGTATTTCGATGGTTAATTTTCACGTAACACAAAATAGTTAGGTAGGTAGGTAAGCGCCCCGGCCCCCGGCCCTGCGCCGAACAAGCGAACATGACTTTGTGGCCTTGTCATATTTTTACAATTTAAAATTTGATATTTATTGTAGTATAAGCTGTGTTAGCCTTGTGTTCAATAATCTTAATGAGAAAGATGTTAATGTAAACTAATCGCATTTGTTTTGTCTTCGAAAAAACTTTATTCAGTTATAATAGTAACTGCGAAAAAATTATGTCGATATCTTGTACACTTATTTTTTTTAAATCAATCAATTTTCCTCCCAAAAACTTCCATCGCCGTCCGGTATGAAAGGTATGAAAAGTACATACATGAGATTAACTTCTGTATTTATCTGTTTTGTAGCCTAGGCGCTCTGTCTTTGAAAACGCCGAACATTTTACAAGGGCTTGATTTCGAGTCTCAAATACCGGAATTTCATACTGAACGGATCTTTGGACTCGGTCGGTTCCGTTCCCGAACCCACTCGTAAAAAAAAGGTATTTCCACATTTTTACACGACTGCCCAAAAAGGAGTATTTCAGGGTTTACGTATGTATGTATGTATTTATTTATTCCACCATTACTTCTTATTGCCTGGACAGATTTGAATGCATTAAAACCATAATAAAAACATAGGTTTAAGTTTTTTTACCAGTTTTTTTTGCATGTTCGGGAACCGGTATACAAAAAAATCTCCGCGAACGGTACTTTTAATCTATGCCTTAACGTACCCGACTTGGCCTTGCCTTGATCAGTTTCAACTTTTTATCCAACTTGACGTCTTAGAATTCATATTCAGAAATAACCTAACGAAATTTCCGAAACGAAAACGGTCCTTTTCGGTGGAGTTTTATGGGGCGGCGTTAGAAGGTAACTTTGTTTGTGCCGCTCGACCAATGAGGAGCAGCGGCTATTATTTATTAGGATTACATCTTTATGATTGGTGCAATACGAAACAAGGCTAGCGAATCATGAAGCGGCGGCGAATGTTTGATAGCTTTAGTGTTTGCCGCGTTTTGTCAAAGATTAAACAGGTTTATTTCTGAAAACTGACTAAGTAAAGACGCGTTATTGATTACTGACTGACGAACACTCTTTTACTATGCAATGAAATCAAATGTTGGAAATGTCTTAACCATCATTATCAGCCTATTACATTCCTACTGTTGAAATTCATGCATGATGTTTTTTACATCCTATTCCTACGGTGGTTGGTGACCTCACGTATTTTTTAAGAACATCAGCCATGCTCGCTCTTATTAGACGTTCATACTGATTAGATCCTTATTCCTAAATGTTAATTGGAGCGATGATGCTTAATGCTGTAATTAACAAGTAAGCATTAAGAAAAATAAAAAAAATACCCTGCCAAAAACATTATATGATAATTTATATTATTATTTATTTATTTATAACTTGCCTATGTCACTTGGGATGATTTAAGGATTCCGAGGATACCCCATACATCCAAATCTGTTGAGGCATTTATTGTGTAATAAAAAAACGCACATACATTAACCCCGAAAACATTACATTCCTTTTTTGGGGAGTCGCGTAAAAAGCAGTTTGCTTGAAAGTTAGTTGTAAAGTAAGGTTGATAGGACAGCTGGCTTTGCTAACTGAAGATAAAATTTGTTTGTCAGATCTGTACACGCGGCGCACTAATATTCTTTGTCACAAGTTCATTGCTCTTTATCAGCTGATTGTTAGGGTTGAAATGAACTTGATTACCAGAAATGTTTAAATTATCATATCTTGTGATTTTAAAAATTTTCTGGTAATTTGCACTTGGACTTGAATTATTAATAAGCTTCTATATGCATGGTTTAATTATTACTACACATTTATGTTACACGCTGTATACGAAAGGTGAACGCCGAACCACGTACCAATGGCAATTAGAAGAAAATGTATGTCATTTAGAGTTCACTAACCAAGTTATGTGTTCCTTCCCAAGAGCCTCGTATTACTGCTTTGGGAACGATTATATTTGTGCTTCTTGGTACTTTTAAGTCTTCTGTGGTGCTTCACAGTCCAGTAGCCGGCGCAAGCGCAGTGGGGCGGGCGGCGCGGCGCACTCGCCATTCGCCTGATGACAATAATTCATACATTCATAGCGAGTTGTCAAAAGTGTTATTTATTATTATTACGTGTTTATATATATTACGTGTTTGCGATGCACACCGCGCCGCACCGCGCCCGCACCGCGCCCCACACGCCGCAGTCCGCCGCCGCCCGCGCTCCTGCCAACTGTGTCAGTCGGCTAGTGGAGTGAGCGCTTCAATTCATATTTTAAAACTGCAGTCGCAATGTTACAACAGCTGCTGAGCGCGAGCACATGCATCATACATCTATCGGAAATCGGAACACATCAACAGATGCATGAATGTACGCGCACCACCGCGCATCGTACTCTGCTGCCGTATAGATCATAGTTACATACTGCCGCCGCCGCCGCCGCCGCCGCCGCCGCCGCCGCTTAGGGTCATGACCGACGCGACGACGACGATGGCGATGCCAGATTCGCCAGAACTAGAAACTAGACGAGTAGGTAGCATGCTAAATGCTAATACACTAAATATTAAGCTCGCCCGTAGGATGCATGTGATATGCCGCAACCCTACCTACTACACACAACACAAAACAAATTGTCTTGCACCTCTTAGTGATAATTGACCTTTTCCCATTGCGTCGGGCTGTAGGTACCTACACCTGGCCTTCCTGTGCGAGCTCACGACAATGTGTGTATAGGTATATATCATCTGCTCTGAAACATAACATAATGATATGTATGTCACCTGGGACGGTCGAGCTCTGGCTGCAACTAGGTGCATAGTTAAATAAATGTATTTGATATAGGTACAGTGGTCTTCCAAAACGAACGATCGTGAGCCTCTCATTGTCCTTGAACTCGAATCCCGACTGAACGTTCGGCATGCAGACGTAGACGGGAGAAACCGGCACCGGCCCGCGGCCCTTGAGGGCGGTGCGGGGCGGGGCGGGGGCGGACCCGCTCGTCCTCCTGCGCCGCTGACGGGCGACGGACGACCCTCGCTCCGCTCCACTCTCCACAATCCACATGCATCATGCACGAAGGCAGATCTATACTTTCTAGAATACCTCAATTTTGCACATATCTTAAATATTGCACTATATCTGTCGTTTGCAGCTTGCAGGTAGCTCTCTCCGATCGTTTCCTTATTTATTACATACAGCGAATATTTAATACAAAACAAATAAATTAAAAAAAACATGGAAAGGAACTAAGTACCAATTATAATTTTTATTCTGTGCTATTAGCAAAGAAAACTAACTATCTATTAGGTCCAGCCACTGAATAATGAATAGTGCAAAGTCCAGCCGTGGTCTAGTCAGTCCCGGTCTAATGGCTCCCGGCTTGTCGTCTTCACGACTTCTGTACATCCTACTTTAAATTGTAAACGCGAAACTTTGTAAGAATGTATGGATGTATGTTTGTTACTCTTTCACGCAAAAACTACCGAACAGATTTTGATGAAATTTGGTATGTAGGTACTTTAGGACTGGGAATAGCACACAGGCTATTTATCCCGGGAAACCGCGGGTGGAACCGCGGGGCGCAGCTAGTCCTACATAAATGCAGAGCCGAAGTACGTAAGTAATAGGTTAGTATTATTTGGGCAACGGACGTAGTTCACGTGCGCGAATCTGTCGCCCGGGAGGCCGGGAGGCCGGGAGGCCGGGAGACCGGTGACGCACATCAATACTGATCGATTACGTACTAATAGCGTAGTACTATAATTTATTCTTAGGTAACAGTTAGTATTTTTTGCTGATACTGCACGATATGCGTCTCGCGTCTCGACTCGAAGGAAATGAGTTCCCCGCACTTGGACCGACGGCGACGTGACACGCCACCTGTATTCTAACCGCACGTGTGCGCCGCCCCTCGGCTCCGGCCTCCTTCTCCGGCACCCGACACCGGACACCGGACACCGTGGAACTAAGTGGTGCACCGCGCACGATACCATCTGCGAGCGATCCTTCGCAAAGTCGCGACCCGCGAGCATGTCCTTCGCGCGCGCCGCGCGTCGCCCGCCGCGCGCCGGCTCGGCAGACAGTGCACGAAACTGTTGATTGAGTTGTGCGTGATGTATATATAATATAACGAATGTTCCCAGCCAGTACCAGTGCGCTGTCCGATCGACCGCGCCTTACAATTTCCGACGCGCGCGGCTCCGCATGGCGGACGCGAAGTCCTTATGCCGAGAGTGGTGCGTCGCCCTCGCCACACATGCTTTGTTTTATTCATTAAGTCCATCATATCATTATTCATAAAGGTTTTTGCGCGGACAGCTCCACACTCGAGCGAGCGCCCTTCACCAGTAGTTACTGTAAGTGTAACTTGCAAACCGGTCGAGCTGGAACATTGTATGTCTGCAGGATCATGACTTGTATACTTACTTACGTCCGAGTTTCGGTAAACGAGTTCATAAATGTTATCAAGATCACAAGCGAAGAGCGTGCCGGCCGGCATTGTGTGAGTCACTCGCTACCTGTTCTGCTGCATGGGTGCTCTACGAGCCCGCGAAGAGCGTGCCGGCCGGCATTGTGTGAGTCACTCGCTACCTGCTCTGCTGCATGGGTGCTCTACGAGCCCGCGAAGAGCGTGCCGGCCGGCATTGTGTGAGTCACTCGCTACCTGCTCTGCTGCATGGGTGCTCTACGAGCCCGCGAAGAGCGTGCCGGTCGGCATTGTGTGAGTCACTCGCTACCTGCTCTGCTGCATGGGTGCTCTACGAGCCCGCGAAGAGCGTGCCGGCCGGCATTGTGTGAGTCACTCGCTACCTGCTCTGCTGCATGGGTGCTCTACGAGCCCGCGAAGTGCGTGCCGGCCGGCATTGTGTGAGTCACTCGCTACCTGCTCTGCTGCATGGGTGCTCTACGCGCCCGCGAAGAGCGTGCCGGCCGGCATTGTGTGAGTCACTCGCTACCTGCTCTGCTGCATGGGTGCTCTACGAGCCCGCGAAGAGCGTGCCGGCCGGCATTGTGCGAGTCACTCGCTACCTGCTCTGCTACATAGGTGCTCTACGAGCCCGTGAAGAGCGTGCCGGCCGGCATTGTGTGAGTCACTCGCTACCTGCTCTGCTGCATGGGTGCTCTACGAGCCCGCGAAGAGCGTGCCGGCCGGCATTGTGTGAGTCACTCGCTACCTGCTCTGCTGCATGGGTGCTCTACGAGCCCGCGAAGAGCGTGCCGGCCGGCATTGTGTGAGTCTCTCGCTACTTGTTCTGCTGCATGGGTGCTCCACGAGCCCGCGAAGAGCGTGCCGGCCGGCATTGTGTGAGTCTCTCGCTACCTGCTCTGCTGCATGGGTGCTCTACGAGCCCGCGAAGAGCGTGCCGGCCGGCATTGTGTGAGTCTCTCGCTACCTGCTCTGCTGCATGGGTGCTCTACGAGCCCGATGAGAACACAGAACAGAGACGAGTACTCATCTCAGTTCTGTATCATTCCGCTTCTCGTTCGCATCTCATTCATTTAGCTATTCGCTAAACTCACTTAATTTCTAGATTCGAACTGCTCTGAACTGCATCGTACGCAATACATGTCTTCACACACAGTCTATACAAGTTACAAATATGTTACAGTAACACATTGAATTTGCTACGAATATACATAAATATGTGTAGCTCGGTACCCTCCGCGACGACTCATCTGCATCAATCACATCGCGCGGCTGCGCCTACCTACTGTACCTACCTACCTACCTGCATTAGGTGGGTATAATGATGATGGTCTTAAGTTATTTGTCTGACTCAATCTGAGTACCTATGTACTGTAGTTTTGAATTAACTTTCATCAATGCCAAAGTGTCTGTAAGTATACATAATATAGAAAACACTGATCCTATAAAAAAGTCAGATACACTTTTCGGGAACAACACTGTGAAGGCCGGTACCTAACTATGTGTACCTAACTATATGTGTGTGACAACACATAGATGTAAGTGTAATGTCGCTAGCGTAAGAAAAAAATTCTCACTGATTCATTAGTGAACGGTAGGTCTATACTAACAATATATGTAATTGTAAAAGGATAGAGTGATGTATGTATTTATTTAATAGACATATAATTAGCTAAATATTTGTCATCATTATGACAATGACTGATTAATCTATCTTTTAGCTATACCTATAATTTACAAAATAAAATCTCATTCACTGACTCATCACGAGTATCACGACCAATGCAGTTAAAATTTCAGAATAAGACAGATTGATTTTATTTTCGTATTAAGTATTTTTTTATACTACTAAATAACGAGACGAGCAGGTCACTCGCCTGATGGTAAGCGCCGCGCCTGCTCATAACAGATGCAATGCCTCCCAGAATCCTTACCAAATCGCATTCAAATTGGTCAGGTGGTAACAAACATAATTAGTTATTATAAACAATCTTACATCAATGAAAATTACCAAAATACTATTATTTTTTTAAATAAAACTGACACTAGAGTTGGAAAGGGACCAGCTCTAGCTTCAGACCTTTATGGACCACACATCTATTTAACTTACAGTTTTACCCTTACTTCTAGGTAAATTAATTTCAATGTAGGCTAGCCACACTAACCGATTCTCGTTGAAGTTTTGTGTTTTTATTCTAAACATACTAAACGGAAAAATAAAATCAAAGTATTAACATAATCAGTATATTTGAACTTACTTGTGAAACGATATCCCATCTTTTCGTCTCGGTTTCTGGGGGCACTTTTTACAATGTTTTCAAAATTCACGCGTCACGCAGTACTTACTCAGCCAGCGCTTCGTTGCGTACTGACTCGATGTAGTATCCGCTTTGTGTAGTGGTATCCGCTTCGTGCGCCTCAATCCCGTGTTCCGTGCGGAGTATCTGACTTTTTTTTTATAGGATCAGTGATAGAAAATCTTTAGTCTTTAAAGTAAGGTTTGATTAAAGTTTCTACATGATCTGGGGATAAAACATTTTAACAGAATTATTAATGGCGAGTTGTACTTTGGAATTAAATAAAAATGTCCCAAGTTCACAGTGTCGACGAATTAAACTGTATTAGTTTGGTGTGTTTATTTGGGCGAAAAGAAAACATTCGGAACTTGGTGGGTAAAAGATCAAATAAGGCTTTGGTCTGACCACATCAACTGGCTGCCTTTATCCATAAAAACGCTCTGGGGGACACCAATGACACCATGGACTAAAAATTATGTGGAAAATATAAACGCATATAACGATCCTTGCGTCTCGCTCGCAACTTTTGTTAAGGATAACTCTTTCTCTTTCTAAAGTAGAAGTAAACGGACTCAGCGATATTATTTAATCTATTATTTACTTTTGTTTGGGACTACAAAAATATAATATTATTCACATTGTATTATTATACGATAAATATATAATAATACCTACAACTGTGGAAACAGAAAGGAAAAATACATAAGTAAGGTTTCCGTTACAATATCTACAAAGGTCAACAACACACCCGGAAAACCCAGCAGCGGCTGCTACCGTCGGTCGGTCGCGAGGAACTCGCGGAGAGGAGAACAAAGTGTTCTGTATACGGTACGTCGCGTCGGTACCCTAGATATACCTATAATGTTACATTTTAAAATATAGCTTTAAAATATACCTGAGTGATTAGAATAAGATGTTAGCTCCAGTTGATTACACTCGTAACACAACATTTTGTTATAATTGCCAGTTCCGATATCGATTCCGGAATAAGGGATCGGACAACTTTTCAAAAAGTGATTAAAATTATTCGTAATGTAATGTCGCAGCCAACTGGCTTAGTCAGCAATTCAATCAACAGCCTAGCCTCTTCACTAAACAGCGCCGTTCAACTAGCGGTCTGAATATATAGAAATATATACCTAACATAACAGTATTTATGGCCAGACTAAGTATAGCCATGGAAATAGTCGCGTCGCGTCGCGTCGTTCTGTTGGAGCTCATAGTTCGAGCTTATAGAGATCAGTAGAGATGGTAAGGGGGCGTGGCGCATATCGCCGCGACCAGTCAAAGTTCACCATGTCGCGTGAAAATCAAATCAGTTGCAAACAGTCTGCGGTATAGGTGCGGCCGGACGAATAAATTGAGAATGCCCGTTTGTTCAGTCAGTGTATGCAAAAATCGAAGTAGCAATATAAACTTCAGTGACCATGGCGTCACGTATCATATTTAAGTACCAAAATGTTTACGTATATCAAACACTAATCAAAGAAAACTGATAAAATATTTTAGTAATGCCCTTTACTAAAGCACTGTTCAAACAAATCATATGAAAACATCCATTGTTGCTTAGCAGTGCGAGCGTGGAACTAGTTGTGAACACGCAATGACTAGCGCGCTAAGCCAGTCGTCCGCTTTAGATGCATTTCCGGGATACCGCCGCAGCTCGCGGATCTCGCGGTCGTACATTAGTGATGTAACCATTTCTCGTTGCTATCGATAATAATCCTGATTTTGACGCCTAGCTACAGAGTTTCTTACTTTTAGGCAACTGCATTAAATACATTTTGACGTGACGTGAAAAGTGATGCGAGTTCGGTTTTGTATTATTTTCCAACAGAAGATTTTCGTCGAGTGATAATGTAAAATACCGGTGTATTATTTACCCATACTAATAATAATAATTTATGCCCCGCTGCCGGCGGCACTCTAGGTTTAGGTTTTTTTATAATATATTGTATATAAATATTTTTATAGATGTATAAAAAACTTTAATCTAAGAAAGATAATAAATATGTGCATAATAATAATTAGGGGATTGGGGAAGGGGGTAGTCTAGAGGGCGTTATTATTAACTCATATCATATCACCTTTTATAAAGATGTATCGAAACATTTTATCGATAGTGACAGTGTAATACACTAGACGCGTGTATTCGTGTAAATTTTATTGTTTTGTCAATGTAGTTGTGATGTCGTGCGCTTCTTGTGATTGATTGACTGCTAGTGTGAGTAGCCAATGAAAGCGCTGTGCGAACGCGTTGTTGTGCGAGTCGATATGTTTTTATTTGGTTGCATCTGTAATTGTAAAACTGGTGTTAAGAAACGGGCGACATGCGGTTTAATACAATAAAACGTTCGATGGCATATCTCCTCCCTGCGCATATCTGTGGTCGAGCTCGACTGCAGCGAGCAAGGCGGGAGGCGGGAGACTCGGCTCACTCGACTCACGTCGAGTCGGCGCGCGGCGAGTGTCTGTCTCTTCGCGCCGCTTATCTAATGGTAGTAAGTGAAATTTGCAATTTTCTGAAAAGTCACTTATGGGTAATATTATTTTAAAATTTAAAGTTGAGTTGTAGTTGTAACGTTATTTGTAATTTAATGCGTTTTGGGTTTGTTCAGTCGAGAGTCACGCCTCGGTCGACGACCAACGAGAGATATTGTTTGTTAATGGAGTAATAGAAGAATAGTGGATTAGAGATTGCATTAAACGTTATTGCACGACATCGACACTTCGATATGTTTAGATTGGGTTTATTAGCCTGCCGCCTGCCGCCTGCCGCCTGCCGCCTGCCGCCTGCCGCCTGCCGCCTGCCGCTGCGATGTTATACGACCATGTGTCACAACCTTCGATCATATATACCCTAGATGCAACATTACCTAATGACACAATGTACGAAAACGGCTTGCGTTTACTATACCTTCCTACCTATTGAGATGTACCAGATGTAGGGACATCCTTAGAATAATACAAAAAATGTCACAAAATCATTTAAATATTTTAATAATGATCAACCTTATTGCAGTACGCTAAGGTTTAGTTTTCATCAATGACGTAACAAAAACAAAAAAAGTTATTGCATCCGCGGTGGCGTCTAGTGAAATTCAAGTTTATCTTCACAAGTCTAACGCTCAAAATTACTTGCCCCATACGACTTTATTATTATTTCAACTGTAAAAACTGTGACAGAACATGGAATCCAATGGAGTCGTTTACGTGTTTTCTCGTATTGGAAATAATTAATAGCTGATATAATTAATAAATTTTCTTGATGAAATTTGTAACTGTTATTTACTCTACATTAATGAACTAGCTAACTCGCCCTGGTTTAGCCCATTTTTTGTACAAGTTCGTAATCATACGATGAATCCGTTTTAAATTAATGTCTGATATAGGGGCTAATACTCATGTGGAAGTCGAGAGATGGCAAAGGGATCTAAGGGCAAGAAATAGAATTGTAAATTATTACTTTTTTACTATAATCACATATATACAGAATATAATACAATATATGACTAAACTAACTACTTACAAAGAGAAGCAATTGGACAACCCATAGACCATTAAAGGCCTATAGATAACTCAAATGCTCCAACCCACTACTAGTTGGCAGCGTACCCAAGATGCTAGCAGTATTGCCCCGTTGGATTGCAATACTGATACGTTGAGCCAAATAATTCCCAGCATTTTGGTCACGCTTATACATGACACTTTATGTATATTATACATGTCAGATTCGGCAAAATGGTCTGAGCAAACCACACTGGAGTCTTAAAATAGTCGTCACTTCTTTCTTCTTTTATTACTAAACGCCACTTATCTCTTCTCTTTGTATCTCATTTTGAGGAAATCTGTAAAAATGTAAAACTAATTCCAGTTTACAGTCCAAGAAAAATAAAAGAATCAGGCGACTTCAATACACTTGTTCTGAATCAGGCCTAATTTGTCCTTGTTTTGCGTGTAGACGCTATTATGCGTGTGAAAGAGACAACTCCTGAGCAAAAATAAAAGGAAATAAATTCTTGAAATACTAATTTGGAGGCGATAACTAGATTATTTTAAATGTTAATCACTGTACTAGTAAAAAGTATAAAACTTACCGAAAATAAGAGATCTCATATTGTTTTCTCTTTATAAGCGTGTTATTTTTGCAACTTCATAGAGCACTTAGGCATCGTTCCGCTTGACGATCGGCGCTACACTGACGGCGAAACAGTGCTTAGTATGAATGTAAGCACTGTTTAGTTTGGTTACTTTTGACGCGCTTACGCGGAATCTAGGGCATATATGATCGAAGGTCACAACAGTAAACGGGTAGTGGAGCACAACACACATGTGTGCGGTCTATTTGTGTGACCGCTACAGTTGATCAGTAGATGGCTCGCAAGCGGTACCCTCTGCGGCAAACTTCATTGGGCGCGTACAATTATATACTTTTATACGATACTTTTCCCAAGTGTTTCCGAGTTTTCACCATGTTCGGCTTCTGCGGAAATATTGCAATTCTGCGAAGATGCAATTGTACGCGAAGTATCTGGCCATTGTTGGTGGCCATCGCTTCAGCAAAACGAAACCGGTCATCGATTCAATCAACAGAGCATAATGAAGCACCTAATGCATACGTGTGCGCAGACAGTAGGTTACCTACGACCACTCTATTGACTCCGTCCGTCGCGACCGGTTTTTTTAAATAATATTTTAGACTAACTTTTTCTCGCGACGTCGTCCGTGTGAACGACAGAAGCAACCGTGTTGTTTGTTTTTTTTTTGAGAAATTGCTGTTTTGAGCCTGACTGTAACAATTTTTTTCATTTACCCGTGAGGACCCAAATTTTGCGACACTTGTCAGTAATATTCTTTGATGACGTTTGCCCCACACGGCAGGACACTTGCGCCATTCCACTTGCGTGAAAAGCTATTTGCCCAAAAAGATAATTCGCGAACGGTCACTTGTGCGAAAGGCCAATTGCACGAATGCCATACGTACGAAACACATTTTACATGTCATCAAAAGCAAAACTATAGTTTAACATAATTTCTTTAGGTATCTTTCTTTCATTATCTATACTTATTAACCGACTTAAAAAAGGAGGTTTACAATTCGACGGTTTTTTTTTTGTGTGTTTGTTACGCGATTACTCCGCCAATTATGCATTGATTTCGATGATTCTTTTTTTGATTGGTAGGTCATACTTCAGAGGTGCTCCCATATAAATTTTATAGAAATTCATTCAGTACTTTTTGAAAAAAATAGCAAAAACAAAAAATATAAGTTTAATCTTCAAGTCGGTTCTTGTTTTTTTCGTAAACAACTTTCTAAAGGTGGTGGTTTGTATTCGACTGCTTCACCTGCTTCACCCAGGGTTGACTTCCGGTGAGGGAACTCCTCAACGGTGAATAGTACAGACACAACATTTCGTAAATGGATTTAACCATAATAGCCTGTTCTAAATTCCATCATGACATGGCTGATACACCCAGGATTGACTTCCGGCGAGGGAACTCCTCAACAGAGAATAGGACAGACATGACATTTTTTTTGTACATAAATTTAATTGTGATAACCCGTTTTAAACTTCGTCATGATGTGGCTTCTAGATCATAAAAGCTTGTCTTTAAAAACTTATTAAATTAATTTAATTAAAACTTGTTTTTCACTAAAATGGGTAAAATAAATTATTTTTCAAAAAAAAATAAACCGACTTCAAAACCACAAATGGCACTGAAAAGTAAAAAATAAATTAATATAATTATCATACGCGCTACCCACTCATATATTTGAAGTCGGTGCCAGCCAAGTCTAAAAGGTAGTAGATAGATACTACCTACAAGTAGTACTTACTATATACATAGTATTTATCTACTACCTATTAGACTTGGCTGGCACCGACTTCAAATATATGAGTGGGTAGCGCTTATGATAATTATATTAATTTATTTTTTACTTTTGAGTGCCATTTGTGGTTTTGAAGTCGGTTTATTTTTTTGAAAAATAATTTATAACAAAACTGTAACGAAGCGGTTACTGTACATTGAATATATTTTTGAACAACAGTACCCAAAAATACAGTTTTTTAAATTTTTGTCTGTCTGTCTGTCCGGGATAAACTCAGAAACTAGGGCACGAATTTGAATGCCGTGTTTTGAAATTGTTCTGTGGAGTCCGGCGCTACACATAGGCTTTTGTTTTCATCAAAATCAGTCCAGTAATATTGAAGTTATGACGCAATTTAGGAAAAAATAATCGTATACAAAAAAATATACCACTATAAGTTGAACCACGGAATATGCCGGACCCTTTGTGCACAAGGCTCAGCTTAAACTGGTTTATTAATTACCTTGAGAGTTTGTAGAACTAAGGGATGGACATGATGGTATTCTAAAAAATGGTTTGCGAATGGAGTCCTCGGCGACATAACAAAGTTTGTTTTATAAATATCGCTTTACGAAAACTGGAGTCATTACGCAATTTAACAACGTTGAGTACCGTTGCAATTAGGTGTTTAAATCGAGCCACCCGCAGATATAGTCAGTAGTATAGTCAGGCCACGGCGGCCTGCGTGGCGCCGCGGCGGCCTGCGTGGCGCGGCGGCCGGCGTGGCGCCGCGGCGGCGGCGCACCGTCAGTTTTGCCTGTGGTTTTGCGTACAAATCATAAAGGATTCGTGGCGGTTCCCCCCGATGGCAATCCCATCCGTGTTATTTCCACCCGGCCTTCGTGGCCCCGTAATAAGTTTTTAGGGTTCTGTACCCAAAGGGTAAAACGGGACCCTATTACTAAGACTCCACTGTCCGTCTGTCTGTCTGTCTGTCCATCTGTCCGTCTGTCTATCTGTCCGTCTGTCCGTCTGTCACCAGGCAAGTCTGTCTGTCTGTCTCGTGAACCGTGATAGTTAGACAGTTGAAATTTTCACAGATGATGTATTTCTGTTGCCGCTATAATAACAAATACTAAAAAACAGAGTAAAATAAATATTGAAGGGGGCTCCCATGCAACAGACATGATTGTTTTGCCGTTTTTTTTAATAATGGTACGGAACCCTTCGTGCGCGAGTCCGACTCGCACTTGGTCGGTTATTGAAACTAAACGATTACATTTGATACGTATACTCGGTCAAAGAAACTATAACAGATGTTTAACCAATTTTTAAACATCCCTAAAAGAACTTGCTAAAATGTATATCTACAAATAAAAAAATAATCCACTCCCACACACGCACACACCCTATCACACCCTCCCTCACACACACGCTCTCATACACACATACATATACCCTATGCTCACGCCTTGTCATTCTAGTTCGAATATGGCAAACTGAAAGCTCTTCTGGTTACTGCGACTTAAATATAATTCCTTGTTAATAATCTGGTATTGAATGTAACATGCTATACCTACCATCTCGACGAAAACCAGTTCGAGCACCGGTGTACATTGAAAAACAGCGCTGCCTTCTCATCTACGATGTGAACCCAGCACATGCTGAATTTACTCCGTTTGCATTCTGACTGTAGGTACATTGCTTATATTGTATAGTTTTAATTAGATACTAAGAACTCGAAGAAGCTGTGTATCTTTTGTTTGTAGTTGCACTATAGAATTTCTTATCTTATCTTAAAATATAGCATTAAATACTGAACACATAATAAAATTCAAAGAAAAAGTATTAAAAAAATACTAATAAAATACTATACTAAATCTTAGATAAAATTAATCGTTATAAGAAAGACTGACAAACTGCTTTTATATACCGTACGTATTTATTGTGTCAAGTCTATACGAATCGGCTCCAGCACTCGGCCGCGCGCGCCAGCATGCGACAGCGCGCCGCCGCGCGACGCGCCGCGCCAGTATCGCGCGCTAGCGTTCTGCCGTCTGCATGCAATCGCATCTCGTCCGTGTTGCCGAGCGCCTCGTCGGCGTCGATGCCGCCGCGAGCGGTCGCACTCCCGCTCTCGTTCTCGCTCTAGTAAATGACGGTTCTAAGCATTGAGGAATAACACTAGTGTGAGACCTCAATGGTTCTAAGTGACAGAAACGATAGAAGCATAGGAAAGTGCGATTCGTTGCAGCCAGATGTAGTTCAACCCTATTTTTAATGGTGGAGATCTCACAGTAATATACTCTGAGGTGGAGATGGATAGTGTCAATGTCAATGATGTACTCTATGATCAATGTCATCACTCTCTGTCAAAACAAACGTAGTTTGTCATAGATAGTTTATAGCCATTGCAAGCCATGTAGGTGTAGAGTAGACGAGTAGCTTCAGTTGTAGGTGGGACTTGGGTATGGGGGCACAACACGCTGGGTTCTACAAGAGTGCGTTACCTAGCATGAGACGTGAGCGCGCTCGCGAGCTCGCCATGTGAGTCCCGCGGCGGGCGGCGGGCGGCGGCGCCGGCGGCGCTCATGCAGCCGGTCGCGCCCGAATATGTATGTGACTCCCGATATTCTCTCCCATTCCCCCGTATCTGTGCGCGCTACTAAGACGACAATGTTGTAACAGTGCGTTCGTATGTCGGTTGCAGGGCATGCGTGGGTGGTGCGTGCGCTGGTGCGGCGCCGGCGGCGGGCCGCGCTCGCGGCTGCGCTGGCTGGCGGCGCTGCTGTGCTGGGGCGCGCTGGCGGCGCTGGCGCTGCCGCGGCTGCAGCCGCCGCCGGCGCGCGCGCCGCCCGCGCGGCCCGCGCGCCTGCTGCTGCAGTCGGAGCCGGCCGCCACTGCGGCCGCGGCCGCCACCGCCACGCCGGCGCCGGCCGCGCTGCCCGCCACCGACACGCGTGTGCTGTCCGAGGCCGAGTTGCGCGCCGACGCCGAGCGGCGCCTGCCCTCGCTGCCGCTGGCCTACTGGCACAAGCACAAGGACGACAAGAACAAGTTCTACAAGAAGAAGGAGTGCGCGCCCTTCCCCTCCATCTACGAGCTGGAGTTCCACAACACGTACTGGCAGACGCTGCGCTCCAGCGAGGGCGTGTTCCACCTGTACGGCGCATACCTGGACCGGCGCAACGCGTCGCGCATCGGGCCCGCCGTGCGCGTGCTGGCCGTGCACGACCGCATCAAGCCCACGCTGGCCACGCACTGCCAGCTGTGGTTCGAGGAGCGCGACGCGCCCGTCGTGGTGGCCACCCTGGAGTACAAGTACGTGTGGAACAGCAAGTGGGGCAACTACCGCGACCGCGTGCTGCAGCCGTACCTGCTGGCGTGCGTGCTGCCGGCCGAGGTGCGCCACCTGGTTCCTGCCTCCGTGTCGCTGGTGGAGCGGCCCTGCGACCGCGCCACCAACAACCTGCGCGTGCACTACGACGCGCCGCCGCCGCCCGAGGCGCCGCGCGACTTCGCCGTGTGCGTCAAGGGGCTGGACTTCCTGCACGAGGACCTGTCCGTGCGCCTGGTGGAGTGGATCGAGCTGGTGCGGCTGCTGGGCGCCGACAAAATCTTCTTCTACGAGCTGCAGGTGCACCCCAACATCAGCAAGGTGCTGGAGTACTACGAGGCGCGCGGCGCCGTGGCCGTCACGCGCATCACGCTGCCGGGCGGCCAGCCCAACCTGCCCGGCCTGCAGCACATGTATCTCAAGAAGAAGACGACGCACAAGCGGCAGATGGAGCTGATTCCGTACAACGACTGCCTGTACCGGCACATGTACCGCTACCGCTGGCTGGCGCTGCTGGACATCGACGAGGTGATCGTGCCGCTGGAGGACACCGACTGGGCCGGGCTTATGGCGCGCGCGCTGCCGCTGGCCGCGCCGGCTGCCGGCAAGCCGCCGCGATCCTCGTACCACGCGTCCAACCTGTACTTCCTGGACTCGCTGCGGCACGAGCACGGCTGGGAGGAGGGCGCGCCGCGCTACATGCACATGCTGCAGCACGTGTACCGTACGCGCAACTTCACCAAGCCAGGCCAGTACGTGAAGGCGTTCCACGAGACGGGCCGCGTGCTGGCGCTGCACAACCACTTTCCGCTGGCGTGCCTCGGTGGCGCGTGCTCGTCCTACGCGCTCGACACGCGCCACGCGCGCCTGCAGCACTACCGCGCCGACTGCGTCACGGCGCTGTCCAAGAGCTGCGCCGAGCTGCGCGCCGAGCCCGTGCGCGACGCCGCGCTGTGGCGCTGGCGCGGCCCGCTGGTGGCGCGCGTGGACGCGGCGCTGCGCGCGCTCGGCTTCCTGCCGCCGCCCGACGCGACGCAGTCCCCGCACCCGCACCGGTGACCGCGCGCGCGCGACGCCGCGCTGTGGCTCTGGCGCGGCCCGCTGGTGGCGCGCGTGGACGCGGCGCTGCGCGCGCTCGGCTTCCTGTCCCGGCGCCCGCACCGGTAACCGAGCGCGCGCGACTCGCCGCTGAGCGCGCTCGGCTTCCTGTCCCCGCGCCCGCACCGGTGACCGAGCGCGCGCGACTCGGCGCTGCGCGCGCTCGGCTTCCTGTCACCGCGCCAGCACCGGTGACCGCGCGCGCCCATAGCGATCCTACGCTTAGTCTTATTGTGTATTTCTACTATAGTATTAAACGTATTTTTATAGTCCACTGCTGTTTTTGTTACACCCGAAATTATATCAAGACGTAGCTTTGAGTGACATTTTATGAATCCCTTGATGGTATCACCGAAGACGATGACTGTCCGCTGCAAAGTTCGAAGTTTAAAGTTCAAAGTAGTTTATTCATTTTAACATTTTCATAAATATACATAGAAGCAATGATAGTTTTAAACAGAGGAATACGAGTGACGCGCTAATATTGTAACCTAAAATCTTGGGCTCGCTGCGGCACAGAATAACTGTTTCTTTTCTAGACATTATATCAATGTTTCTAGACCGGCTACGACTCGACGGCGGCGGCGGCGCACGAATGATTCCGAAACTCTTTGACTACACAAGTAGGCAGTGTGGATAACAAGGATGGGTAGAGGCGCCAGTCAATGCGTGCGAGCGAGATGTAACTACTACCAGGCATTGAGCTAATATATCAATGCTACCAGGCCTTGACCAGACCTTGACCAGTCCTAGCGCACGTAGCGGACGTAATATTTAGTTTTCTTTGGCCGGACACCAGCAACGGGGCGTGCGAAGAAAGTGCAGTGGGTTGCCGCGCGCCGCCCGTGACGCACGTTTTTCACTTATGCGCCCGCCGCCGGCGCCGCCCGCGCCGCTTTACGACTAGTATTACGTGGTATTACTGTCTAACACAAATATGAAAACAATCAAATACTGCATCGTATTTGGCTGCCTAAATACCAACAAGGACCGGAATCTCTCTTTTTTTGCACTTCGGAGGACATCGAAAGGCAAGTAAATGTACATACACCATATATATATACAACGTTTATCATAATATGTATATAGACCCGAAGTTGGGCTATTCTGACCGAGCATACGATTAACTTGACGTGTACAAAGGTTGGATATAGCATATTCGAAATCCTCATACAAATGTAAAATTATTTTTATCGCAGAAATTTGCAACAACCCAACTTGAAACAGTGTTAACTATTATTGCGTCTCCTGGCTAGCTGCTAGGCACAAAACATACGCTTCTATCGCGCTATGCCACAAATTAAAAGTTAAAAGTCCACTTAGGATCTTACGCATTTAATAAGTTAAGTAAGATATCATGAAAGTTTTTACAGGATCAACAATCGAAAAGGAAGAGAAAAGTTATGAAAGATTAGGTACCTTTTTAACGTTCTCCTCGGTTGGCAGTAGCTAGGAATACGGCCTATCGTTGACTCGGTTTTATCATTGCATAATCACCACGTAAACATACATGTATCATTGTAAATAAATCATTGTTGTTTTCACAAATAAATGTTGACGACGATAGGTTTTGCTGTCAGTTTTGCTACAGTCACTGCCATAATTGACGGATAACCGATACCGTCTAATGCAAAGATAAAAAGGTTTTATCACGTTGCGTGAATTTGAATGATGAATATCTGGGGTGCGTTTAGGCAAGCCAGTCGTATAAATTTTAGCTGGACAAAATTATTTATACGGAGCTCATGAAACGGCGTCATAGCTTTATTTTAAATTCAATAGACAGGTACAGCGTAACCAGACCAAAAAGTACGGTTTTTGCTACCATTCATCATCTGACTGTTCACCGTACTACATCATTCATACTTCAGCTTTGACCGTGCTTTTTGACTTGTAAAGTATTTTTGACACAGCGCTTGATGTAATATCTCTCTAGGCCTGATAAATTTATTAGTATACTCTGTATACACTTATTCTTTATTTCGTACTAGCTTGTACCCCCGACTTCTGTTAAAGCATGCAACCTCCGGAGTTGACATGCAAACTTTTTTGATGTTACAATATGCGTCCATTTTAAAAACAAGATTGATATTTTAAAGCTGTCTTGTCCGAGTTGTCAATAAAAAAATGTATTACTTCAAGGAAATTGTGTTTGCATGTATTTGAAATGTTAATTTGTTCATTAAATCATGAGGAATTACAACCCGTAAGTATTTCGTCCACGTAGAATTCGGTTTGTAGCTGTTTCCTGGGGAACTGTTCGTATTTTCGGGATAAAAAGTATGTCCTTCGTTTAGTTTAAATTTTAGCCAGTAATTTTCACATGTTGGACACTCTAAACGGGCTATTTGATATTTATCTAGTGTAAGTTTTATCCAAGTTGGCTGTCCTAAACGCACTCCTGGATATTGTGATTTTGTTGACTTTTAAATGTGTAGCGGATCCGGATAGCGATCATACGTCATGATAGGCCTACGTCATCCATACTAAATAAAGACAACTACAAACAGAAGTAACAACTTTTATGGCGGACGTAATAAATTGCCTAAATAGTTAATTATTAGGAGCTTTTATTTATCTTACAATGTTTGGGTCAAATCTTACAAGTTGAATCAGAACCACTTCCTCTTATCCTACGGACTTGAAATTTTGCATACTTGGCAAAGTCCGATGACAATGCATTATTATGGTGACAGCCAGCTGATCTGATGATGGAAACGGAAGGTGGGTAGTGGAACTCCTTGATGCTTACCACCTCAAAAATAGGCACATTATTTATTGGTGGCTCTTCTGTTGTTAACTGTTCTCATAATATGAGAGCAAAGGTCATTGACCTTGTCACAAAACAGCTGTTACATGGTTATCACGTTGTGGTTTTTACATTTCGCGAAAAAAAATTACGAGAACTTTTCATGAATGAAAAACTGCGAAATGTCAAAACTCGTAGAACTAACATTGTTCGCCGTGACGTGCAGAATTTGCACCCTTCGGGCTTATACACATATTATGATACAAATTGTATATATATATATATATATATATATATATATATATATATATATATATATATATATATATATAAAATAAAGAATTAGGTAGGTACCCACTTTTTTATTACCTACTCAAAACTTATTTAATCCGACGCCTGCAGATAGATATAAAAAACAAGTAAAGTTATATCGAATTATATCGCGTATCGTGTCTCTACTAATACTGCATCGTATTTGGCTGCCTAAATACCAACAAGGACCGGAATCTCTCTTTTTTTGCACTTCCGAAGGACATCAAAGGCAAGTAAATGTACATACACCATATATATATAAACTGTCATTGGCCGCAGCTATATCCGTCAATTGCCTAATTTGACTAACCGCGTATGCAGCATAACTGAGGACCCCACTGCAACTTACAGCCTATTCCTAGGAATACCGTCGCCTTGTCTGTCGAGTTAATTACTGCCGTTGCTTAATCACGCTATCATTAGAAGGGCAGTAGAAGTAGCCGGTGAAATTACAACAGCTAAATTGTCTCTGGGTGCCGAAACGTCAAGAAATAAAGAGACCCTTAAAAGCCCAAGGAAAATACCGACAATCCCAATTCGAAGTCAGGGCGTTCCACAGAGGAACTCGTTTTGTAAGAAGTGCGGTAGTCAAATTGGTAAGGCGAAATCAGGTCAAAAAGCTCTTCGAGCTTCTCTTGCGCCGTCCTCATTACCGGGATGATACAGAACTGTTCCTTCTGAGGTGACGTAGCTATCCATTGTCGGCCGTGTGCTGTCACTGATCCTATTATAACGATCTACACGTCAACGCTCCATATTTTTGATGACGTTCGGTTATTTTCCGTGTTGCTTTAAATGCCTTACATTCCACGAACCTATTCTTAAATGTTTTTCTTTGTGTTGCTTCCGGGGATTCCTAAATTAGCACTATATAACACTAGAAATTGTCACTGCGTTTCAACTAACATTCTTGTCTGAACCAAGCCCGGAGCCGTATGTGCATGTGTGAGGTGTACAATAAGTGCATTGCCACAGTATTAAAACTACTTTTTTAATATGGAACTGAATGATGAGACGAGCAAGTCGTTCGCCTGATGGTAAGCGCCACGCCTGCACATAACAATTGCAGTGCCACCCAGAACCATAAAAAGCACTGCAAGTAGGTACACTGAATTGCATTGTGCTCACCCTGAAACAGATATTATTTTATATACCCAGTAATTTCGCTGGCTACAATGCTCTTCAAACCAGAACATAGTAATGCTTGTGCACTACTGCTTGGCGGTAGAACAACTGGCATGTACGTGGCTGGCTGTGGTATTTACCCAGACGGCTTCCCGCATACGAAAGACGTACCACGAGTGGCATTGCTGTGTTTTTTCCAGTAGGTGTTACATTATACATTATTCTTGAAAAAAGCGCCATCTCTTGACAGGCCTTAAAACAAACTTGCTTTTCCTCATCACCTTTTATACAAGGAGCTAGTAGCATCACTGTATTAACTATTACAATATGGATTGTAAAACTGTGGTACCAACTTATGTTTAGGGATCCACTACGCCACCGACTTGTAAGTAGGTATTTCACAGCTGCATGCAGATGGCGCTAATAAACAACTAGGGCCAAATTTTCTAATATTGTCGATTAATCTCAAGTGAAAAATACTGTTTTCAATGCATACTTTGTGAAGAAGGTGGAAATCAAACACAATCTTCGATTTTAAAGTGCGTCGTTTAATTTATCTGCCTCCTACTGCTCCTACCCATATTATATGTCCCTCAAGCGCCAATCGTATATCGTGTTAAGCCAAATTAGGGTGTAGATTCACTACGACGACGTCTTATAATGCCAAAAGTACGGGTGGTAGTCGTACTATTGTCCCATTACGTTTATCTCAACTTGTAGGTATCGTATTTTGGTATAAATGAATGCAAATAATTTGATTTCTTGTTTGAATCGACAATAATCAGACCGTATCTCATTAGTCGCAGTGAAGCTATACCGTCATCTGAGCTCAACACTGTAGAGGGCTTCCTATTAATAAAATAAATTTGTTTATTTTTCACATCACTTGCTTATATTCAAATTCAATTCCAGGACCTAACCTCGATCCAATGATTGTAACCTTGACAGCCACTGCTGTCCCTCGTTACTAGGGATGTCCTCATTACAAAGCCTGCCAACGCGACATCCGAGTGGCGCGGTGGCGCGGCGCTTGAGGGACATGTGGATAGGGGGCAGTAAGTACATTTGAATAGTTTTGGTACATTAGTGTACTTTTTAAGCCAACTCCTATAATAATAACGAAGTGTTGGTTTCCGGGGCCACCACGGGGGCACGCATAGCTCCACAGGTGAGGGTTTGAAACTTGAACGTGAAGGCACGTCGAACGTTATATTGTGTATTAATGTATTTTATGAAATGAGAACAATCGTACAAAATGAAACCTCTTTATCTATTTTGTGCTTAGGGCGCGGCCCGAGCACGCCAACAGCACATACGAAACTCGTGTGCAGACGAGTGGTCCGATGGCAATATGCATAATATTGCCATCCATTTGCACGCACTATTTACCGTCAAAATTCTTATATTATTCGATCATCTATAGCTTTTAACAGCATCTTGAAGTCTGAACTCTCCAGCATAGATCTGTTTACTAGTAGTATAGCGTCAGCAAATGCAATAATCTTCAAAAAGTATACCACCGCCTACGAGTTGTAGTGGCTATGCATGTTAATGACTAGAAATTTACTTTTAAGACACTATTTTGTATGTTATCTTTTTTAACTTACTTTATTACTATCTGTGGAGACTTGTAATTGGCTCTTTGTTAGCTACTTGTACTCATGTTTTTGTAATTGATAGCTGTAAGTCCCCCAAATAAAATAAAATAAAATAAAATAAATAAAATAATATTTAAAGCTTAGAGTATATATAGGTATAGCGCGCGTAGGCAAGCTCAATGCGTAGCGTAGGCAAGCTCAATGCGTAGCGTAGGCAAGTGAAATAGTGAGAGAAAGTCAGAAATAAAAATTAAGGATTTATTTTTTTATAGCTATATATCTCTATATATTTACATTATCATCACAATAACATTTACCGGATCAGTCCAGCTGTTCTCAAGTGATGCGTTTACCGAACAACAGCATTTAATTTTTATTTATATAGGTTACTAGAATTTTAAATCACAAGTGCAGATAATGTGCCGGTGTAAACTATTGCTTTCCATACTCATAGCAAACATCATTATCGAATAGGCCGAACGCGTCACATCACTATTTAAGTCCGCGGGATGCGGGGCAGTGCGGGCGGTACGTGTAGCCCCGCGTCTCACGTCTTGTTCACCCCCGCGAACGAAATGAACTTGAACTTAAAAGTATTAAAAATGGGCTTACCGGTGAAATGTGATGTTAGAATTTGGTTTAGTGTGTTTCCGAGTATCGTTTTTACAAGGTGTTATTGCACATTTAACCATTTTTTTAAGATAAATCTGCTAAGAATTCGCAACGGGCGCTCAAATTGCTAGTACCTACTCGTAAAGCTACTAGCGCTTGTGGACAGGACGATGCCATGTTCTCCCCGTGCATACTGTTCGCACTTAGGAACACGCGCTCTTTAGTTATGTGTACTCTAAGATTTAAAGCAACACCAGTCATCTCACCACTCTTCTCACCAATCTAGAGCATTGATCATACGCAAAAATAAAATCGTGATAGCAATTGTCTTGTCTAAAGCAATCGTGAGCATCGAACTGCGTCTTGTCTCAACTCATCAACTAGTGGGTACGGTACCATCAGGTATTGTATAGTAGCAGCAGGCAGAAGTAGCGGGTCGGTGGAGACACAACAACCAAATGGGAATACAACGCCTTGCCTTACCTTACCTGATGTCACAGAATAATGAATAGTACAAGTATGTGATGACGTGACACGAGTGCTGATGTCATCACTTGATCAGGAGGAGGTAGATACTGTACCGTGTACATATTTGGTGGCATTATTACTTCCTCAATTAAATGATGGGTCGGTAGGTAGGAGGTACACTCCTTTTGGTCCTATTCAATGACATCATCATACAGTCACTACAATAAGCACTAGGTGCGGTGAGGTGAGTAGGTACTGTGGAAGTCAATCTTTTTGTGTTTGGAAGACAATCCTTGCATGTCTTTATGGGTGTAGATATTATGAACTGTTGATCCGTATCAGCGGGCCGATTCAGAACCTCACGATAATTCGTTGTCGATCGATTCGGTTTGAAATCTTACGACGCAAAATATTGCACACATAACAAATTCCGTAAATGCAACATGTAATCGATACCGATTTTGTAAACGAAACCGTATTGAATTTTCAGGGCGGAATAGCTCGAAAGGTAACATACAAAACAAGATCGATAATAGTCGAATCGATTCGGTCTTCGTTATCGTGACGTTCTGAATCGGGGGACTGGGCCGTCTCCGTATAAGGAAAGAGCCAAAGGAATTCCGTAAGTCCGTACTCAGTAATTTCCAAGTGTGGATGTTGACATGAGAGAGAGTCGTCCAACGAGACGGTGATGATTACAGTGTCTGTAAGTTACCTACTTAGCTGTCTTCTTCCTGTTAAGCTGTTGTCTTCAGTTCAGGAACATAACTTATGAATAAAAAGAACAAACTAAGTACTTACATATAGATTGCAGCAAGACGCTTGGTGTCCTACATAAGGTGAGACGGTACTTCACACTGGGACAGTTTTTGAAGCTCAGGTCCGTTCGTGTGTGGAGTACTGTTGCCAGCTTTGGGGCGGATCGGCTAAGTACCAGCTGGCAGCTTTGGAGGCTGTAAATCGGCGTGCACAGCGACTTATTGATGACGAAAAGCTGGTCGCTACCAAGATGTAAAGTCTTGAACACCGATGTAAGCTAGCGTGTCTCTCGATCTTCTATAGGATACATTTCGGCGAATGTGCACAGGAACTTCACGACCTAATTCCACCCTCCCCCTTCCATCACAGGACGAACAGAAAGTCGGCCAAATATCATCCCTATATAGTAGACATTCCGCCAATTCGAATAATGCGTTTTGGTTCCATGTTTATAGTGCGTACTGCTAAGGAATGGAACTCCTTGTCGTCTTCTCTGTTTCCTGTTACCTATAATTTAGGTATCATCAAGGCTAGAGTAAATAGGTATCTTCTAAATCTACGTCCTTTATCTTCAACCATATCGTCGCTTAACGTCAGGCGAGATGTTGGTCAAACGCAAATTTATCACAAGTACAAAAAAAATGACGAACGAAACAGAAGTTAACTAAAATTGTCATGTCTATGAATGACATAATGAACATTTTCCAGAACACGAGTATAAAGATCTAGCAAGTAGTACCCACCTAGTCCGAAATGAAGTGACAACAATAAAACCAGCCGAAAACGTCTGACAATAAAACAATGGCGCTGCCGTGTCCTAATTAGCAGGCGCGCATGACGCTGCACGTACTTATTGTGTTGACAGCGCCGGGAGCAGTCACGGGCGCGTCTCCACGTCGCCTGCATCACCAGTATTTAATGTACTTTGTGTGCATCACCGCGCCGCACCGCATCGCACCGCACCGCTTCGCACCGTGCCTGTTGGAGTTTGCTTCACTTCTGCGATCTTCTTTTGTCTGAGGTAGGTTATAGTGTTGTCCACACATTCCCGGGTCTAAAATCGGACAGCACTGACGAAGCTCAGGGCAAGGTCCGGGGCTCCCGGACACTGACAGCCCGGATGCACCTGACACGGATACATTTTGTATTAACGTGTTCACAGTTTCAGTTACAGTTCAAACATTTTTCGCCGTCCCTGACGGAGCACTGACGGGACCCTGACCCGGAAAAGTGTAGATAGCGCTTTATTATTATTAGTATTAATTTCATTGAAAAAAAATAAAAATTAAAGACGAGAAGCCAGGCACCCAGTGTTCTGACGATCTAGTTGCGCCACAGAGAGCAAGCGCATCCAGTGGACAAAGATGTGGGTGTCCCATCGGTCCGCCAAAGTGGCCAGGATGCTGTCAGTGTCGGTGCTGGCGCGCAAACGACTCGACAGCGATGCACTACGTTTTCTGATGATGGCATGATAGCCATCGATCCTCAAATCAGCAAACATACTGGAGGCGCTGCAGAAGCGCGGCTTTATACATAATTAAATATAATTACGTAACACCAGGCCACAAAACTCTTATGGCGACACCGCGCATGACGTGACGCACGCACGCGGGGCGGCGAGCTGTGCGGCGCGCGCGCAGCGAGGTTATTTTCAAAATCCCTACTGACTAAAACGGAAAAAACAAAATCCCCACTGCGCACACATGCAAATGAAGTGGGGATTTCGGAAATAATCGTCTCCACTAACTTCCAAAAAATAAAATAATACTTATTTATTAGGTACGCTGACAAAGAAATGTTTCAAATGATTATGTATCACTGATCCTATAAAAACAGATTTTGTACGATCAGTGTTATGCATCATATACTGTCGCGACGCGAATGACATGGTCCTGCCGCGCCGGGCGCCGGGCGCCGGGCGCCGGGCGCCGGGCCCGGCCGTGTGCGCGGGTCGATCCGCAAACTTGTTGGAAAATGTGCTCCCGTGCTACAACATCTACATTAGCCGCGTTGAGGGCTTCCAAATACGATTTACAATTCCGTTCAAGAATAAACTTAAACAATTATGATATAATTCCCGTTGGAAAAAATTTCATCTACTACCATTACAAGTGTTAAAGATTCAGAAGATAAGCAGAAAATCGATTACAACAAGTATTATTATTTATTATTATTCCCGAAATTCCTACTGCCTTTGCGTGTCTATCGAAGTGGGGATTTCGCGAATAACAGCGCAGCGATGCATCCACGCAATCAGTCGCCGCCGCACCGCCGCCGCACCGCACCGCGCCGCGCCGGAGAGAGCGAGCTCCAAGACGGCGACGGAGCGGCGCGGTCGGCGGCGCTGACATCATGCGTGATGGGTCAAATGCCACCGCTGATACATTATTGACATCTGATATTAAAAATCTAGGTATTAATTACTTAGTATACCTACCTAAGTACTTACAAATACAATAATATCACAGTTTTACAAATACTGTGATAATGTAATTTTCAGTATTAACTCATTGAGCTATTAAGTTTATACTACGTATAGAGAAGACACCGCACATCAGTACCGTGTTCCGTTCTAGTGCAGCCATCCGGTTGCACGTCATTCAGTTGCTTGCTAGCTCTTGAGCGACAGTCTTGTTTGTTTTTAAACGAAAAAACGTTCACACGCATTAACTTTGCCCTCGTGTGTGTTAAGATATTGCATTAATAATTCCAGTAATAATTTTAATTCAAACAAAAATTTAAGCGTACGCCATGTTGCGTCATTTGTCATAGACTAAAAGTTAAGATGTGACATTGTGTTTGTAACAAGGGTAGGTAACAAATTAAGTACTCCAGCCCAGAGGGATGCTTTTAAAAAAATATATTTTAATTTACTCTAAATTTAATTTGAAAAATATTAAAATAAAATTACAAAGATCGAAACTCGTTCGAAGTATGAACAGAGAATGCCTTAAAAACTAAAAGTAAATTTCCATGCGGTGCCCAATTGACGTCAATGGCCAAGTGCTGACACCGCGCCTCGTGCTCGCTGGGTTGCCAAACTGGGTCGCTGCAAGCGCATCGCTTTCCGTATGTTAGCCTTGCGTAACTCCTCCCCCCGAAGAACAGCGACTATTGAAGCTTGTCGTAAATTGAGCTGGGGGTTGATTGGGATCAACCCTGCTTGCTGTTGGAAGGGCATATACGTGCGTCAGTTCAGCTTGACTTTGTTCTGGTGATTTTCGTATCTTCTCAGCTGATTTCGAGCGATATGTCTTGTAGAGCAAGCCAATGATGAGTGCACATGCACTGGTTAGAACCACGTACATAGGGATCGTCGTGTGGTATAAGCTGTAGTCGACATCGTGTTCCAGTTTCAATGGTGGCTGCAATACAATGTGGCTAACACCACTCATAGGACGCGGAGCGTTACCAAAGAGGTCTAGAAGGCATTCTAAACGGTTGCGGGTTATAATTCGCAGGAGGAGCGCGCATTATCTGCTGGGTGCGCGTGGGATCACGTGGTGGTTGCATATGACTCATTGGATTAGGCCTCCAATCGTGATTAGGTTGTGGTTGCACAGGGAACTACCTTGATGGACCAGGCATGCCAAACACAGGTTGCTTCGGCACGAAATTATTCAACGGCAAATGGAAATGCGGCAAGTTAGTCAAACAATGGTATAAATAGGGGATCGGACAACTTTTCAGAAAGTGTTTTATATTAACTACAACTGATATATATAGCCATGAAAAATACTATTTTAATTAAATAACGCTCTAAAAGAACCAAAAAACTATGTTTAAATATTATGTTTCAAATATTGCCGCGCAAAAGGTCACCTCAAAATTTGTGACGTCATATGTAGGTAGAAAACGACAATCTCTGCGAAATAAAACTTGCAAAGAGATTTAAATACGTTTTGTGAAGTTTGGGGACGATATTGTAGTAATGAAACGAAAAAATTAGCAAAAATACATTTTGTGAAAAGCAAAAACGTAAAATAAACACAAGCTTGACTCACGGCATTTGCCTACAAATGACGTCATGCGCTGTGATTGTTGTTTCGTTTGAGATGAAGAACAGATTAAAAATGTCAGAATTATTAGACTGTATTTATTGATTTAAAAATATAAATCATTATTATTTCACAAAAATATTGATTGAATGATCTTTCTGGTTCGACGAACATTCGTTCTAACTACATTTCAGAATTTTTCTCGTTTACTGTCCGATCCCCTATTACATAAATAAATAAATTAAACTTAATTATATACAGGGTGGGTCAAACCCACCCTGGTAATCCGGAAACCTGGTAATCCGGCTCCACCCAGTCCGCCCTGAGTCTCGCTCCTACGTCTGGGAAGAACATGTGCGTCTCCCATCCCTTCGCGCTTTCCTCCCATTGCCGCTGCCATACCGTTACATTTAGTGCAAGAGTTAGATAGGTAAGCGCCCCGGCCCCCGGCCCCGCGCCGATCAAGCGGACATGATTTTGTGGCCTTGTCATATTTTAACAATTTATATTAGATATTTATTGTAGTATAAGCAGTATAAGCTCCGTGTTCAATAATTTAATGAGGAAGATCTAAATGTAAATTAATTGCATTTTTTGTCTTCAAAAAAACTTTATCCAATTATAATAATAATAACTGCGAAAAAATTATGTCCATATCTTGTAAAGTTACGTTTATAAATCAATCAATTTTGGACTTCCCAAAAAATTCCTGCGCCGACCGAGTAACTGTCGTGACGTCACACCGCTGCGCCGCGCCGCGCCGCCGGCGCCGGCGCCGCTGCCGAGTCGAAGACAGCGGGCGCGCGCATTCAAATCAGTTGACAACCCTGGCGCAACTGCCGAGCGTAGGTATGAAAAGTGAAGTACATACATGAGATTGCCTTCTGTACTAGTCTATATTTTGTGGTTCTGTAGTCAGTCAACAGTTTAATTTGTCTATAGGAACGACAAGCTGTTGCAAAACGTTGGACAAAACGCGTATGTGCTATGAAAAATCATGGCGCTTTCGACCTCTTGTTCGATAGAAAACTACAACATAAAGCACTCTATTGCTGCGTGTTTATACTGCCAGTTTCGACGACTATTTATTGTTTCAGCGCTGCAGCGAACTTACGTTTAAACATTTAACAAAATGGAGCATGATCTTTGCTTATGATAGCTTCTCTATAGGTACGTAGTAATAATAGCTCAACGTATTAACCCCTGTTTTCGCCGTTTGTTTCGTTTTTGAGCATCAATGCATTGAGCACCAATAGGTATTTCTCAATCAATATTTTAGCTGTTCTTCTGGTACTTTATACTGTACAAATGATAATACATAAAAAACTTACAAGTTGGCTTGTCTGTACTTGATAATATTTGCTTGGTTGTAGTTATTAAGTTAGTAGACACAAAGCCGCGCGCCGCCCGCAGCCCGCCGCCCGCCGCCCGCCGCCCGCTCGGTAGCAAGCGGACATCATTAGAGTGCGGGGTACCGTGTTCGTCGTATATGTAAGTCGTTATAACGTCACGTCACGTTAATATTGATAACTGATATTGTTCTTTTATTGGTAATAAAATAATATTACATGTCAGCAGATATAAATATCCAAACAGTTAATATTCAGTATTTATTGGAACTTTATTTCAGGCAGGTATCATATATAACTATGGGATTATGTGACACTGTTCTTCGGCGACGTGTGAGGTGTGACGCATTGCGCGGAAACGTCGAAACACGACACTCTTCGGCCGAAAGGTGCGAAGTAGAACTGGTATATAGAACAAACAACGTTGGGGGGTCGATGTCGGGCTGAAGGGGCACTGTGGAATAAGGATATAGAAAAATGTTAATTGAACAATGTTGGTACAATTTATCCCCCTTTTTATGTAGTTCACATAATGGTTTGTAGTTCCAAAATCAGAACTAGATGGCGTTGGCGTCGAGTTAGCCCGCGGACCTCGTAGACGACAAGTGAAATAAATAAACGCCTCTCGATACTGCATTATATTATAATATATATATTATTATTTTTTTATCTGGCGAATGCCTTTATTGCTGAAAACAAACTATACTCTACTTACTAAAACTAAACTAACTACTTACAAGGAGAAACAATTGGACAACCCATAGACCATTAAAGGCCTGTAGATAGCTCAAATGCTCCAACCCACTAGGTACCAGTTGGTAGCGTACCCAAGATGCTGGCAGTATTGCCCCGTTGGATTGTAATACTGATACGTTGAGCCAAATAAGTCCCAGAATTTTGGTCACGCGTCGCATCGATCAGGCGCTCTGACAGTCTTGAAAATACGACGAGCTCCCGGTCCCCACGGACCCAAAGTCTCTACACCAAACGGCTCCAATATAATATATATATCAAATATAATTTTATTATAGTATATACGCACGCACATAAAGAGTGCAAGCCGCTTCTCTTTTGCATTAAAAATAAGTTGATGCTGTGGCTGTATGACATTATGCTGTGGAAGTATGCAAAGTAAACTGCCCCAGCCGTAGCCGACAATCTATATATCTATCTATATGTTTAATTTAATTAATAAGTCTCCCAGAAAGAGCATCAATGTGTGGACCCCACTGTAACCTGGGGTTTATGCTATATGCTTATACCCCCGCAGGGGTACCGTCGCGTCGCGTTGTCTATGTCAAGTCTTTAATCATTAAAATCACCTGGAATCCAGTAGACCAACGACTTCCAAGTCGTACAAGCTGGGGCCTTACGTCCAGCAGCACGTACGACGATGTTCCTTAGTCCGGACTTCTGGCCAGAAGGTGTGGTCTATCGGCGCGACGCTACAGGGAAGCGAAGCCGCCACTTGAATTCACTAAATTTAAGATATAGTGTTCTATGAATTCATTGAGCTAAACAAATAGAGAAGCAAACTTCATTACCGCGTGTCAAAAAAAGTGTAACCCAAAGATTTAATATAGTATCTTTTTCTTTGGTGTAACCACTATATAACCGCGAAGATGTAGCTGAGAAACAACTAAACAAATCAAGGAAACATATATCTGTCTCGCTTACACAAGTAGCAGGAACATTACCGTCGCTGAGATTAGACAAAGATCGCAAATTCATGCAATGGCGGGTTGGTGTTGCCTACCGTATGAAATGTTACCCAAAAAAAATTTTTTTTATTTCATTTATTTATCTCACAAATATAAATAAAAAGAAGATTTTTAATGTCGCTTTAAAATAAAATAAATTCATTCAAGCTATTTAGTTATGTATTTGTTATAGTAACGATGTTTAATGAAAATTAAATAATTTAGACATGTTCTCTTTCAATATTCACCTAGTCTTGCCATAAATAATGAACAAAGAAAAAAAATGTTCTATTGCAAATAACATTTATTACTTTTACAGTGTGTTAGTTTAATACATAAATATAAAAAAAATATAAATAGCTTATTCAAAGTGGTCTGCATTGGCTGCAATACAGTCCTTTAAACGTTGAGGCCAGTTATCAATAGAAGCACGCACTCTTTCCATGGGAAAATTCTTCACTGCCAATCGTACGGATTGTTTTAGGGACTCCAAATTATCGAGGCGTTTAGAGCAAGCCGTACTCTCTAAAACTGACCATAAATCATCCAGCGGATTAAGATCGGGACTAGACGACGGCCAGTCTTCAGCTCTGACGAAGTCCAAAACGTTCGTTCTATAGGTACCCTAGGCACAAATTATTAATATATTATAATAAAAAATACTAGACTGCACCCGCGACTTATTTCGTGTGAATTTCGAGCCGAATCAAATGGCATTTACCAGCCTGCCAAACATATACTACGGAACATAAGGATAAACACTAGGAACCTCTATGCTAAACTTCAAATTTCTAGAACCAGCTGTTTAGGTTGAGCGTTGTTTTGTCAGTCTGTCGGTTTATTCTCTTGTATGATATTAAAACATGTATTTCTTAATCATATTATTGCAAAAGTATTTGAAATCAGAGGAAACGAAGTAACTTATTCCATAAATTTGAAATTCTCCAATTAATGTGGGAAACCGAAAAGATGTTTTAAGTGGTAACACTGAAACTAAATTACTACATTCGGTGTTTTATTTCAGTTTTTGCATATGTGTAATATATATATCAATATATATCAATGTATGAATTGTATAATATATAAATATATGTTAGTCTCTGATAAATTTACTCCGATGTACCTTTATTATTATATGAAGCATTACGGTTGATTCTTCATATTGTGTAACGTCGGGCAAGGAAAACTTTAAACATTTTGTGTTTTCGCGTTTAGTTACAAGTTGTTGCCCGCGAACCACATAACACAATATCTAATACATTACTTGCGTACTTGTTCACTATCCTTCCTATCTACTTTAAAAGTTATCGATGTGTCATCAGCAATAAGAACAATATCTGCGAATTGTTTCACCATGAGAGGTAAGTCATTTACGTACCGACACTAAGAATAAGAACGGCTCTAACATTGAACCCTGCGCCTGCGGTGGGGTACCGCAGGGATCAACTTTAGAATCAGGTACCGCATTGTCCTAAAGATCCTGAAGAAGTGACGCCATTTTTACCAACTTTTTGCTTTCTATCAGTTAAGTAGGGCCCTACAAGATCCAAAGCGGTTCCATGAACTCATCAGTGGCACCAGTGGCGGAGTTTACGAATTAGAGGACTGTGCTCTATACAATCAAAGCCTCGGAGAGATAACAAAAACTTCGTCGCAGGAAATTATCATGTGTCCGTCTACAATAGTCGTAATTTTTACGACATGAGATGACACTTCCAGATGTCATTGTGAGGCGTCTTTAGGTAGGAAATGGCTGACATTGCCTGCGCAAGTGTCGGAAGTGGTGTCAATTGTAAAACAGCGCTTCGTTCACATTTCCGACGTGAATGTGACCAAGCATATATCATGCTGAATTGACTCCTGCAGTTCGACTGCAGGTACTTACGTTGCTTATGTATAGTGTTTAAGTAGATACTAAGTACTTGAAGAAGCAGTGTACCTATTGTTTGTTATGGCAATGAAGTCTTCTACCTGGGTATCGCTAGCACCGGTCCCCGCGCGCCACGGCTCGCCGGCGGTCGCGGTCGGTACCTGCAGCGCCGGAGCCGGCTACCTACCTGTTTTCTGCCACCAGTCGTGGCGCAGGTAGTAGGCACATTTACCTTGAACAATGTCGGTATAACCAGGCCTAGCGTACTCCGCACTGTAGGTACGAAGCTACAAGTACATAGCCGGACACCGACGACGTCGGGTCGCGCGTCGTTACATGTGCCGCGTCAGAAGAGAAGAGCTATGCGATAGAAAGAGAGGCGCTCTGTAAATTAATATGACTGGTAGGTATGCAGCGCTACGCGAGCTGAATTGAATTTTATTGCATCATAGCAAGAGTCGGTATTTGTATAAATTTCTTTGCGGAGTGATACTTCTGTCCCTTGGTATTCTGTGGTATAACAAAAAATCTTAAGCTAAAATAACACCAATACCTTTATTGCTATAGGATAAGCAGTTTCAGAGATCACTTTAAACTCACACGTTCTAACTATGTATATAGAAAACATAAATGTCGGGTTATTTTCGATTGGATTGACAAAAATCTTTATTTTTTCGAAGTCTTCAGGCGCCGAATTCTTCGTAGTCCAAGATATACCTCCACAGCCATAACGATTGAACAATGGAGTAGATACAATGAACAACCTCAAAAGTGATCAATCAATAGGTAAACATAATATAATAATAATATAATATCCTAATCCTAATCACCGTAACTACTAAACGGATTTTGATGAAATTTGGAATAAAGTTTAAGTACTGAATTGAAAGATAGGCTATGTACATTTTTAAAAATCAACCCCCAAGTGGGTGAAAGAGGGTGGTAAAGTTTGTATGTAGCATTTTTATTCCTTGGTTCAATTCGCTCAAAACTCTGTACAAATAAACTTTAAACTAAATAATGAAACACATATTTTTTATTTTTTCAAGACTATTTCTAGGAAGGGTGTATGAGAGTTTTAAAGTTTGTACGGTTTTTTTCAGTGTATGCTTTATTCCGTAGTTCAATTCAATTACAACTCAGAACAAATAAACTTTAACATAAATTTTGAGAACATGTTTTTTTTTAAAACTACTCATATACATTTAAGGGCTTTTTATAGTTTGTATGGTATTTTTTTAATTTTAGTTTTATTCATTCAGAACTCGGTACAAATAAACTTGAAACGAAATAATGAAACACGTATTTTTTATTTTTTCTATACTACCCCCAGGGTGTGTGCAATAAAGTTCTAAACTTTGCACGGAAAATTTTATTGCTTGGTTCAATTCACTTAAAACTTGGTTTAAATCCTAATCATAATATAGTATCATATAATATATAATGTATTATGTAATATATAATATAATACATAATATACAAAATTTTTTTCGCCGCTCGCTTGGTGGCAACGCTTCACCAGAACAATTATTGCAGTGCCACCCAGAACCTGAATACCATAAAAAGCAATGCGTAGCGTAGAGACGTCAGATATTAAGTCTCATATTATTATGCCCAGTGATTTAACTGGCTACAATGTCTTTCAAACTGGAACATAGTAACGCTTACGCACTATTGCTTGGCGACAGAATAATTGGCAAAACTGTGCTAAAGTTTGTATGATATATTTTTATTTTAGGTTGATTCAATCAAAAGTTGGTACAAATAAACATTAAAATAAGTAATAAAACACATATTTTTATACTACCTACCTACATTTAGGAAGTATGCAAAGGACTTATAAAGTTTGTATGTATTTCATTTTAGTTCGATTCACTCAAAACTAGGTTCCAAAATGTAACAATACATAATGTAAAAAGTAATGTAATATATGATATAATATATGATGTAATATATAAAAAAAATTTCGCCGCTCGCCTGATGGCAAGCACAACGCCTGACCACAACAAACAAACTTAATACCATTAAAATCACTGCGGAGAGCTGCACCCCGGGACATCATATATTAAGTATCATATGCCCAGTAATTTTGCTGGCCACAACCGGAACGCAGTAATGCTTGAGCACTACTGCTTGGTGGCAGAATAACTGGCAAAGCTGTGGTACCTACCCAGACAGTCTGCCGCACACGAGAGACCTAACTCAGTTTCTAATAATATTATAAATGCAAAAGTTTATGTGTATGATGTTTTCATTCACTCAAATCTCGGTACAAATAAACTACAAAATAAATAGTAAAAACCTTTTTTTTCTAAACTGCCTCTGTAAGGGGTGCAAATGAGTTCTAAAGTTTTTTATGGAAAATTGTATTTCTTGGTTCGTTTTAATTTTATTTCACTAAAACCTCGGCTTAAATAAACTACAAAGTAAATAATGAATTATGTATTTTATATTTTACAAAATTACCATTAGGTGCAATAGAGTTCCAAACTTTATATGGAAAATTGTATACCATGGTTCGAACAAATAGACAATCGGTGATGGGGCATGCCTGTTAGGCAATTTCGTATATTTAATACGGCAACCCATGTTCGGCGCGGGACATCCGAGAACAAACCGTCGAACACGTGCTTAACAATTGAAGCGAGTTCGCAAATACAGAATCATGATAGATTCGGAAATAATCATACGCAGCGCAGCCGAGCAGCCGACTACTTTTCTTACTTGCGACATATCAATTTCCACGCGGGCGAAGCCGCGGGGCGCAGCTAGTAATATAATAATAGGTAAATAGTGTTGCACTTGCTTTCTACGTGACTAAGTAAGTCTTGTAATAAAAAAGTGACGATGCAGTAGATAATTGTATTTGTATGCTACAGCAGCACTCGACGCTACAGCAGCACTCGACGACCTTACAATTATTATTTTGTTACAGATTCCACGCTTGCAATAGTTTTGGAACTTGTTCGATCGGTCACATCAGTATTTATTATGGCTGTGAATAAAGTGCTGCTACTCTTCGCTTGCGTCGCTCTGGTAAGTTCACCCGCTTCTGACTCGAATGTTTCACGAACAGATGAAGCCGGGAGGTGTCAATGTGAACGATGGTATACATATTGTGCAATGTATTTGTTGGCAAGTAAACTAATTTTCTCTTTTCTTTCAATATCACACCTCCTTGGCAGAGCATCTGCGGTGGGGTGGCGCGGGCGGAGCAGCAGGGTGCGAAGGGCGCGGGGGATGCGGGGGGCGCGGCCGCCGTCGAGCGGGCGCTGTCTGCGCTGCAGGCGGCGCTCGCGAGCATGCTGGCCGCGCCGGCGGGCATGCTCGCCGCGCCGGCGCCGCGCCGCCCGTGGCTGGAGCACGCCGACGCCGTGCACGCGCAGCTCGCCGCGCTCGCCGCCGCGCTGCACGCGCAGGTCGGTGCCACACCCCCACTGCACAGACCCTCGCCTCGCGCCAGATCGCAGCGAGCGTGTACTGCACGAGCCGTGCTCACTTGTCTTGTGCTGTGTAGGTAGTGCTCCACACACAGACATATACAACGTGTAACATAAATGTGTAGTAATAATTAAACCACGCATATAGAAGCTTATTAATAATTCAAGTCCAAGTGCAAATCACCAGAAACTTTTTAAAATCACAAGATATGATAATTTAAACATTTCTGGTAATCAAGTTCATTTCAACCCTAACAATCAGCTGATAAAGAGCAATGAACTTGTGACAAAGAATATTAGTGCGCCGCGTGTACAGATCTGACAAACAAATTTTATCTTCAGTTAGCAAAGCCAGCTGTCCTACCAACCTTACTTTACAACTAACTTTCAAGCAAACTGCTTTTTACGCGACTCCCCAAAAAAGGAATATAATGTTTTCGGGGTTAATGTATGTGCGTTTTTTTATTACAAAATGCCTCAACAGATTTGGATGTATGGGGTATCCTCGGAATCCTTAAATCATCCCAAGTGATAATGTTTTTGGCAGGGTATTTTTTTATTTTTATTAATGCTTACTTATTAATTACAGCATTAAACATCATCGCTCCAATTAACATTCAGGAATAAGGATCTAATCAGTGTAAACGCCTAATAAGAGCGAGCATGGCTGATGTTCTTAAAAAATACGTGAGGTCACCAACCACTGTAGGAATAGGATGTAAAAAACATCATGCATGAATTTCAACAGTAGGAATGTAATAGGCTGATAATGATGATTAAGACATTTCCAACATTTGATTTCATTGCATAGTAAAAGAGTGTTCGTAAGTCAGTAATCAATAAAGCGTCTTTACTTAGTCAGTTTTCAGAAATAAACCTGTTTAATCTTTGACAAAACGCGGCAAACACTAAAGCTATCAAACATTCGCCGCCGCTTCATGATTCGCTAGCCTTGTTTCGTATTGCACCAATCATAAAGATGTAATCCTAATAAATAATAGCCGCTGCTCCTCATTGGTCGAGCGGCACAAACAAAGTTACCTTCTAACGCCGCCCCATAAAACTCCACCGAAAAGGACCGTTTTCGTTTCGGAAATTCTTTTTAGGTTATTTCTGAATATGAATTCTAAGACGTCAAGTTGGATAAAAATTTAAAACTAATCAAGGCAAGGCTAAGTCGGGTACGTTCGCGGAGATTTTTTTGTATACCGGTTCCGGAACATGCAAAAAAACTATGGTAAAAAAAACTTAAACCTATGTTTTTATTATGGTTTTAATGCATTCAAATCTGTCCAGGCAATAAGAAGTAATGGTGGAATAAATAAATACATACATACGTAAACCCTGAATTACTCCTTTTTGGGCAGTCGTGTAAAAATGTGGAAATACCCTTTTTTACGAGTGGGTTCCGGAACGGAAACGACCGAGTCCGAAGATCCGTTCAGTATGAAATTCCGGTATTTGAGACTCGAAATCAAGCCCTTGTAAAATGTTCGGCGTTTTCAAAGACAGAGCGCCTAGGCCACAAAACAGATAAATACAGAAGTTAATCTCATGTATGTACTTTTCATACATTTCATACCGGACGGCGCAGGAAGTTTATGGGAGGAAAATTGATTGATTTAAAAATATAACTGTACACGATATCGACATAATTTTTTCGCAGTTACTATTATAACTGAATAAAGTTGTTTTGAAGACAAAACAAATGCGATTAGTTTACATTAACATCTTCCTCATTAGATTATTGAACACAAGGCTAACACAGCTTATACTACAATAAATATCTAATTTTAAATTGTAAAAATATGACAAGGCTACAAACTTATGTTCGCTTGTTCGGCGCAGGGCTGGGGGCTGGGGCGCTTACCTACCTACCTAACTATTTTGTGTTACGTGAAAACAAACCATCAAAATACAAGCAAATACCTACTTACCTCTCTGAAACAACTGGTAGCTTAAAAAACGACAATTCACCGTTTAATGTTGAATTTAAACAACCGTCCACCAAACAGTTATAATAACCTATTTTTCGTTGCTCCATTTTTGCACAAAAAAGTTCACAGACGCGTGTCTCAAGCGGATGGCACTCGCATCCCAACTGTGCCCAGATATCGTGTCTGTGAGCGGTGTCTATGTGTGCGTTGCTCGAGCGCACTTTGTATGTATGTAGATTTCTGTACTAATCTGTTTTGTGCCTAGGCACAAAGTAGCTCGGTCAATGACCCGTACTACCGCGACTAGGCCACAGCTTGTTAGGATTGTCCAAAATAATTCAAATAAATAATTTTTAAACTTTGTATGGAAAATATAATAGTGTTTTTTTGGTTGTATATTCTGCCCAATGATTCATGACTAGATACCCATACACACCTTTCAGTATTACTACACATTAATGTTATTCCCTGTATATATTGATGACTCAACAATTGAGGCATTCGCTGTGGCAGGTGAACGAAAGCAAAGACAAGATGTCGACGACGCTGCAGCACACGCAGCAGCAGCTCGCCGCCGCCGTGCAGCTACTCCGCGCCGCGCGCCCCGGCCTGGAGGAGGGGGCTGACGCCGCGCGCCCCGGCCTGGCGGAGGGGGCGGACACCGCGCGCCCCGGCCTGGAGGAGGGGGCGGACGCCGCACGCCGCGACCGCCAGGTACCCGCGTGCGCGCGCCGGCAGCCCTCGCGCGCACTTGTACTGAAAGATTATTGTTAAAATATTAACTTATTACGGCTTATTTAATTTCCTTGTTCCTTTAATTTGAGGATGACGGTGATCGTGTAATTGCAGGAGCACGCTGCGTGGGCGGCGCAGCACCCGGCGGCGGCGGCAGCGGCGCGACGCGTGCAGGAGGCCTTCAGCGACCTCGTGGCCGCCGCGCAGCGCGCGCAGGCCGGCCTCGCGCGCCTCTGGACTACAGAATCCAACTCAACCGCCGCCACCGAGCCCGCCGCTGCCGCCGCCGCCGCTGCCGCCGCGACCGCCGCTTAAGTAGGTCTCAACGAGAGTCCAGCTCGATAAACCTAAGGCACGACGTACTATACGCACTTCATTGTGTACTTATAACAAATAAATAATAAAATGATTCATAACACGGAATCAGTTGATTTATCAGCGAATGGAACACTGAGCTGAGCCACACACTGGACGGTTCAGAAGGGGCATGAAGGGAAGCTACTTATACGGTTGAAGATACAAGAAAACGGTTTGAAAATGTATTGGAGTTGCAGGATTAAAGATTTGCGATATCTGACTTTTGTAAACTTCAGTTGGTCTCAAAGAGACTTGATCCTTGTAAGGAACTGGATCGAGCGGCATCATAAAAAGAAAACGCAAGAACTAGTTCTTGTAGAAGTGGGTACCTAGGTACCCACTTCCTTCCTGACATTACTGTGTCCATGTTGTGTGTGTGCGATCCAGTTCCTTACAAGATCAAGTCTCTTTGAGATTAACTGAAGTTTAGAAAAGTCAGATATCGCAAATAACTTTAGGTCTTTGGTAACTGGTCGTTGTTGTATATGTTACCTGATGGTAAGCACCACGCCTGTCCACAACAATCGCAGCCCCACCCAGAACATTGTTAAGCAAAATCCTCGGCGGCACTGCACGGCGCTCGCCACCCCGATGAGCCACGGTATTTCAGAGATGCATCTAACTCTAATTATAATGGAGTCACGTGTGTCGTCAACTTAACGAAACTAGGACACCATCCGTAACTGTTTGAGATATTCTGAACTGCATTTACAGATTTTGGAAAAAATGTACAGTCAGCGATAAAAAATGCTAAATTAGCAAAAAAATTTTTTTGTGCCAATCGATCGTTTCCGGTAGGGATCTAAAGACTCTGTGGGACGTTTCCCTGTAACTGTAACGCTTAAGGTACCTGTCCTTAGTGCCCCGTCTCTAAAATCCAACCTGTCTAAAACATAATAAATGTGCGGATCTTAGTGTAGCGGGTAAATACGTAGGTACCTACTTCATTAGTTACCTATCTAGCTAGGAATAGGAAGACGTTCTAGGTTAGTCTCGCTCATCCCCCGCCATTTTGTTTCACCTCGCCTTATTCGCTTATATACGCTTTATTACGAAAGTTGTTGAGGAGCGGTCTAATGTAGGTATATTAGACCGCTGGGTAGGTATGTGGGTAGACACAGAACAAATAAATGAAAAAGAATGTACCGATTAGTGAATTCAGTAATTTTATCTAAAATAAAGAAATCGATCGTAGGTAAGCCTTCCTAAAATAAGATCAAACATAGGTTTTTGTGGTTTTAGGTTTTAGCTACCTCTGGGACCGCCGTTACGAGTATATATATAATAGGGCACAGCAAGTGGTTGAGTACGAGTATCTGTCTGTTGAGTGTCTGTGTGTGTTCTGTGGTATCTGGTAGAGCTGCTGACTATAATAATACTACCTACCTACGTATAGTACCGCTGTTAAAGACAACAAGTTTTCTGTAATTTATTCAATATTAAGGGTTTTTACCAATCTATCAATAACCTCTCATTGGCTACTCAAATGTGATCTGTAAACTACATTTGATACTTAAAAATTTACGAAATACCAAATCAAATAAATATTTTCAAATCATATAATTTATTTCCATAAACAAGACATTCCAGTAGGTAATACAATTTAGACGTCAACGATGTTAACTAAGCTGGGCTTGTATTGCATTACATTAGTTGGCTGTGGTGCGCAGAGCCTACACCAACACTATATCGACGCCAACCGCTACTAAGCTGTAAGTAATTAGCAAGGAAGCTACCATACAAATGCTCGGAAATATTAGCATTCAATCTCATTAGGTAGACAAGTACATAAAGTAGGAACTGATAACAGCTACGAACAATATAAATACCTTAACACCGTGTTACTATTGTATTAATAACAATTATTCTATACTATTGTGTAAGTAAGTACGTATTATCCTTCAGTTACACAGTAGGTGCATACACCTGCTTGCCTGCCTATTCAAAAGTGGGACTGAGCTGTCCGGCCGAGTGGCCGGACAATACGCTTCGCAGGTACCATCCTATTCAGGTAACTACAGACCTGAATCCAGTAAGTACTCATAATTCTTTATCTCATAATGACGAAAGGATAACGTAACCACCCGCCAAAAATGATTCAGAACTCGTCCAAATATTTCCATTTCATTTTGTGTTAACGTTTCGCCAGTTAATGAAATCACAAACACGCGGGATTTGGTTATAGAACGAATACAAATATACTAATTCTTTATTGTTTAACATGGTCCATGATAAACAAGATGATAAATGAATACTCTGCCTGTTGCTTTGCTATAGTGTTAGCTGTGTTTGATAGATGGTTTGCAAAAACATTTTTTTTATCATGTCATTTGCTGGCGCGGGCGCGGGCGCGGGCGCGGGCGCGGGCGCGGGCGCGGGCGCAGGCGCGGGCGCGGGCGCGGAGCGAGCGATCACTACCGCGACCTTGATAATACGGGAGATAAAATGTTAAACAGTAATTATTTACTGTTAACATTTTGTCTCCATCTAACATGTTTAGGTTTTAAACGACGTTTATTAATAAGGGCCCGAGTACAATAAGTATTCTGTGATAACGGTAGTATTGATAACAATACAACGGGTACATGCGACCAGCGACAATGACACGGAACAGGTAAACGTTTGCAACAAGTGAAGCTCAGTTTTACAATCCTTAAAATTGTTCTAAGGTAAGTAAGGTACCTACTTGAGTTTCGCTAATGGACGCAGGTGGGCGGCGGCGGCGCGGCGGCGGCAGCGGCGCGGCGGCGGTGGCGGCGGCGGCTTGCCGTCCGACACGCGACGGGACCCTTCCCGCGCGGCGCACGCGCTTTTTGATGAGAGAAGTGACGTTAATTTGGCAATAATTTGGCGAACCGAGTGGAGACACGCGGCGCGAGGTCGAGGCCGCGCCGCTATCGCGTGACCGCCCGCCGCCGCCGCCCGCCGCCCGCCGGCCGCCGGCCGCCGCCCGCCACCGGCACACACGTAGGTACCTACACAATGCATACATACGACGCGCTACACGTCCCGGCCACCTGCCTCTTCTTCTTATGCCAACATTGGATCGCAAGACATTATTTCATTAGTACGGAACTTGCGATTGGTGTATAGCCACAACGTGATGTGCCTTGGGCTTGGCTTGGCCATAGGAATATACAAAATAAAGCATATATATATATATATATATATATATATATACCATCATTATCAGCCCATTACGTTCCCGCTGCTAGGACTCGGGCCTTCCTTCGTAAAGAGAGTATGGACCATACTGTAACTATGTACTTACCTAATTGCATACTAATGTTATCTGCGAGTGTTAGCCTGTGGACCCGGACGCGATGTTTGTCAACAAGAGGCGCGGCGCGGGGGTGCGCAGTGGAGGGTGCGAGGGGTGCGGGCCGGGGTGCGGGGGGCGCCGGGCGCGAGGACGCGCGCCCGACGCCGCCGGCGGTATAAAACACGCGCCGGGCCCGCTCCCAGCACACTCCCGCCGTCGCCGCCGACCCGCCTCCGCACCCACTCGCACTCTCCCGCTTATCTCAACAGGACACGATGGCCGCCAAGCTCTCGATTCTCTTCTTCGCCTGCCTGGCTCTGGTGAGTGTTCCGCCCGGGATCGCCGCGACGATAAGTGACACGCTCTTGCATCATGTCGGTCGAGTGTCAACGTCCGACCGTCCGAGCGATAACAGTGAATAATCTCGGCGCGACCTTCCCCCTGACCGCCGCCGCTGCTTGTCGTTTCAGAGCCACGCGGGGCTCGTGCGGCGCGAGGCTCCCTCGGCGCTGTCGGACATCGAGAAGCACGCGGCCGAGTTCCAGAAGACGTTCAGCGAGCAGCTCAACTCGCTGGTGAGCTCGCAGAACACGCAGCAGTTCAACAAGGCGCTCAAGGACGGCTCCGACTCCGTGCTGCAGCAGCTCGGCGCGCTCACCACCAGCCTGCAAGGCGCGGTCAGTACGCACACACGCTCACACCACAGGGACACGCTACACTTCTCAATCTATTGTTAGATGTACTTCTACTCTAGGTGTGACGAGTCACACCGGTCATTGTGTGAACCGATTCACTTGTAGCACAAAAAGATTCGAAACCCAACAACTTAATTTCAAATCGAGATATTTACAAGGTTTAGAATGTTTGATGTTCTAGCACTCGGCGCGGCGGGTGCGAGAACCTAGGATATTATCAGATATTGGTTTAATTGAACTATAACAGTAGGCAAGGGTGTGGTCGATAGTAACGTCGCGGTGGGCGGTCGGTTGCAGCTCGCGGACGCCAACGGCAAGGCCAAGGAGGCGCTGGAGCAGTCGAAGGCCAACATCGAGCGCACCGCCGCCGAGCTCCGCCAGGCGCACCCCGAGGTGGAGCAGCAAGCCTCCGCGCTGAAGGACAAGCTGCAAACCGCCGTGCAGAACGCAGTACAGGTGCGTGCCTCTGCCTCTCGCCCGCGCCCGTCCCCCTCCCCGTGCGCGTGGCGTGTCTACAGAGGGCTAAGCTACGAAAAGCTGTGGACTAAATTATATAGCCTGAATGTGCCGGGAGAGCTGATAAATATATTGAGATTTTGGTACAGCTCGCAGGAAAATCGTGTCAAGTGGGCTGACACATATTCTGATGCCTACAGATTGGAGTGTGGTGTTAGACAGGGTGGGTTAACATCGCCAGCCCTGTTTAACCTTTACATTAATCAATTGATTGATGAACTCAGCAAAGCTAACGTCGGCTGCTCTATTGACGGAGCTTTTGTAAATAATCTGAGCTACGCAGATGACATGGTTTTGCTGAGTCCATCAATTAACGCACTCAGAAAGCTGTTGGGAATGTGTGAGTCATATGCTGTCTCTTATGGGCTCACATATAATGTAAAAAAAAGTGAGCGCCTAGTTTTTAAGGCGAAAGGCATATCAATAGATAATGTCCCTCCCGTGACCTTGAATGGAACAATAAATATCTGGGACACCTGGTCACGGAGGACTTATCTGATGATAACGACGTCCAGAGAGAGCGAAGGGCGTTGGCAGTTCGTTGCAATATGCTAGCTCGCAGGTTCGCACGGTGTACAAAGGACGTGAAAGTCACGCTCTTTAAGGCGTACTGCCAAAGCTTTTATACCTGCAGCCTGTGGGTCAGGTATACGCAGCGGGCTTACAACGCTCTTCGCGTACAGTATAATAATGCTTTCAGGGTGCTGATGGGGCTTCCACAATACTGTAGCGCATCACAAATGTTTGCGGAGCCTCGTGTTGATGATTTCTTCGCCATCATCAGAAAAAGAGCCGCATCAATGATGAGCAGGTTGCGTGGAAGCCCCAACAGTATTCTGAGAGTATTATCAGGAAAAATGGATAATCCATTTGTTGAGCACTGGGTACACTTACATCTATCGACCCGGTGCTCAAAACCGCCGGGCTCGCGTACTAATATTCCCCAAAATTTATTTTAAGGACTAACATAGCTTTTAAGAATAATTACTAACACTATGAGCAAATGTTCGCAATAAAGTTTTCATAAAATTCCGTACATTGATAGTAGATAAAAAAAATGTTACTGATAAGCAAACATTTTTTTTTTCACAGGAGACCCAGAAGCTCGCCAAGGAGGTGGCGGCTAACATGGAGCAGACCAACCAGAAGCTTGCGCCCAAGATCCAGGAGGCGTATAACGACTTCGTGAAGAAGGCGCAGGACGTGCAGAAGCAGCTGCACGAGGCCGCCACCAAGCAGTGAAGTCCGCCCCCCTCCTCCCGCCAACCACCTCGCCACTCTACCTACATAGCTCAATAAATTGTTACTAACTATTCGTGGGTTTCATTTTCAACGAGTTAAGTTTGTACCAGGTACATCTTCTCGTGTCAGTTCCATGCAGCCTTATTGGGTTTCTGGGGTTCTAGGTTCTGGGTCAGGGATCACTCGTGCTCATACGTAATGTCTAGTATCGTATAATAGACAGCCGTTTGATGCGATTGATGCAGATGTCTCATGATAGGTGGCTAATTGGTAGAACTTTTGTTACAATATTTTATATTTGTTTTTGCCAATATTGCTTATGTGCCAGTTGGCTACTTGGCAGAAGCGGAATGTTCCATGCAAGTATGCTTTTTTCATTAGGATATTCACATGCAATTTGAATCTACTTTCTGTGAGCTCGGTTATACGAGTACATTTCTGAATTTTATTGCAAAAATGTACGCCCAAAACTTGCCGATGAAAGACATATTCGTTCTACTCAATCTACACCTAGGTACTGCAATTCTATACTTATTTTTATTGTTTATGTTTTGGTAGTCACTATTCACCTTGAATTTGTGCAGATTTTTACGAACATACATTATATTTTCATAAATATACAGAGAAGGTAAAATTAATACATTAATTTGTTTAAAGACTTATTTTTCTACATAGCCTCTGAGCCTCTCTACACACCGAGTCCAGCGCTTTTCCAAGGCTTCAATACCTTTAAAAAAAAAGTGTTGTCTTGGTCCTGCAAAAAGCTCTCCACGGCATCCATCACCTCGTTATCGTCTTCGTACTTGTTTCCCGTTAAGTATTCTTTCAATTTGGGGAACAGATGAAAATCGCTTTCGCCAGATCTGGTGAATAAGGGTCAACCAATTCGAAGCCAGCTTGCTGAATGGCAGCCATCGCAACTGCCGACCTGTGCGCGGGTGCGTTGTCGTGATGAAACAGCACGCCCCTTCATCAATATCCCTTCAGAGTCCCAAAATATTGAGGCCATAACCTTGCCAGCCGATGCCACGCCACGAAACTTCTTCGGGGTCGGTGATGATGGCCGTTTCCATTGCGAAAATTGCTGTTTTGTCTCGGGATCAAAATGATGGACCCATGTTTTGTTCATTATTACGAACAGAGACAAAAAGTTTTCAGAATCTTCTTGAAACTTGTCCAACAATATCTTCGAAATGTCAAGTCGATTTTGTGGGTCCGGTTAATGTACAGCCAATATTTGGAGGCTAAATAATGTACGGCCTGTATTGCACACCCAATAATTCATGTACATGGCTTCCAAATGTTGGGGCGTGCAATCTAGGCCGTACAATAGTGGATGCGAAATAACAGTCCGAGCCGATTTTGTACAGCCGATATTGCACAGGCAATAATCCGAAGCCGGAAGTAATTTTTTTTCAATGTACACGAATTATCAGGCTGTGCAATACGGTACGGCATTTATTGTCACGGACAGATTTTGTACGGCCAGTATTGTACAGCCAATATTCCGATTCCATTGATATGTCAAAGTCGAAGCCTCGTTTGGTTATGCCAGTGCTCTTTTTGCACAGACTATAGTGTCTGTCTAACGAAGGTAGACACTCGATTTTTTTCTAACTTTTTACATGACCACACTAAAGTGTTTCCACCTCCGGGCATTATGCTCCATAACGGAGTAAATTCAAGATCCCAAGGTATGAAATATTTGTTAATAATAAATTGTTTCTCACGTTTTAGTGGACTGTTTTATTTTATTTTTATCGACTTAGTTTTACTCCAATGTAATTTACTACTATACAATCTTTTTGTAAGTACATTATGTAAAAAAAACAACTAAAACGACTTATAATCAAATAAATAATTTAAAATAAACCATTGTTATTGAATTTAATGATTTATTAATTTTTAATCGAAAAAAAAGCATGTACTTGAGTTAAGTCCCAATGTTTTTTTTTCAGAGATTAGGGAATACCGGAATCAGGGTATGGCATTTCCCTAATGTTTACAAGATGGCGGCATATATAGTATTGCTCAAATATTTTGATACTTTAATACATATTTTGTGGCTCTCAACTTTTATCCCCTTTTATTAATAATATAGTCTTCTTTTATGATATCAGAATAACATTAATAGTTTATTATTATACATTGGGGAAAATAATCAATACTCAATACTCAATTGTTTATTGCAATCAAATATGTATGTACATTTGAAGAGGTCTTATAAAAAGGTTAGTTAACATATATGACCCTGACAGGGTATGGCAATAGGAGTAATAGGAGCGAGCAGACCAATCCATTAAATAAACTTTGGTATTTTATAGTCATAAAAAGAATTAATTTTATTAGTCTATTGATTTAAAATATCTATTTACTTGTCATTAAAAAATTCGTGTAAGTTGTAGTAGCATTGGTTAATTAGGTATTGTTTTAATTTTTTTAAGAAAATTGATTCGATGTTTTCAACTTTTATTTTGTCTGGAATTTTGTTGTAAATTTTTATTGCCATGACGTTTGGGCCTGAGCTATGGATTTTTAGTTTCAAGGTCGGTAGTACGAGGTTGTGTTTGCTCCTACTGGCAAATCTTCGTACTTGGTCTATTTTTTTTTAAACTGGCGGTTTCTTCAACAATCATCGCATGTGCACTATAATTTAATATCGAATTGTTCTATTATAGCAAATCAAAAGGAAGTAGCAGAAGTTATCGAGAAAATGATAAATTTAATCATGCAGTACCCATGTCAGTTACGTTACTGCTTGGCGGCAGAAAATATACATAACTATGCCTAGATCTATATCTAGGTCTAGGAAATTTATATTCTATATCATTTATATATTTTGTCTTATTATGGCTTTTGATGATGGTGATGAATATCAAAGTATCAAGTTAGGTCATTTCAAGTATCCTATTAACTACCGGGTTGCCATACTAATACTTTTTGAATTCTACTACTACTACTTCACTCTAACAGCCAATTCTGTACATTAATAATATTTAAGAAAAACCAAATGGGATCAGTCATTTAGAGAGTAGGTACCTACTGAACACGAAGCCACGGTGTTTTGAACTTTATCTCGATCTGATATTTTATCAGAAACTGCTGAACGAAATCTAATGCGGTTTTAGGGTTTGGTAGCATTATTCCAACTTAGATTATAGGGTATGTGCTACATCAAAATCGGTTAGGTTACTACGAAGATGCAGCTTCACTTCTTCGTAGTACGCGCTCTCTTATACTGTGGAGGTCTTGGTAAAAATACGAATATGGGCTTCCTTTGTCATTCACGAGGACAAAGTTGCGGGAGAAAGCTAGTATAAAAATAAAACACTTGTAACTTCTTATTTAAAATTTTAAGATAAAAATAGATGCAATAATAGTAAAAAGTGCTCTTCTATTTTCCTAAATATTTTTTAATGATATGTTTATCAAATTAGGCTGACCAGCCCCCGTACCCATATGTCCCTCAAGCGCCAATCGTATATCGTGTTGAGCTCGAATTAAGGTATAGCGTCACTGCGACTAATGAGATACGGTCTAATTATGGTCGATTTAGGCAAGAAATCGAATTAATCTCATTAATTTATACCAAAATACGATGACTACGAGTTGAGATAAACTTAATGAGACAATATATGGCATCATAAGACATTGTCGCAGTGAATCTACACCTTAATTTGAGCTCAACACGATATACGATTGGCTCTTGAGGGACATATGGGTAGGGGGGCTGGGCACAGAATAATTAATAGTATCGGTGCCCTGGCCGCTACGCCGGCCGGTGCGGTGCGCCATTGCATTTGAATGTTTAGGCACAATCTAGTAAATCATTAGCTTTATTTTGGCACGCAGCGATCGGCGACATGAAAGAGTAGGCTATTACAACAGTAGGCATGAAAGATCTCATAGGGACTGATTACTGTGATATTGTGATTTATCAGTTACGTAGTAACTATATATTAATCTGTGTGTAGGTTACTCGCTCTATGAGATTTTTCTAATCAAATCAAATTATTTATTTACGAGAAAACAAAGATTAAGTTCCTAACATTAGTCACAGGCACAGTATTCAGTGTGCAAGCAGACATGCTAATATTTGAATATTAAACTAAGTATAATAACATTTAAAATTATTGCACAAATAGGTATTAGGTACATTATGTATATTAATTATTATAATTTATTACATTTATCATTAAAATTCTTTAATAAATAAAAAAGTCGTTTAAAGCTTAGTATACCTATCTACTTGTAGGTTTCACACTGAGCGTGCATTAGTAGGTTCTCTAGGTTATGTATTGAGGAGTCTACTAAAAATTACGCTGGTTGGTGATACCTATGGCATAATTTCTGCGTGGAAAATACCGTATTGGGACCTCAGCAACGGAACACTAAGACTTATTAAATAATAAAAAAATAATTTATAAATACCGATTTAATATAAAAATATCAGTAACTAAGTATCTACTTACACTAAGACATAGCGTAGGGTATAATAGGTAGTATTTTTTCTTTGGTGCAGGTATTAGAATATCTTACCTATCGATATTTCGTTAGGAAGTGTAAAGAATGATAGGTTGTCAATTCTTATTCTTTTTTTGAATAAATATATAATAAATAAATTCTGTCACTATTCAAACATCCAAATGTTATGTACAGTAGGTACTAGGATTTATTTTCTTAATCATTTTAAAGAGCAATGTTTAAGTTAATATAGGCACTTTTTGCTAGCGCCTGACATTTTCTCCAATATCAGCATTGGGATCGTTTGTATTGGTAGGTTTGTATAGGTACTTTGCGGGGTGAGACAGGCAGGCTGAGTACATAGCACAGAATAATTTACAAATTATAATAATAATTACTAGTAAGTAATAGGTACTTAATAATTATTGCTAGTAACAAGTATCTAGGTACATAGCTCCGTAACGAGTGAATGGATTTTGATGAAATTTGATATGTTCTTTGGTACTGTACTTAGGTCCCGGGTCATAGGCTACTTTTTATAAATAAACAAATACGCCCAACAATCACATACATAGATCCTGGCTCCTAACTAGGATTCCCTGTATCTTGGGGACCAGAAGCAATGATTATCCATGGTCCCACAACACCCAGACACGAAACATGTGGTTGTGCCTTTTTTTCTTTGCAAAAACATTTGTCCCGTCGCGGGAATCGACCCCACAACCTTGGTGGTGAATGAGATTTGAACCAACCTGCCCAACCAATACACCACAAAGGCTGTTTATGTCGGAAAAACAAACACTTCCTTATGAAACTAATATATTTAAACCGAAATCTACGCGAAAGGTATTGCGGGAATAAGCTAGTATGTAAGTATATAAAATAAGTTACTAAATTCGCAAGCAAAGTTAGGCTGCAATATATGTTTTCTTTCACACACCATTAAAAAAGTGAGGACTGAGTTTGGGAACAAAATAATTAACAGATAGGTATTGGGACTTAGGTGCCAATTCGTACGTTTTCTTTTAAACGATTTAAATTATAACACACTTTTTCATATAAAAGCAGGATTTTATAGTTGAGATTAAAAGTCCAAAGTATAAAGTATAAAACCGAGAAATAGTGAGTATGAAAGTTTGTTACTTTTTCACCGTTGTGTGAAATTTGGAATGGAGATAGCTTTGACCTAAACCCTAGATTAACAGATAGGATAGGTAGGCTTTTTATCCTGAGAAACGGCGGGGCGACGCAAGTTTACAATAAAGTACAATTTTAATAAAAACGAAAAAACTCACATAGCGTACCTACCGATAAGAACTGTTTCTAAACTACGTAGTACATTTAATTGTGTAAGTGTAATTTTCTGTGTTTGTTTTTGCCGTTTTTATGTATTTTATCAAAATTTGCTAAACTAACATTGCGTAGGTAGGTACCTATACTATTTTTATCTAAGCTACGTAGTAAATATGTAAGCGTTTTTCGCGATTTACGTCTCTATTCTTCGTATCTCTTATAATTTTGCGAAGTGATAATAAATAATGTAGCTATGGAGTTCATATGGAGTGTCATTTTCCAGGCAGGAAGTTCGCTATTTTTTTGTTCGGTTTCTCAGCTACATGTATAAAAACATTCTTCGTATTTTTCGTATCTCGTATCATTTTACAAAAAGAAATTATTATGAGAGGTTGCTATGTGTATACATAGCGGTTCCTAATCGACATAAGTGCAAAATTTTGGCGCTCACTCCGCTCTCGTAACATTAAATAATTTATTCTATTTTTTCAGAATTAAAATAGGCATTTTGCTTTTACACGCTCCGCTCACTTATCGATGATTATCCTCCGCTTGTTAAAAAACATCACCTATCATAGTATATACTGTACGTACATAGTACTGATATGCCAAAATAGGTCTCATAGTTTGGGTACCAATGTTCTGAAACCAGTAATAAAAAAATTGTGTCCTTCACTTAAACCAGAGATAGTTACATTAAAATAGTTACAGAAACAGATTACAAAAGAGTTTGTTTGTACTTAGTAAGGATAATTATGATGGCATGCAGTTTTATGTATAGGTGGATAGATATATTACTTGTATGTGGCAGCGTCTGAGCTACGTGAGTGAAACATTTTTGCGCTCCCTCCGCTTGCGTTATTTTTCCTACGTAAGTATGTAACCCCTATTATTTTGTATAATGATAGTACGTACCTAAGAAGTTACTTAACGGTTTGGAATCCTCGCGCTCGCCCCGCTACTTGCGTACCTTATTAGATTATAATGAATAATAATTATGAAATTGTCTTACGCCTATGAAAGTTTCCAAGATCGCTACGCAATGATTTTCCTCTTTGGACGTGGCTCAAAAAATCATGAAAATTGCTTTAGTGTGTTTTCAGAAAATCACGGTCAAACAAAAGAAAGTATCGATTTACATAAGGGTTGAATACAGAACCTATTGTTATAATTTATAAGGACATATACCTAGATTATGTAGGTGCCTATACATACGTTTTATTTGTATTCCTTGTTAAAGAGTACCTAGTTATTTTTGTGCAATTGCCATAATATTTATTTAATATTTTTGTGCTGGCAAATTCAGGCTGGGCCAGCAGAAACCCACGCTACGCCACTGACGCGCCACAATGTTATAATTACCGATAACAGTTGTTATTGCAATCGGATACTCTCAGCCGGCACGCTGTTAAGTTCCTATTGTTTATAGTTTCGGTGACCAGCGACCTTTGTGTCGTAAATAGGTTTTCTAAGCTGCATAGCAATTGATGTTCTTTCAGATGTATGCACGTTTATATGTCTTCATAGCTTAGAAGCATTATCAAATCTTTTTCAGGTTTCATCATCATCATCTGTAAGTCCCAGATGTACCCGTGATAGCATATTCATTTCTCGAAAGCAGTGATGACTGTTCATACACTGTCGATATAATGTTTAGCTTTTCTTCTAGTTGATCAGGTTTCAGTTATATTTTAATAACAAAAAAAATTATGTCTTGGATACTTTTTTTTTCAATACCGGGAACTCGGGATCCTGGTATTTGTGGAGACCAAAACGGTATTATTACCGGTATTATACATCTCTGGTATTTGAAAGTCCTAATTACATCATACAAATAAACAAGTAGGTATAGGCACATTTTATAAAAACTGACTTCAATGTATCTTCGAAGTTTAAGGTCAAATATCGATGAAATTTATATGGAATCACTTCGTAGCTATACTGAACCCAACGCAAAAATAATTTTCTAAATCGGTTCATAAATGACGGAGGTAACAACCATAAAAAATATACAAGAATAAAATTGAATAGAAAACCTCCTCCTTTTTTTGAAGTTGGTTAATTACATTATACAGAACATCAAGCAAAATTGGTTTAAAAATCTGCCTTAGAAATCGCGCAGACGAGACGCACGGGGTCGGAACACTGTCGATTCGCAATCGCAACAGCATTAGTAGACAGCCGCCGCAGTTTGCATTCATGTGGAGTGCCAAGCGATGGGGAGTAGTGTACTAAGCTCAGATAAAATATTCAGCAGTATAAATATTTGGCTGTCTACTCGAAGGTGCTAAGCGATGAATAGCATTAATCGAATTTTGCAACTAAAATTAATTTGATTAATGCTAATATACATTTAGCAGCATATTTATGCTGCGAATACTAATTAATCCAACATTAGTTGTAAGTTTGACAAAATTACATAGTTGTCTTTAAATTTTAAGTTCTTTTCTGCAACTGGGTGTAAATCTTGCGTGTGGTAGGTTGTAGGGGGAAGTAGGGCACATGAATGAAAATTCATTTAAGTACTATAATTTAATATGCCAGCTATTCAAAATTAAAAAGAATACAAAAGTTTGAATTTAATAAAAAAGGTTAATAAATTATATTGTCTTAGTGAAAAATGGGAAAGCCCCATATCTATTTCCATATCTATGAGAATGTTCATGAAACCAAAAAGTAGGTAAAGTAGATTATTCCATATATGAGAATATATATTCAAGCCAAAAGCAATGGGGCAATTCAAATGCCCCATACCTAAGAACATTTTATGATTATGGCTACTACTGTAAAAAAATAATCGTATTCTTACGATTATTCATCACTTCTGTGATGTGCAGGAATTCAGCTGACGACGACGTGACGACCCAAATGCACGAGAATTTAAAGTATGAAAAAAATTGTTGATGATCACGCCACTTGAGCTTAGTGCGGAATCGGAGGCATGGTCGTACTTGCATAGTCCAAATAATATGAACAACTTTTGATCGGGTACGGCGGTCTGGGCCAAACACGTTCGATTGGCTGCACTTGAGTAAATAACGATAAATTAATAATCTGTCTTTTTTTTAATTCACCCGTTTGGGCAGATTGAAGTCTCTTAGACCATACCGCCTTGTTTTACGTAGTTTTATTTGATAGTTTGTAAAAATTACAATAATTCCTTTCGTATATCGTTGTTATGAGAGTCATCAGTAACAAGCCGAACCCTCTCTTAGTGCTTCAATATTGTGGTGGAACTTTATTCAAGCTTTCCATGGACTTTTTAGGAGAATATAAAAAGCAATGTTTTTCCCTATTTTGTTTCATTTGCTTACAATCGTGCAAGTGTACGAAACACATTATGGTAGATATTCAATATTACATATGATCACTCGAAATAACACTTATTTGGAAAATAAAACAAAATTTATCCGTATCACTTTTCATTTCTCGCCAAAAAGCCTTAATAATCTGTGTTTCAAAGACTCGCTTGAAACAAACGAGGCATCGTGTTGACAGCTATAGAAATGCTAATTTTATCTATGGATGGCTTCGGATTATTGCCTGTACAATACTGAGTGTACCACAATCGTCACGGGCTGTATTTCGCATCCAATAATGTACAGACTGGATTGCACACCCTGACATTTGGAAGCCATTACATGAATTATTGGCTGTGCAATAATGGCCGTGCAATATCGACACGGACCGAGTTTGTACGGGCAATATTTGCCGTCCAGGAAAAACCAGCCGAGTATTTGAAATCCGATGTACATGGAATATTGGCTGTACAATATCGGCTGTGCAATTTTGGCCGTACATTATTATGGTCGTACAATATAGTCTCCCGATTTTGTTTCTGACTGTCGGTTAACATTTATTAGTTTTGCATAAAAATGGTACAAGGAATGACTTAATGCTATTTAGCATTAAGTCATCTTCGAAACCGCTCACACTAGAAATCGGAACCTTGCATACAATTTAAACTAGGCCTAATGTATCTATCCTAATTTTTAAAGAGTAGGTCGTCGGTTCAAATCTTCTTTTATTAAATTTTAACTTCTTTAAAAATTTCGGATTCCAAAAACGCCTCCGGGTTCCTCCTCTGGTTGTCCACGCGATGTGGTGATCAGTTTTTGACCACGCCGCCACGTGGTTTTTGTTTTTCTGGCGATATCACAGCGCAGGTGCGAGAGAAAAATCCAACTCTTGTGCAGGGGTGTGGGGCCCCAGTAGGCCGTCAGGATGACACTTTAAAAGTGTAGGTCACAGATCTTGTTTGGGCAGCGTTTCACTTTTTTTTTTTTACCAATGGACGTGGTAAAAAAAAACTGACACTGACTGACTGACACTGGTGAAAACGGATTACACAGCCGTGTGCGCCGAGCGAGCCCGCAACTTTTTACTTGACGTATCACTTGTACGTTAAAAAAAAAATAAGGGGTTTTTTTTACCGGCATAGTAAGGGGGAAATCCTCATGGATACCTCCGGGCACGGGCCCTTCGGTTATGTCAGACTCCGCCTTGCGGCGACCTACTGACTAAAACCCCCTCCCTGTTTGTTCTTATTTCCTCCGACGTTGTCGGAGACCTTGGTTGGATTTGATTTTGAATATTCTGTTTTGATTGATAACTGTTCTAATTTTATGTTTTGCGAATTTTGTATGTATATTTTTTTTTCAATACTCTATAGTTAATTGCAATTTACATTTGAAGAGGTCTATTATTATTATATTTATCATAATATATTATTATTATATATTATTATTATATTTATCATAATATAACATATATATACTTTTCTTACCTATTTGTTTTAATAAATCAAGGTGACGGGTCAGTGTCACCTTGTTTTATTCCTTTTTATTGCATCCTCTGCCACTTTCATGCAGAATGTCACCAGATGCGATCTGGAGTCCTTTCCCGCCAACAGCTCGTACAGTGTTTCTCGGGTCAACGTTGTTTTAGTTGCGGTTTCCAGGTCGCATCTGATGGCGTCATATTTCGGGCATTCAAGCAGCAGATGGATGATCGTTTCGTCTTTGTTATCTTCACACACACATGATGGGCTCTCCTTGCATTTAAAGCGATATAAATACGCAGAGAACCCACCATGTCCGGTCAAAACTTGCGTCAATGTGGGTGTAAGTTCAATTTTTTTGATGATTTTGTATGCGACTGAGACGACGGGAAGAAATTACTTTGTGACTTCGGCTTTGTCGCTTTCAATGTATCTTCGCCCCCAGATGTTTACGGTTCTTCTTCTTATTTCATATTTGGCGTGTGACACAGGACATTTATCGTAATTAGACGACGTTTTCATATATAAGGCTGGCTTAGCGGGTTATCGGGTTGCTTAGCGTTTCTGCCTCTTTTCGAATAGTTTCGTGAATATCAGTATCCTCTTTTCTATTGTCTTTTGGGAAAAACGTAGTAGTAAGCCACTCGACAGACTTTTCAGGACTAAGCGCAGTTCCATCCTCCAAAAGGAGCTGCTCTTCTTGCCTTCCTGACGTACTCCTAATGACTCGGTATATGCCGTCCCACATACTTTCTTTATCTTGTTTCGTACAGAATCTTTTCCAACTTTCAGTCTGTGCCCTCATAGCTTTTTCCTCATATATTTCTTTATGTTTCAGATATTCGTCTACCACGTGTTGGCGTCTACGGGGGGCAGCGCACGCGATCCTTCGTCTCTTCGTGTTTACTTCGTGCTTTAAGCGCTCGAGCTCGTCGGTCCACCAAGGTAAGCATTGTTAGTTATTTTTGTTTTTAAGTAGGGGTATAGAGTTTGTACAAGCTGTTTGTATACATTTGATGTATATGTTTACTACTGACTCTAGCTGTTCTTTGTTCGTTAATATTTCTATACCCTCTGACGTAATACTATTTCCTTCCAACTCTTTTGTGAAGTCCTCAGTGAACTGGCTCCAGTTGGCTTTTCGAGTATTGTATAGGCGCGTTGAACTATTGGGCTTCCTTTCCTCCGTAGGTTTTTCTAGGTTTAGGTCAAAGGTAATTGCGTTATGGTCTGAGCTGGTTATTGTTTTGTTGACTTTCCAATTCGTGATATTTTGCAAAAGGTTTGCTGTGCATACGGTTATGTCAACGTTGCTGGTCAGATGACGACCACCACGTACTGTTTCAAAAGTTGGATCAGTGCCTTGGTTCAGAATATTCATTTCTATTTCTTCTAGCAAACCTCCGAGTACTTCACCCCTACTATTCTCTGTTACGCTGCCCCACCATGTGCTCCACGCGTTGACGTCTCCTCCCACTATAATTTTGTTAGTTTGCATTTGCCCCGTGATCTCCTTGAGTTTATTCAGGTAGGGCTCAAGCGGCTCACTGTCCTCGAAGTAAACCGAAACCACTCGCACTGACCATTTATCTGATTTGAGGCACACGGCACTGGGTATTCCAACAACATTCGGCGCCAGCTCATAGAGCGAAGAGCACACAAGACTGGCTGGCGGTGCGTGAAATCGACTTCATCCGGCACGGCAGTCCGTCTAGTCACGGCAGTCCGGACTAGAGGAGGGCCAGTGCCCTCCTCTAGTCCAGATTTGAATCCGTTAGATTACAAGATATGGCAACACTTGGAGGAAAAGGCGTGCTCAAAGCCTCATCCTAATTTAAAGTCACTCAAGACATCCTTGATTAAGGCAGGCGCCGATATTGACATGGACCTCGTTCGTGCTGCGATAGATGACTGGCCGCGCAGATTGAAGGCCTGTATTCAAAATCACGGAGGTCATTTTGAATAAACTTTATTGTCATAAGAATCTATGTTTTGTTAAGTTCATTTTGGTATATAAATGGTTACATAATGAATAAACTTGTTTTAATTATTTTATATTAAACATGTGACAGAATTTATGAACTGACTAGGTACAATTTATAACAGTCCTGCTCAATTAAATCAGCAAGATTCCGGAGTAATTGGTAAGTTAGACGATCGCTCAAGTTACCATAAATTTTATATTTTCTCAAATGTTTTGATTTTTCTTTTAAAATTTTTTTAACACTGGACTGTACCAAGGAGGGTATTTGTCATTTTTCAGTAAACGTTGAGGAATAAATTGGTCTCTAAGCTCAAACAAGGCGGAATAGAATTGACCTACGGCGTCATCAACAGAACCCACACATAATGTATCTTGCCAATCAAAACTCGTTATTACTCGGACCGAATGCTATCATAGTCGCCTTTTTTTTTAGGAGTTTTGAGTGAGCGCTGTTCTGTGATATTCAACTGGACAAGTAATGAGGGGTGGTATAAATCCTCTGGAACTAATGGTTCTGTGCAAGCAGAGATCGAGACGCATGTGTTTGAAAGGACTAAGTCAAGTATCTTGCCATATTTGTTGGTGATCAGATTAAATTGTTTTAAACTACAAAAATCTAAATCGTCAATAAAGTTAGTAAACAGATTTGTGGCCGGCGCGGTGGGTTTAATACCGTCATCAGTGGCTAACCACATTATGGAACTCATATTAAAAATCACCCAGGATGTTTATGAAACTTTATGTTTGGTATTTTATGTTTTGACTATAGTAATACTGGATAGTAGGTTTTTTGTGTGTATTGCTAGTAACACTGTATCTATCAGTGTCACTTGGGTAGTTGGTTTTGGTATGTTGGTACTCTATAGTCACTCTATAGTCACTCTATAGTCTATGAAGTAAGATGGTGGTAGCACTTTTAGGTTATAACATCCAATGGATAATCTGAATGTTTTCACAAATCGTTGTTCTTGCACTGTAATCACTTTTTTTTGTTTGAAGATCTTGCTGTTTAGTCCGATAAGTTTTTGTGGAATCACTTTGGTGTAACGCTGTTTCGTGTTATTTATTGTTTATTCACGGAGGCTACTGCAGTACGTGATTACTATTTCTTTGCCGGAACCGGAACCAAATATATAAATAGGAATATGTTAATTATATTAGGAAAATTGTATTGGAAAGCATTATTCAATTGTATATTCTTTTTTCCGTCTGGCAGCACTGACGTCCCGCGCAAAGTTCCCGCGCATAGTTACCCCACCACGAATCGGTGGGTAGGTAGTAGAAGGGAGGCGTAATGCTGGCAAAAGGATTTCGAAAAGCCAGTCTTGCCACGAGAGTTAAGTTGAACAGACAATAAATAATGAAATTAAGTGAGTATTAACTTAGGTATTGATAGTGCGTAAGGATTGTCCTTAAAGTAAAAAAGGTGCGTACAGTGTTGAAATAAATTTTAGATGACCGAGATATTATCACTATGTAATGCTTTATAAAATATTACTACCTGAGAGTCAGTATGGATTTTCTTTTCATAATTCTGAAGTGAGATTAACGGGATTTTCTCAATAAACTACTCGTTAATCCCAGACCACAAATAATGTTCTTTTACGTTTGTTTTTTTTTATAACCGGTTAATAGATTTGTGGCGGCGCATCGCTAGCCGCTACGCACAACACTACACAGAAACCCGTCCAAGCGCGCGCGGTGTGCGGGCAGCGCGCGGGTGGCGCGGATCTGAGACCTGCCCCCAGTCGACCGGCGCCTGCGCTAGTGCTCCACGGAATTGTATGTACGCCGGACTTGTGTCGCTATTCCATTCCCGCGCATAAACTTTCACCCTCGAATAACTCTCATTCTCTTCACTATATTCTTTACTGTTTGACTGACTGACTGACTGACTGACTGACTGACTGACTGACTGACTGACTGACTGACTGACTGACTGACTGACTGACTGACTGACTGACTGACTGACTGACTGACTGACTGACTGACTGACTGACTGACTGACTGACTGACTGACTGACTGACTGACTGACTGACTGACTGACTGACTGACTGACTGACTGACTGACTGACTGACTGACTGACTGACTGACTGACTGACTGACTGACTGACTGACTGACTGACTGACTGACTGACTGACTGACTGACTGACTGACTGACTGACTGACTGACTGACTGACTGACTGACTGACTGACTGACTGACTGACTGACTGACTGACTGACTGACTGACTGACTGACTGACTGACTGACTGACTGACTGACTGACTGACTGACTGACTGACTGACTGACTGACTGACTGACTGACTGACTGACTGACTGACTGACTGACTGACTGACTGACTGACTGACTGACTGACTGACTGACTGACTGACTGACTGACTGACTGACTGACTGACTGTTAGGTTAGGTTAGGTTAGGTTAGGTTAGGTTAGGTTAGGTTAGGTTAGGTTAGGTTAGGTTAGGTTAGGTTAGGTTAGGTTAGGTTAGGTTAGGTTAGGTTAGGTTAGGTTAGGTTAGGTTAGGTTAGGTTAGGTTAGGTTAGGTTAGGTTAGGTTAGGTTAGGTTAGGTTAGGTTAGGTTAGGTTAGGTTAGGTTAGGTTAGGTTAGGTTAGGTTAGGTTAGGTTAGGTTAGGTTAGGTTAGGTTAGGTTAGGTTAGGTTAGGTTAGGTTAGGTTAGGTTAGGTTAGGTTAGGTTAGGTTAGGTTAGGTTAGGTTAGGTTAGGTTAGGTTAGGTTAGGTTAGGTTAGGTTAGGTTAGGTTAGGTTAGGTTAGGTTAGGTTAGGTTAGGTTAGGTTAGGTTTTTTTTTTTTTTTTTTTTTTTTTTTTTTTTTTTAAGTCTGGGCGCTTTTGGCCCAGCCCGCGAGCTAATTTGCCCTCTGACTTTCCTCAGAGTCTTTGTTAGTCTTTATTTATTGCGTACATTTTTAGTCATTAGGCTCTGAACTATTTCTTCTTAATTACTATTATGCTTATATTCATTTTTCTTATTATCTATAACTATTTATCTTTATTATCTATATTATCTATTTATTTGTAGTGTCTAGTTACAATTTGCTTATCTTTATCTACTTTTATGCTGTTTACATATATACTCAATATATATATAACATCATACATTATTTATCTAGTTTTATTTCTTGCAATTACTTTATTTCCTATTTGCTTACAATATTCTATGAAACTATTTCTATACATCTTATCAGCTATTAATTCTTTTACTGTGTTTTTATTCAGTTCTATATCTAGTTTTTGCTCTAATTCGTATCTTTCACGACCAAAAACGGGACACTCTAATAGGACGTGTTCTGCTGTCTCTTCCTTGCTAGGATCACACGGGCAGGATGGGTCCTCCTTGCACTTAAAGCGGTTCAAGTATTTGGAGAACCCACCATGCCCGGTTATGATTTGTGTCAAAATTCCCGTAGGCTCTATCTGTCTCACTATTCTGTAGGCCTGTACCGCATCCGGGAAGAAAAGTTTTGTTTCTCCTGCAGTTTCTCCAGATTTGTACCTCCGATTCCATTTGTCAAGCGAGTCCATACGGATTTGTCGCTTGACAAATGAAATCGGGCACCGGTCATAATCTGGTTTCCTTTTTATTTTTAAGGCCGCTTCTTTCGCGAGATGGTCTGCGCGCTCGTTACCTTCGAGTCCAGCGTGGGCCTTTATCCAGAATAGTGTCACTGTTTTTGCCTGGTGTTTTATTCTGCACAAGTTTTTTCTAGTTTCTACTGCCAGGGGATGCACGTTTTGGTAATTAATTACTGTTTCAAGTGACGACCTAGAGTCACTATATATGCCGAATGTTAGTGCGGAGCTTTTTATGATTTCCCTGGTAGCTTCGCATATGGCCAATAGTTCGGCCTGGTAGACTGTGCAATAGGACGGCAGTTTCAACTTCCGGTTCTTGGTCTCGGCGTCATTGCTCCAAAGAGACAATGCCGCCCCGACCTTACCTTCGATTTTACTGCCGTCCGTATAGATCTGTACTTCTTGGTTGCTGTTTGCATCTAGTTGCTCTTGGTCTACCAGGCTTATGAACTCCAGGCGCAAATGTTCCGCTGGGTGGGGAATGTTTGCGTATGGTTCTCTGCTTTCTACTTCCCGGTCTCCCAGTGCTGGCTGGGGAACCCCTCTCTTGGCCTCATACAGAGCGGCTGCTTCTTGAATTCTGAGGTCGAGAGGGAGTATTCCAGCCAACACTAGTGCCGAGTTTAAGGAGACAGTCCTATACGCTCTACATAATTTCTGGGCGAATCCACGTTGTACTGCATTCAATTGCTTCTGTACGCATGCTTTATTTGTGGTAGACGCCCATACGCCCGCGGCATACATTATGGTCGGTTCCACCACTGCTGTGTATATTGTTCTTATTATTTCTGGGTGGAGCCCCCAGCTTATCCGGGCGGTTCTGGCCAGCTGTTTGTAAAAGCCGAGTGCTTTCCTGCATACATTGCCCACGTGGTTATTAAATGTGAGCTTGTCATCGATGGTCAGTCCCAAAATTTTAATCTCTCTTGCTATGCCTATGTCGACCCCGCCCATGCTCAGGAGCGGCGTATCATATTTTAACTTCTTGGTAAGCAACATCGCGTTTGTTTTATGCGGAGCAAATTTGAGTTTGTTTTTGATACCCCACTCCCGAACATAGGCGAGTGCGGCATTTGCATGCCTCTGAATTTCCTGGGCTGTGTCACCATCGAAGACAAGGACAACGTCATCTGCGAACGCCTGGCAGTAGTATCCTTTTTCTTCTAGTCCATGAAGTAGCGGGTCCAGCAGTACATTCCATAATATGGGTCCCCCAATCGATCCTTGTACGCATCCTTTGTTCGTTGTTCTTGTTACTTCCTCACCAGCGTATCTTACTTTAACTCTTCTATCCCTCAAATAGCTATCCATGATCCTTCTTACGTTTACCGGGCATTTCTCCTCGGCTAACCGGACCCTGATTGCCGGCCACCACGCACTGTCAAAGGCTCCCTCTATGTCTAGTGATACCATCGTGATTATTTTCTTTTGGACTAGCTTTTGGCGTATATGTTGTACTAAGACATAGAGGGAGTCCTCCGTGCTCTTTTGTGGCATAAATCCGAATTGCCGAGGACTGAGTTTCGGGAGTATGTGAAACTTAAGTCTGCCAACAATCATCTTTTCCAGAATTTTACCCATCACTGGGAGAAGTCCGATTGGCCTATACGATTTTGGCTCTGAGTACCTTTCCTTGCCCGGTTTTCTCAGAGCCACGACCGTTGCTTCCTTCCATATAATTGGGAAATGGCTAAGTTCCAGGCACTTGTTTGCCAGTGATAGGTAAACCTCTGGATGACGACTGATGGCGTGTTCACAGATGTCGGCTGTTAGTCCATCTGACCCTGGGGCTTTCTTTGGATTGAAGCTTGTCACTGCGGCTTCTAGCTCTTTTGTAGTAAACGGCGGGTCATGGTGTTCATCATTACCCAGCTCGTTTACTTTTTCTGCTTTAGCCCTGATTTGTTGGTGATCTTCGCTGTCGTTTTCTTCCTTGTCCTCAGGGTAGAATGTTTCAGCTAGGAGTTTGGCTGATTCGTTGTGGTCCAAGGTCCTTCCGTCTTTCACTAATGGAAGATCTTCCTGTCTCCTTTCTGTCCTCTTTATCACCCGGTAAATCCCATCCCACAGTCCCTCTTTGGTTTGTTTGCAACAAAATTCCTTCCAGCTATCGATCTGGCATTTGGTAACTTCTGACTCGTATGTCTCCTTTGCTTGCAGGTACTCTTCGATGACTCTCTCTTTCCGGATAGGTGCTGCACATCGGATTCTCCTTCTTCTGGTGTTGACTTCCTTTTTGAGTTCAGCGAGCTCTTTTGTCCAGTATGGAAAGGTTACTTTACTGTTCTCTTTTATTTTGGGTATGGTTATATTAGATGTTTTTATTATTATTTGGATATATTTTTCTATTGACTGTTCCAGTTGTGTTTTAGTGTCTATTTTACTTATTTGCGTTTCATTTAATTTATTTTCTTCCAGCAACTGGGCCACTTTCTCATGAAAGTGGTTCCAGTCTGCTTTTTTAGTGTTGTACTTTCGTGTAGTGCGCTTAATGTTAATACCCTTTGCTTTTGTTAAGTTAATTTGGAAAAATATGGTGTTATGATCAGAGCTCGTTGTACCTTCGTCTACTCTCCAGTTTTCAACTTGGCTGAGTATATCCGGTGTGCAAGCCGTGACGTCTACGAAGCTGGAATAGACTTTACCTCCCCTTACAGTATGGAAAGTTGGGGTATTCCCCTCGTTGAGTACCTGCAAGTTCATGTCTTCGAGTGTTAGGTTAGGTTAGGTTAGGTTAGGTTAGGTTAGGTTAGGTTAGGTTAGGTTAGGTTAGGTTAGGTTAGGTTAGGTTAGGTTAGGTTAGGTTAGGTTAGGTTAGGTTAGGTTAGGTTAGGTTAGGTTAGGTTAGGTTAGGTTAGGTTAGGTTAGGTTAGGTTAGGTTAGGTTAGGTTAGGTTAGGTTAGGTTAGGTTAGGTTAGGTTAGGTTAGGTTAGGTTAGGTTAGGTTAGGTTAGGTTAGGTTAGGTTAGGTTAGGTTAGGTTAGGTTAGGTTAGGTTAGGTTAGGTTAGGTTAGGTTAGGTTAGGTTAGGTTAGGTTAGGTTAGGTTAGGTTAGGTTAGGTTAGGTTAGGTTAGGTTAGGTTAGGTTAGGTTAGGTTAGGTTAGGTTAGGTTAGGTTAGGTTAGGTTAGGTTAGGTTAGGTTAGGTTAGGTTAGGTTAGGTTAGGTTAGGTTAGGTTAGGTTAGGTTAGGTTAGGTTAGGTTAGGTTAGGTTAGGTTAGGTTAGGTTAGGTTAGGTTAGGTTAGGTTAGGTTAGGTTAGGTTAGGTTAGGTTAGGTTAGGTTAGGTTAGGTTAGGTTAGGTTAGGTTAGGTTAGGTTAGGTTAGGTTAGGTTAGGTTAGGTTAGGTTAGGTTAGGTTAGGTTAGGTTAGGTTAGGTTAGGTTAGGTTAGGTTAGGTTAGGTTAGGTTAGGTTAGGTTAGGTTAGGTTAGGTTAGGTTAGGTTAGGTTAGGTTAGGTTAGGTTAGGTTAGGTTAGGTTAGGTTAGGTTAGGTTAGGTTAGGTTAGGTTAGGTTAGGTTAGGTTAGGTTAGGTTAGGTTAGGTTAGGTTAGGTTAGGTTAGGTTAGGTTAGGTTAGGTTAGGTTAGGTTAGGTTAGGTTAGGTTAGGTTAGGTTAGGTTAGGTTAGGTTAGGTTAGGTTAGGTTAGGTTAGGTTAGGTTAGGTTAGGTTAGGTTAGGTTAGGTTAGGTTAGGTTAGGTTAGGTTAGGTTAGGTTAGGTTAGGTTAGGTTAGGTTAGGTTAGGTTAGGTTAGGTTAGGTTAGGTTAGGTTAGGTTAGGTTAGGTTAGGTTAGGTTAGGTTAGGTTAGGTTAGGTTAGGTTAGGTTAGGTTAGGTTAGGTTAGGTTAGGTTAGGTTAGGTTAGGTTAGGTTAGGTTAGGTTAGGTTAGGTTAGGTTAGGTTAGGTTAGGTTAGGTTAGGTTAGGTTAGGTTAGGTTAGGTTAGGTTAGGTTAGGTTAGGTTAGGTTAGGTTAGGTTAGGTTAGGTTAGGTTAGGTTAGGTTAGGTTAGGTTAGGTTAGGTTAGGTTAGGTTAGGTTAGGTTAGGTTAGGTTAGGTTAGGTTAGGTTAGGTTAGGTTAGGTTAGGTTAGGTTAGGTTAGGTTAGGTTAGGTTAGGTTAGGTTAGGTTAGGTTAGGTTAGGTTAGGTTAGGTTAGGTTAGGTTAGGTTAGGTTAGGTTAGGTTAGGTTAGGTTAGGTTAGGTTAGGTTAGGTTAGGTTAGGTTAGGTTAGGTTAGGTTAGGTTAGGTTAGGTTAGGTTAGGTTAGGTTAGGTTAGGTTAGGTTAGGTTAGGTTAGGTTAGGTTAGGTTAGGTTAGGTTAGGTTAGGTTAGGTTAGGTTAGGTTAGGTTAGGTTAGGTTAGGTTAGGTTAGGTTAGGTTAGGTTAGGTTAGGTTAGGTTAGGTTAGGTTAGGTTAGGTTAGGTTAGGTTAGGTTAGGTTAGGTTAGGTTAGGTTAGGTTAGGTTAGGTTAGGTTAGGTTAGGTTAGGTTAGGTTAGGTTAGGTTAGGTTAGGTTAGGTTAGGTTAGGTTAGGTTAGGTTAGGTTAGGTTAGGTTAGGTTAGGTTAGGTTAGGTTAGGTTAGGTTAGGTTAGGTTAGGTTAGGTTAGGTTAGGTTAGGTTAGGTTAGGTTAGGTTAGGTTAGGTTAGGTTAGGTTAGGTTAGGTTAGGTTAGGTTAGGTTAGGTTAGGTTAGGTTAGGTTAGGTTAGGTTAGGTTAGGTTAGGTTAGGTTAGGTTAGGTTAGGTTAGGTTAGGTTAGGTTAGGTTAGGTTAGGTTAGGTTAGGTTAGGTTAGGTTAGGTTAGGTTAGGTTAGGTTAGGTTAGGTTAGGTTAGGTTAGGTTAGGTTAGGTTAGGTTAGGTTAGGTTAGGTTAGGTTAGGTTAGGTTAGGTTAGGTTAGGTTAGGTTAGGTTAGGTTAGGTTAGGTTAGGTTAGGTTAGGTTAGGTTAGGTTAGGTTAGGTTAGGTTAGGTTAGGTTAGGTTAGGTTAGGTTAGGTTAGGTTAGGTTAGGTTAGGTTAGGTTAGGTTAGGTTAGGTTAGGTTAGGTTAGGTTAGGTTAGGTTAGGTTAGGTTAGGTTAGGTTAGGTTAGGTTAGGTTAGGTTAGGTTAGGTTAGGTTAGGTTAGGTTAGGTTAGGTTAGGTTAGGTTAGGTTAGGTTAGGTTAGGTTAGGTTAGGTTAGGTTAGGTTAGGTTAGGTTAGGTTAGGTTAGGTTAGGTTAGGTTAGGTTAGGTTAGGTTAGGTTAGGTTAGGTTAGGTTAGGTTAGGTTAGGTTAGGTTAGGTTAGGTTAGGTTAGGTTAGGTTAGGTTAGGTTAGGTTAGGTTAGGTTAGGTTAGGTTAGGTTAGGTTAGGTTAGGTTAGGTTAGGTTAGGTTAGGTTAGGTTAGGTTAGGTTAGGTTAGGTTAGGTTAGGTTAGGTTAGGTTAGGTTAGGTTAGGTTAGGTTAGGTTAGGTTAGGTTAGGTTAGGTTAGGTTAGGTTAGGTTAGGTTAGGTTAGGTTAGGTTAGGTTAGGTTAGGTTAGGTTAGGTTAGGTTAGGTTAGGTTAGGTTAGGTTAGGTTAGGTTAGGTTAGGTTAGGTTAGGTTAGGTTAGGTTAGGTTAGGTTAGGTTAGGTTAGGTTAGGTTAGGTTAGGTTAGGTTAGGTTAGGTTAGGTTAGGTTAGGTTAGGTTAGGTTAGGTTAGGTTAGGTTAGGTTAGGTTAGGTTAGGTTAGGTTAGGTTAGGTTAGGTTAGGTTAGGTTAGGTTAGGTTAGGTTAGGTTAGGTTAGGTTAGGTTAGGTTAGGTTAGGTTAGGTTAGGTTAGGTTAGGTTAGGTTAGGTTAGGTTAGGTTAGGTTAGGTTAGGTTAGGTTAGGTTAGGTTAGGTTAGGTTAGGTTAGGTTAGGTTAGGTTAGGTTAGGTTAGGTTAGGTTAGGTTAGGTTAGGTTAGGTTAGGTTAGGTTAGGTTAGGTTAGGTTAGGTTAGGTTAGGTTAGGTTAGGTTAGGTTAGGTTAGGTTAGGTTAGGTTAGGTTAGGTTAGGTTAGGTTAGGTTAGGTTAGGTTAGGTTAGGTTAGGTTAGGTTAGGTTAGGTTAGGTTAGGTTAGGTTAGGTTAGGTTAGGTTAGGTTAGGTTAGGTTAGGTTAGGTTAGGTTAGGTTAGGTTAGGTTAGGTTAGGTTAGGTTAGGTTAGGTTAGGTTAGGTTAGGTTAGGTTAGGTTAGGTTAGGTTAGGTTAGGTTAGGTTAGGTTAGGTTAGGTTAGGTTAGGTTAGGTTAGGTTAGGTTAGGTTAGGTTAGGTTAGGTTAGGTTAGGTTAGGTTAGGTTAGGTTAGGTTAGGTTAGGTTAGGTTAGGTTAGGTTAGGTTAGGTTAGGTTAGGTTAGGTTAGGTTAGGTTAGGTTAGGTTAGGTTAGGTTAGGTTAGGTTAGGTTAGGTTAGGTTAGGTTAGGTTAGGTTAGGTTAGGTTAGGTTAGGTTAGGTTAGGTTAGGTTAGGTTAGGTTAGGTTAGGTTAGGTTAGGTTAGGTTAGGTTAGGTTAGGTTAGGTTAGGTTAGGTTAGGTTAGGTTAGGTTAGGTTAGGTTAGGTTAGGTTAGGTTAGGTTAGGTTAGGTTAGGTTAGGTTAGGTTAGGTTAGGTTAGGTTAGGTTAGGTTAGGTTAGGTTAGGTTAGGTTAGGTTAGGTTAGGTTAGGTTAGGTTAGGTTAGGTTAGGTTAGGTTAGGTTAGGTTAGGTTAGGTTAGGTTAGGTTAGGTTAGGTTAGGTTAGGTTAGGTTAGGTTAGGTTAGGTTAGGTTAGGTTAGGTTAGGTTAGGTTAGGTTAGGTTAGGTTAGGTTAGGTTAGGTTAGGTTAGGTTAGGTTAGGTTAGGTTAGGTTAGGTTAGGTTAGGTTAGGTTAGGTTAGGTTAGGTTAGGTTAGGTTAGGTTAGGTTAGGTTAGGTTAGGTTAGGTTAGGTTAGGTTAGGTTAGGTTAGGTTAGGTTAGGTTAGGTTAGGTTAGGTTAGGTTAGGTTAGGTTAGGTTAGGTTAGGTTAGGTTAGGTTAGGTTAGGTTAGGTTAGGTTAGGTTAGGTTAGGTTAGGTTAGGTTAGGTTAGGTTAGGTTAGGTTAGGTTAGGTTAGGTTAGGTTAGGTTAGGTTAGGTTAGGTTAGGTTAGGTTAGGTTAGGTTAGGTTAGGTTAGGTTAGGTTAGGTTAGGTTAGGTTAGGTTAGGTTAGGTTAGGTTAGGTTAGGTTAGGTTAGGTTAGGTTAGGTTAGGTTAGGTTAGGTTAGGTTAGGTTAGGTTAGGTTAGGTTAGGTTAGGTTAGGTTAGGTTAGGTTAGGTTAGGTTAGGTTAGGTTAGGTTAGGTTAGGTTAGGTTAGGTTAGGTTAGGTTAGGTTAGGTTAGGTTAGGTTAGGTTAGGTTAGGTTAGGTTAGGTTAGGTTAGGTTAGGTTAGGTTAGGTTAGGTTAGGTTAGGTTAGGTTAGGTTAGGTTAGGTTAGGTTAGGTTAGGTTAGGTTAGGTTAGGTTAGGTTAGGTTAGGTTAGGTTAGGTTAGGTTAGGTTAGGTTAGGTTAGGTTAGGTTAGGTTAGGTTAGGTTAGGTTAGGTTAGGTTAGGTTAGGTTAGGTTAGGTTAGGTTAGGTTAGGTTAGGTTAGGTTAGGTTAGGTTAGGTTAGGTTAGGTTAGGTTAGGTTAGGTTAGGTTAGGTTAGGTTAGGTTAGGTTAGGTTAGGTTAGGTTAGGTTAGGTTAGGTTAGGTTAGGTTAGGTTAGGTTAGGTTAGGTTAGGTATAGGTTAGGTTAGGTTAGGTTAGGTTAGGTTAGGTTAGGTTAGGTTAGGTTAGGTTAGGTTAGGTTAGGTTAGGTTAGGTTAGGTTAGGTTAGGTTAGGTTAGGTTAGGTTAGGTTAGGTTAGGTTAGGTTAGGTTAGGTTAGGTTAGGTTAGGTTAGGTTAGGTTAGGTTAGGTTAGGTTAGGTTAGGTTAGGTTAGGTTAGGTTAGGTTAGGTTAGGTTAGGTTAGGTTAGGTTAGGTTAGGTTAGGTTAGGTTAGGTTAGGTTAGGTTAGGTTAGGTTAGGTTAGGTTAGGTTAGGTTAGGTTAGGTTAGGTTAGGTTAGGTTAGGTTAGGTTAGGTTAGGTTAGGTTAGGTTAGGTTAGGTTAGGTTAGGTTAGGTTAGGTTAGGTTAGGTTAGGTTAGGTTAGGTTAGGTTAGGTTAGGTTAGGTTAGGTTAGGTTAGGTTAGGTTAGGTTAGGTTAGGTTAGGTTAGGTTAGGTTAGGTTAGGTTAGGTTAGGTTAGGTTAGGTTAGGTTAGGTTAGGTTAGGTTAGGTTAGGTTAGGTTAGGTTAGGTTAGGTTAGGTTAGGTTAGGTTAGGTTAGGTTAGGTTAGGTTAGGTTAGGTTAGGTTAGGTTAGGTTAGGTTAGGTTAGGTTAGGTTAGGTTAGGTTAGGTTAGGTTAGGTTAGGTTAGGTTAGGTTAGGTTAGGTTAGGTTAGGTTAGGTTAGGTTAGGTTAGGTTAGGTTAGGTTAGGTTAGGTTAGGTTAGGTTAGGTTAGGTTAGGTTAGGTTAGGTTAGGTTAGGTTAGGTTAGGTTAGGTTAGGTTAGGTTAGGTTAGGTTAGGTTAGGTTAGGTTAGGTTAGGTTAGGTTAGGTTAGGTTAGGTTAGGTTAGGTTAGGTTAGGTTAGGTTAGGTTAGGTTAGGTTAGGTTAGGTTAGGTTAGGTTAGGTTAGGTTAGGTTAGGTTAGGTTAGGTTAGGTTAGGTTAGGTTAGGTTAGGTTAGGTTAGGTTAGGTTAGGTTAGGTTAGGTTAGGTTAGGTTAGGTTAGGTTAGGTTAGGTTAGGTTAGGTTAGGTTAGGTTAGGTTAGGTTAGGTTAGGTTAGGTTAGGTTAGGTTAGGTTAGGTTAGGTTAGGTTAGGTTAGGTTAGGTTAGGTTAGGTTAGGTTAGGTTAGGTTAGGTTAGGTTAGGTTAGGTTAGGTTAGGTTAGGTTAGGTTAGGTTAGGTTAGGTTAGGTTAGGTTAGGTTAGGTTAGGTTAGGTTAGGTTAGGTTAGGTTAGGTTAGGTTAGGTTAGGTTAGGTTAGGTTAGGTTAGGTTAGGTTAGGTTAGGTTAGGTTAGGTTAGGTTAGGTTAGGTTAGGTTAGGTTAGGTTAGGTTAGGTTAGGTTAGGTTAGGTTAGGTTAGGTTAGGTTAGGTTAGGTTAGGTTAGGTTAGGTTAGGTTAGGTTAGGTTAGGTTAGGTTAGGTTAGGTTAGGTTAGGTTAGGTTAGGTTAGGTTAGGTTAGGTTAGGTTAGGTTAGGTTAGGTTAGGTTAGGTTAGGTTAGGTTAGGTTAGGTTAGGTTAGGTTAGGTTAGGTTAGGTTAGGTTAGGTTAGGTTAGGTTAGGTTAGGTTAGGTTAGGTTAGGTTAGGTTAGGTTAGGTTAGGTTAGGTTAGGTTAGGTTAGGTTAGGTTAGGTTAGGTTAGGTTAGGTTAGGTTAGGTTAGGTTAGGTTAGGTTAGGTTAGGTTAGGTTAGGTTAGGTTAGGTTAGGTTAGGTTAGGTTAGGTTAGGTTAGGTTAGGTTAGGTTAGGTTAGGTTAGGTTAGGTTAGGTTAGGTTAGGTTAGGTTAGGTTAGGTTAGGTTAGGTTAGGTTAGGTTAGGTTAGGTTAGGTTAGGTTAGGTTAGGTTAGGTTAGGTTAGGTTAGGTTAGGTTAGGTTAGGTTAGGTTAGGTTAGGTTAGGTTAGGTTAGGTTAGGTTAGGTTAGGTTAGGTTAGGTTAGGTTAGGTTAGGTTAGGTTAGGTTAGGTTAGGTTAGGTTAGGTTAGGTTAGGTTAGGTTAGGTTAGGTTAGGTTAGGTTAGGTTAGGTTAGGTTAGGTTAGGTTAGGTTAGGTTAGGTTAGGTTAGGTTAGGTTAGGTTAGGTTAGGTTAGGTTAGGTTAGGTTAGGTTAGGTTAGGTTAGGTTAGGTTAGGTTAGGTTAGGTTAGGTTAGGTTAGGTTAGGTTAGGTTAGGTTAGGTTAGGTTAGGTTAGGTTAGGTTAGGTTAGGTTAGGTTAGGTTAGGTTAGGTTAGGTTAGGTTAGGTTAGGTTAGGTTAGGTTAGGTTAGGTTAGGTTAGGTTAGGTTAGGTTAGGTTAGGTTAGGTTAGGTTAGGTTAGGTTAGGTTAGGTTAGGTTAGGTTAGGTTAGGTTAGGTTAGGTTAGGTTAGGTTAGGTTAGGTTAGGTTAGGTTAGGTTAGGTTAGGTTAGGTTAGGTTAGGTTAGGTTAGGTTAGGTTAGGTTAGGTTAGGTTAGGTTAGGTTAGGTTAGGTTAGGTTAGGTTAGGTTAGGTTAGGTTAGGTTAGGTTAGGTTAGGTTAGGTTAGGTTAGGTTAGGTTAGGTTAGGTTAGGTTAGGTTAGGTTAGGTTAGGTTAGGTTAGGTTAGGTTAGGTTAGGTTAGGTTAGGTTAGGTTAGGTTAGGTTAGGTTAGGTTAGGTTAGGTTAGGTTAGGTTAGGTTAGGTTAGGTTAGGTTAGGTTAGGTTAGGTTAGGTTAGGTTAGGTTAGGTTAGGTTAGGTTAGGTTAGGTTAGGTTAGGTTAGGTTAGGTTAGGTTAGGTTAGGTTAGGTTAGGTTAGGTTAGGTTAGGTTAGGTTAGGTTAGGTTAGGTTAGGTTAGGTTAGGTTAGGTTAGGTTAGGTTAGGTTAGGTTAGGTTAGGTTAGGTTAGGTTAGGTTAGGTTAGGTTAGGTTAGGTTAGGTTAGGTTAGGTTAGGTTAGGTTAGGTTAGGTTAGGTTAGGTTAGGTTAGGTTAGGTTAGGTTAGGTTAGGTTAGGTTAGGTTAGGTTAGGTTAGGTTAGGTTAGGTTAGGTTAGGTTAGGTTAGGTTAGGTTAGGTTAGGTTAGGTTAGGTTAGGTTAGGTTAGGTTAGGTTAGGTTAGGTTAGGTTAGGTTAGGTTAGGTTAGGTTAGGTTAGGTTAGGTTAGGTTAGGTTAGGTTAGGTTAGGTTAGGTTAGGTTAGGTTAGGTTAGGTTAGGTTAGGTTAGGTTAGGTTAGGTTAGGTTAGGTTAGGTTAGGTTAGGTTAGGTTAGGTTAGGTTAGGTTAGGTTAGGTTAGGTTAGGTTAGGTTAGGTTAGGTTAGGTTAGGTTAGGTTAGGTTAGGTTAGGTTAGGTTAGGTTAGGTTAGGTTAGGTTAGGTTAGGTTAGGTTAGGTTAGGTTAGGTTAGGTTAGGTTAGGTTAGGTTAGGTTAGGTTAGGTTAGGTTAGGTTAGGTTAGGTTAGGTTAGGTTAGGTTAGGTTAGGTTAGGTTAGGTTAGGTTAGGTTAGGTTAGGTTAGGTTAGGTTAGGTTAGGTTAGGTTAGGTTAGGTTAGGTTAGGTTAGGTTAGGTTAGGTTAGGTTAGGTTAGGTTAGGTTAGGTTAGGTTAGGTTAGGTTAGGTTAGGTTAGGTTAGGTTAGGTTAGGTTAGGTTAGGTTAGGTTAGGTTAGGTTAGGTTAGGTTAGGTTAGGTTAGGTTAGGTTAGGTTAGGTTAGGTTAGGTTAGGTTAGGTTAGGTTAGGTTAGGTTAGGTTAGGTTAGGTTAGGTTAGGTTAGGTTAGGTTAGGTTAGGTTAGGTTAGGTTAGGTTAGGTTAGGTTAGGTTAGGTTAGGTTAGGTTAGGTTAGGTTAGGTTAGGTTAGGTTAGGTTAGGTTAGGTTAGGTTAGGTTAGGTTAGGTTAGGTTAGGTTAGGTTAGGTTAGGTTAGGTTAGGTTAGGTTAGGTTAGGTTAGGTTAGGTTAGGTTAGGTTAGGTTAGGTTAGGTTAGGTTAGGTTAGGTTAGGTTAGGTTAGGTTAGGTTAGGTTAGGTTAGGTTAGGTTAGGTTAGGTTAGGTTAGGTTAGGTTAGGTTAGGTTAGGTTAGGTTAGGTTAGGTTAGGTTAGGTTAGGTTAGGTTAGGTTAGGTTAGGTTAGGTTAGGTTAGGTTAGGTTAGGTTAGGTTAGGTTAGGTTAGGTTAGGTTAGGTTAGGTTAGGTTAGGTTAGGTTAGGTTAGGTTAGGTTAGGTTAGGTTAGGTTAGGTTAGGTTAGGTTAGGTTAGGTTAGGTTAGGTTAGGTTAGGTTAGGTTAGGTTAGGTTAGGTTAGGTTAGGTTAGGTTAGGTTAGGTTAGGTTAGGTTAGGTTAGGTTAGGTTAGGTTAGGTTAGGTTAGGTTAGGTTAGGTTAGGTTAGGTTAGGTTAGGTTAGGTTAGGTTAGGTTAGGTTAGGTTAGGTTAGGTTAGGTTAGGTTAGGTTAGGTTAGGTTAGGTTAGGTTAGGTTAGGTTAGGTTAGGTTAGGTTAGGTTAGGTTAGGTTAGGTTAGGTTAGGTTAGGTTAGGTTAGGTTAGGTTAGGTTAGGTTAGGTTAGGTTAGGTTAGGTTAGGTTAGGTTAGGTTAGGTTAGGTTAGGTTAGGTTAGGTTAGGTTAGGTTAGGTTAGGTTAGGTTAGGTTAGGTTAGGTTAGGTTAGGTTAGGTTAGGTTAGGTTAGGTTAGGTTAGGTTAGGTTAGGTTAGGTTAGGTTAGGTTAGGTTAGGTTAGGTTAGGTTAGGTTAGGTTAGGTTAGGTTAGGTTAGGTTAGGTTAGGTTAGGTTAGGTTAGGTTAGGTTAGGTTAGGTTAGGTTAGGTTAGGTTAGGTTAGGTTAGGTTAGGTTAGGTTAGGTTAGGTTAGGTTAGGTTAGGTTAGGTTAGGTTAGGTTAGGTTAGGTTAGGTTAGGTTAGGTTAGGTTAGGTTAGGTTAGGTTAGGTTAGGTTAGGTTAGGTTAGGTTAGGTTAGGTTAGGTTAGGTTAGGTTAGGTTAGGTTAGGTTAGGTTAGGTTAGGTTAGGTTAGGTTAGGTTAGGTTAGGTTAGGTTAGGTTAGGTTAGGTTAGGTTAGGTTAGGTTAGGTTAGGTTAGGTTAGGTTAGGTTAGGTTAGGTTAGGTTAGGTTAGGTTAGGTTAGGTTAGGTTAGGTTAGGTTAGGTTAGGTTAGGTTAGGTTAGGTTAGGTTAGGTTAGGTTAGGTTAGGTTAGGTTAGGTTAGGTTAGGTTAGGTTAGGTTAGGTTAGGTTAGGTTAGGTTAGGTTAGGTTAGGTTAGGTTAGGTTAGGTTAGGTTAGGTTAGGTTAGGTTAGGTTAGGTTAG
>OX621209.1:15096156-15111156 GCA_951640565.1 Petrophora chlorosata
AACTAGAAATAATAATCGATAATTGCCTCGTGTACTACACAAAATGTAGTATCCTGGCTTAAAAATTTCAACATTCAATAACAATAACAATAATACTTATTACCAAAATTCACAATCAATTAACTAGATCAATAATTATAACTCCAATTACAAACAGTTTAATCCCATACAATTACTAATACAATTAATACGTATTTCAAATTCTCAATCTACTTATTGGCAACCAAAATCATAAATAAAATAATTCCAATAAATTAATAAGTTGTAGCCATTAAATTTTTATCAAAATCAATAAGGGATTACAAGAGAATGCTCAGAATTATGATTGATGAGTTAATACAATAATAACTGTGATTGCACATGCAAAATTAATTGCATGAATTAATCCATATATTAATTTACTAACTAGAAATAATAATCAATAATTGCCTCGTGTACTACACAAAATGTAGTATCCTGGCTTAAAAATTTCAACATTCAATAACAATAACAATAATACTTATTACCAAAATTCACAATCAATTATCTAGATCAATAATTATAACTCCAATTACAAACAGTTTAGTCCCATACAATTACTAATACAATTAATACGTATTTCAAATTCTCAATCTACTTATTGGCAACCAAAATCATAAATAAAATAATTCCAATAAATTAATAAGTTGTAGCCATTAAATTTTTATCAAATCAATAAAAGTAAATCAATTGCACAATGGGTAACGCAATATATCAGCAAGGCTTGCATTAAAATAAGACTCAAGTACTTTTATCATCATATTCATCCTTTGCGATTAATTAAATTATGTTTACCTAACATGCAGTGGGCGCATTGCATTGCTTAAAAAGCTAAGCAGGCAAAGCGCCCACTTTGACCATGCAAGGCGAAGGACATTCTTTTAAAAAAGAATGCCGACACCTGCCTACCTAACTAATACCTAAATAACAAAATTAACATGCAAAATTATCAGCAAAAATTTAGATTTTTATGTGACTAAAGTGGTCCAAAATCTGAGTTTGGCCAGTAAAATAGTGACCAAACCGAACTCCAAAGAGCCAAGTAACAACCAATAATCAACATTATTATTAATATTTAAGATTTCAATCAATTAATTAAATAATATGAATAGAATTTTAATAAGAGACAAACAAAAATATAGAATAACAAAAATTTGAAAATCAATTATACAACAATCAATTATGAATTAAACAAAAATTTGAAAATCCATTACATGCACAGCTATTGGACTGTAGAGCCATTGGCTCGTGCTGCCTTCCGGACTACCGCCTCGGCAAAGTCGAGGAAAGCAGTGCAGCAGTTATCATCATTCAGCAGATTAGACAATTCATTCCCAGACATAGTTAGACCCACCCGAGACTCAAACTCAAACCTGAGGACGGCGAACCTTGGGCAGTCAAGGAGAACATGGAAGACGGTCTCCTCCGTTAATCCGTCGCAAATACAAAAAGGGGTAGCAGCTAACTTAAACCGGTTAAGATACGATTTGAAACCTCCGTGACCGGTAAGTAGCTGTGCCCTGAGGTTCGTCATCCTCAAGCTGGAAAGTAACTTATAGGCTCGCCTGACATCTGGTAGGAACTTCCTTGTGACAGCTCCAGCTCCCGCAGTCTCGTAGCGCCTCTGCCATGCCGCCAGGGTGGAGCCCCTGGTTAGGTGCTTGGCAAAGGACAGGGGAAAAGCGTCATACACTGTCGCCTGTCGGTTGTTCAACGCAGCGTGCTTGGCAAGTTCGTCCGCTCGCTCATTTCCAACTATGCCGACATGGGCTCGAACCCAGAAGAGCTCCACGACCCCCCCCTCCTCTTCAACTTCACGAACCAAGCAGCGCACCCGATCCGCCAGTGGGTGCAGTGATTCCGGATTGGAAATGGCATCCAGTGCTGACCTCGAATCACAAATAATGTTGGCGCTTTTGTTGCGGGATCTGGAAGCAGTTTCAAGCGCTCTTAAAATCGCATACAGCTCCGCCTGGAAAACGCTGCAGCAATCCTCTAGCCTGAATTGCGACTTCCCAGTCTCCACACCCCTCTCCCAAACCGAAACCGCTCCACCAACCCTGCCCTCAAGTTTGCTTCCATCCGTGAAAATTAGTGGCAACGAATTCCGTATGCCCTCGACATCTGCCTCCGTTTCAATAGTACCATACGAAATTCGCTTCCTACTCGCCGGGTGAGGAAGGCTGAACGGGCTAATGCGCTTCTGAAGCGGTCTCCCTGGCAGGTGTGGCAGCTCTCTACCCCTCTTAATTTGGTATATCTCCGACTGCTCCAGAACCCTCAAATCCAAGGGGATGATCCTTGCGAGAACAGCACTGGAAACCAAGGAAGTGGTTCTATGGGCTTTCGCCACCTTGATCGCGAATAGTCGCGTAACCCGATCGAGAACTCTCTGTGCGCTTCTCCTTTCCGCAACAAAACCCCAAGTACCAGCCGCGTAAAGCACCGTCGGCTCAATAACGGCAAGATATATCGTCCTGACTATTTCCGAGTTAAGGCCCCACTGAGCCCTCGCCGCCTTCGCAACCATCTTGAAGATCTGGCAAACCTTTACATACAGTTCGCTGAGATGCCTTGAGAAATTGAGGTTCTCGTCAATAGTTAAACCCAGCAGTCTGAGATGCTCAGAAAAGGGGATAGTGGTTGCGCCCATCCTCAGCCTTGGTTTCTCAAACTTCAGTTTCCTGGTAACCAGTATGGCCTGTGTCTTCTGAGCAGCAAACCTCATCTTGTGCTGGTCACCCCATTCGAGCACACCCTGCAGCGCCAGGTTAACTCGACCCTCCAACTCCATGCCATCATGACCGGAAGCAATCAAGAGTAGGTCGTCAGCGAAGGCCTGCAAGTGGACCCCCGCAGCAGCAAACGAGTGTAGAAGTGGGTCCAGTTGGACGTTCCAAAAGATTGGGCCACAGGTCGACCCCTGAATGCACCCTCTATTGGTTTCTCTGACTACTTCAGCACCAGCATAACGGAGGAGCACCCTTCTGCCATCCAGGTAGCTATAAATGAGCCGAAGTATACCAGTATCAACTGCCTTCGCCTTCAACTGTCCAAGAATGGCGGGCCACCAGGCATTGTCAAACGCCCCCTGTATGTCTAGCGACACCACCACCACCAGTTTCTTCTCTCCAACTCCCTGCTTGATAAGGGTTATCGCATCATAGAGTGCGTCCTCTGCGCTAACCTGCGGAGTGAAGCCATACTGCCGTCCACATAGACTGCGTTCCCGGCCCAACTGCCACTGCAGTCTATTCGTGAATAATTTCTCCAGGATTTTGGCAAAGACTGGGAGAAGGCCTATGGGACGGTAGGATCTCGGCTGGGATGGATCCTTTCCTGGTTTTGGTATGATCTTCACTACCGCAAGCTTCCAACCTCTCGGAAAGTATCCTGAGCGAAGACATCCATTGAAGATCCCCAACAGTGCGTCCGGGTTGGCACGGTACGCTGAGCCACAGATATCGGCAGTCAAGCCGTCCCTCCCAGGCGCCTTACTGGGGTCCATCCCTGAGAGCACCGCCTCAACTTCCTGGTGAGTGAAGTCACGAAGACCATCAACCGCCGCCAACATGGTGTAGTAGTCCCTGTCCCTGTCTACCGAAGATCTGAGCCGCTGCTGCTCCTCAGTCTCGTCAGCTGTGTGATCCGCCGGGAAGAAGGTTTCGGCCAACAGCTGAGCAGATTCCACAGGCGGAAGAACCCTATCGCCCGTCTGCGAGTTCAAAAGGTGGTCATTACTGCTCTTACTGCAGGCCTTGATAATTCTGTAAGTCCTCTTCCATATATCTTCCTTCTTCTGACTGGTACAGAGCTCCTTCCAGCTGGACGTGATGGCCTTCTCTATGCTTTCTTTATAGTCCGTCTTTGCCCGCAGATATTCTTCGATGACAAAAAGCCGTCTGTCCTCACGTGCATTCCTTATCCTATATCGTAGTCGCCGAACCATCTCCTTTTTTCCCTGCAAAACGGCATTCCACCAGGGGAACTCCTTAGCACTCCTAGCGGTCACCTTTGGGATCGTGTCCTCACAAGCATCATGGATAATCTCCTCATACCTAGTCACAGCACTATCAATGAGGGACCGAACATCTTCACCATCAGCTGTTGGGTGAAACTCCCACTGCCCCTCGCTGGTTGAAGCACGAACCGCTTCCCTAAACTCGGTCCACTTGGCCTTCTTGGTGTTGTACCGCCTAGTACTGCTACTTGGAGCCGCATCGGATGACCTTCCCATTCCAATCTCAAACCTGACCGCTCGGTGATCAGAAAGATTAACAAATCCAGCGTCGACTCTCCAGTTGGTTACTCTACCCAAAATCCCCGAAGAACAGGCCGTGACATCAACAATACTGGAGTGCAGACGATCCCCTCTAAATTGGTAGTACGTGGCGACGGTTCCCTGATTCAGGACATGCCCATTCAGTTGGCCCAGCATGTCAACAAACGCTTCCCCCCTTGTGTCCTCCACCTCGCAACCCCACCAGGGACTGGAGGCATTGATATCGCCGCCGATGAGAAAGTCGTCAGCACCAAGTCCTTCAACCGCGCGCAGGACCTCCACCAGGTACGGCTCCATGTCCACGCTGCCTTGCATGTATACCGCTACCAGTGTCAAGACGAGCTGCCCTACCCTTATAGCTAGACCTACCACATTCTGGGTTACAAAACTATTGTTAACAATAACCTCTATATCCGGATCAATGATGACAACTGCCGCCTTTACCGGGTTATCAGGTCCACAATTCGAACACTGAATTATCCTATGATTAGCCGCCAGATAGCCCTTGGAGCCAACATAAGGTTCCTGCAGCAAGAGAATAGAGATTTTGCTCCTAACAGCCTCATTGAGGCACTCCTTTGTCGCAGCCAAACCTCTACCCAGATTTGCTTGAGCAAACCTTAAAGACCTGGATACAGCGCCCTCAGCAATATCTAATGCCCTGTCTGGCTAGTCTGTCCCAACGCTGCCAAACGGGGCAATCCGCGCTGTAAGCCGGGTGACCGGACGCACCATCCTGGCCGCAACAGTTGGCACAAGATGGGGAGCCATCCCTGTTAGGACAGTCCCGGGTTTCGTGCCCAACGGTGGCACAGTACCCACACTTTGCCTCTGGAGCTCTACACTCTCGCGCACGGTGCGCAAATCCGAGGCAACGATAACATTGCAGTATGGGTGACTGATCCACCGCTGGAACGATTTGATATCCAACCCGGACTCTCCTGTCTCGAAGACACCCCCAGACGGCCGTGCTTACCTCTAAAATCACATTTTGCACAGAGCTATGGCGGCCCTTAGTGCGTCTGATCACCCTAATGTGAAGAGCGTCGGCCGACAGCGCACCCAGCATATCCCGATTTTGGCTGACTAAGCCTTCCTCGACTCTAGCGTCGCTCATGTCGGACGCGACCCCAACCAGACGCAAAAAAGGATTCCTTGGCTTGGGAGTTTTTATCGAGAGCTGTTGACTCAAACCCCTGATTGCTGAGCCCATCAGCTCCATCTCACGCTCAGAGCCGACAGTAATGGCCACCCTGCTGTTACTACATTTCCGCACCGCAGTAACGCCAATTCCCAAAGCTACTACGTCCACCCCACTCTTAATCCTGCTAAGTATGTCATGACCCGTGAGGCGAGGGTCAGCCGACTCCACCAACATAGTAAATCTGGGCGTGATAGCCGCACCGGAGACGTTACCACGCGGAACGTCATTTGCGCGCTGGACCTGTCCCCCAACCCTGTCCCTTGGCTGCTGGCGATTTTGGGCGGGCGTGGCTGGCATCGAGGATGCCGGACTGAGGCTAGTCCTCAAGGCATTAACCTCGTCCGCCAGCCGTCTTGCCGCCGATGTTACCACTACGGAGGCAGCCAGCTCATCCTCAGCCGGAGGGCTCCGAGCAAGCACATCCGCTACCATTCCCTTGAGGGACTCTACCTCACCCGTCAATTTCCCGAGAGGACCAGCCAACTGTCGCTCTATCTCTAGTTTGGATGACTCTACCTGGCAGCAGAGAGCATCAAGCTTATCGCTGGCGCTCCTTTGCGCCACCTCCACAACTTTGATGTATGAGGAACTGGAGGGGCTAACCGAGGTCTGATCCCCAAACAGCCCCCTCAGGGCCTCCACTTCCCCTGTTAGCTTGCCCAGAGGAGCCACCAGACCACGCTCCATACTCTGCCCTAAAGTCTCAGCCTGGCGACATAGAGCATCCAGCCTGGTATTCGTCGCCCTCTGGACAACCTCCATGGCCCTAAAGTCGGACTGGGTCTGTGCCAGGGCCCGATCCAACGACTCGGCGTGACGCCGAGCTTCACGCTCCAGCTCACGGGAACCATGCTGCTTTACCGTGTGGAGTAGTTCCCTATGACGCCCCCTAGATTCTGCTAACGTCAAAATAATTTCAAGTAACCTATTTAATTTAACGAAGACCAGCTCCTTGACTTCCTTCTTTAGATTACCCGCCGACTTGCCATCCAACGCCGTCTTGGTCTCCCTTACTATTCGGTTAGCCTCGACGACCTCGCCTCCAACAGGCGAACCCTTCCTAGCCTTGGAAGCTGACTCTACCCCCCCGCCCACCGCCGCAGGTTGAGTAGGTGGCGCTGAAGGAGTCCCGCTGCGATGGACTAGGCCCACCTGCGACTGGGGAGTCGAGCCCGCCTCAAACATGTCCCGAACCGACGAGACGAGGCTATCCTGCGAACGGGAGAGCCCAGAGGAGAGAGCTGAAGCCTTATCTGATCCGCTATCGGAGACAGTACGCTTAAGGATACCACTCCGGGCCGCCTGTCCCTTACCGCCATCTGCCATTTCGCGACTCTACCCTGCGCTCTACCTAAAAGTACTATAGAGCTCCACTGGTGGGCTCAACTGAAAGCAGGCACAAGGGGCCTCTGAACAGTGAAAACCGCACGCCTCTACGGCTTCCCGTTCCGGAGATATTACAATCCAAAGCTTTCCAAGATGGCGGCTAAAATGGCGGCTGAAAAATTAAAACGAAGATATCTCCGGTTCCAGATGGCGCAGAGAGACGCGGAAAGGACAGCCGTGACGGCCAACACCGACTCTATCACAATCCGGCGAGAAACGGCCCACAAAATTCGACTCTACGTAGAGTCCTCCAAACTGTCCACCCTTGTAGCCGACCAGAAGCCACGCACAACCCCGCAAACCCGAAGTCTCTACGACGCCGGGTTCCAGAGATACACCAGTTCAAAGTTTTCCAAGATGGCGGCCGAACTGTCAAAGTCACTATTAAAATCAATATATCTCCGGCCCCAAGCGTCGCAGAAGCCCCGGAAAAACTTTGGAGCAACGTGCTGCTCAATCTCCAGCCGCTCAATGGGGTTCCGACTACCCCAAACTTCGACCCTCCAGATCCTCCCGGAACCACCCCTAGCAGGTACCCAGCGGCCAGCCGACCCCAGCAACGAAAATCCGGAGCCTCTAGGACCCCCAGAACCCAAGATACACCAGTTTCAAACTTTTCAAAATGGCGGACGAACTGTCAAAACCACTTTTGAAAATGGAATAACTCGGGCCCCAGTCATCCCAGAGACACCGGAAAAACGCCAATGCAATGGCCTTGACCAGGCCTATTCGCTACGCCAGAAAATAGCACCGAAAATATGAAGGCGTCCCAGGGACTCCGGACCCCCAAAAAGCGATAGACACGCCCCTACCAACAAGTGTGTCGAAAACCCCAAAGCTGTAAGTGCTCCGGTTCCCGAGATATCGTCGATTTAAATTTCCAAGATGGCGTCCAAAATGGCTGCCAAAATGAAAACAGCGACTAAAACAGGCCCCAGAACACCGAAAACCACCAAATTTGGGCTTGCCGTAACGGGCAGGACCTCCGCCACCTATACGTGAAGCCAAAAATACCAAATTCCCAGTAGTCCCGGATATTCCAGAAAAAGTGAATAAAACGCTGTAACTCCCGAACCGCTTATCCTAAATTAAAACTAAAAACAGTTCCTGAAAGGGGAGGAATAGCCGCTAATTATCACGGTGAAAAATTTCTCCGGAAACGCTCGCCCCGCCTAAAAAAGGGGGGGGAAGATTTTTCACGCTTTTGGCCCTAGCCGGAGAACCGTTCAAGCTAAAAACCCACGAATTCGTACAGATGTTGGGGCAGCCTATTCCTATCCCCTCCAGTCGTCAAAAACCACGCGCTCAAATAAACCGCCAAGATATTAACAAAATAAAATCGTAACTACTAACTAAAATAACTCAACCCCTGAGAGGGGTAAAAATCCAAACTAAACGGATAACAATAGCACGTCAAGAGGCCCTTTAGACAATATAGTGACTACAGCCGAAAATCCAGCAGAACTATGACCACGTGGCCACGTGGTTTTTGGTTTTTCAGCTGTAACCGCTGAAAACGTGAGCCGAAAAATCCAGAAAATTCTGAAAAACATGCGCGGCCCGGAGGCCCACAAAATGACAGTGAAAAAAGGATGGGGTACCGATCTAGATTCGGCGGCGCACGCGATAAAAGGTTGAAACTACTAACCTCAAATCCGTTTTTTGGCCGCCGAAGACACAATTTTAAACCCACAACACTAGCACTGCATCCAAATTGTAGGCCTCAACGAGCCGCACACACTGACACAAAAATCAAGACGCTACGACCACTAGAACTATTTTTATTGAATTTTTAACGCGGGAGCACGTGGTTTTCGTGGCGTATCGGACGACCGCTGGACTGGAATTGGGTTAGGTTAGGTTAGGTTAGGTTAGGTTAGGTTAGGTTAGGTTAGGTTAGGTTAGGTTAGGTTAGGTTAGGTTAGGTTAGGTTAGGTTAGGTTAGGTTAGGTTAGGTTAGGTTAGGTTAGGTTAGGTTAGGTTAGGTTAGGTTAGGTTAGGTTAGGTTAGGTTAGGTTAGGTTAGGTTAGGTTAGGTTAGGTTAGGTTAGGTTAGGTTAGGTTAGGTTAGGTTAGGTTAGGTTAGGTTAGGTTAGGTTAGGTTAGGTTAGGTTAGGTTAGGTTAGGTTAGGTTAGGTTAGGTTAGGTTAGGTTAGGTTAGGTTAGGTTAGGTTAGGTTAGGTTAGGTTAGGTTAGGTTAGGTTAGGTTAGGTTAGGTTAGGTTAGGTTAGGTTAGGTTAGGTTAGGTTAGGTTAGGTTAGGTTAGGTTAGGTTAGGTTAGGTTAGGTTAGGTTAGGTTAGGTTAGGTTAGGTTAGGTTAGGTTAGGTTAGGTTAGGTTAGGTTAGGTTAGGTTAGGTTAGGTTAGGTTAGGTTAGGTTAGGTTAGGTTAGGTTAGGTTAGGTTAGGTTAGGTTAGGTTAGGTTAGGTTAGGTTAGGTTAGGTTAGGTTAGGTTAGGTTAGGTTAGGTTAGGTTAGGTTAGGTTAGGTTAGGTTAGGTTAGGTTAGGTTAGGTTAGGTTAGGTTAGGTTAGGTTAGGTTAGGTTAGGTTAGGTTAGGTTAGGTTAGGTTAGGTTAGGTTAGGTTAGGTTAGGTTAGGTTAGGTTAGGTTAGGTTAGGTTAGGTTAGGTTAGGTTAGGTTAGGTTAGGTTAGGTTAGGTTAGGTTAGGTTAGGTTAGGTTAGGTTAGGTTAGGTTAGGTTAGGTTAGGTTAGGTTAGGTTAGGTTAGGTTAGGTTAGGTTAGGTTAGGTTAGGTTAGGTTAGGTTAGGTTAGGTTAGGTTAGGTTAGGTTAGGTTAGGTTAGGTTAGGTTAGGTTAGGTTAGGTTAGGTTAGGTTAGGTTAGGTTAGGTTAGGTTAGGTTAGGTTAGGTTAGGTTAGGTTAGGTTAGGTTAGGTTAGGTTAGGTTAGGTTAGGTTAGGTTAGGTTAGGTTAGGTTAGGTTAGGTTAGGTTAGGTTAGGTTAGGTTAGGTTAGGTTAGGTTAGGTTAGGTTAGGTTAGGTTAGGTTAGGTTAGGTTAGGTTAGGTTAGGTTAGGTTAGGTTAGGTTAGGTTAGGTTAGGTTAGGTTAGGTTAGGTTAGGTTAGGTTAGGTTAGGTTAGGTTAGGTTAGGTTAGGTTAGGTTAGGTTAGGTTAGGTTAGGTTAGGTTAGGTTAGGTTAGGTTAGGTTAGGTTAGGTTAGGTTAGGTTAGGTTAGGTTAGGTTAGGTTAGGTTAGGTTAGGTTAGGTTAGGTTAGGTTAGGTTAGGTTAGGTTAGGTTAGGTTAGGTTAGGTTAGGTTAGGTTAGGTTAGGTTAGGTTAGGTTAGGTTAGGTTAGGTTAGGTTAGGTTAGGTTAGGTTAGGTTAGGTTAGGTTAGGTTAGGTTAGGTTAGGTTAGGTTAGGTTAGGTTAGGTTAGGTTAGGTTAGGTTAGGTTAGGTTAGGTTAGGTTAGGTTAGGTTAGGTTAGGTTAGGTTAGGTTAGGTTAGGTTAGGTTAGGTTAGGTTAGGTTAGGTTAGGTTAGGTTAGGTTAGGTTAGGTTAGGTTAGGTTAGGTTAGGTTAGGTTAGGTTAGGTTAGGTTAGGTTAGGTTAGGTTAGGTTAGGTTAGGTTAGGTTAGGTTAGGTTAGGTTAGGTTAGGTTAGGTTAGGTTAGGTTAGGTTAGGTTAGGTTAGGTTAGGTTAGGTTAGGTTAGGTTAGGTTAGGTTAGGTTAGGTTAGGTTAGGTTAGGTTAGGTTAGGTTAGGTTAGGTTAGGTTAGGTTAGGTTAGGTTAGGTTAGGTTAGGTTAGGTTAGGTTAGGTTAGGTTAGGTTAGGTTAGGTTAGGTTAGGTTAGGTTAGGTTAGGTTAGGTTAGGTTAGGTTAGGTTAGGTTAGGTTAGGTTAGGTTAGGTTAGGTTAGGTTAGGTTAGGTTAGGTTAGGTTAGGTTAGGTTAGGTTAGGTTAGGTTAGGTTAGGTTAGGTTAGGTTAGGTTAGGTTAGGTTAGGTTAGGTTAGGTTAGGTTAGGTTAGGTTAGGTTAGGTTAGGTTAGGTTAGGTTAGGTTAGGTTAGGTTAGGTTAGGTTAGGTTAGGTTAGGTTAGGTTAGGTTAGGTTAGGTTAGGTTAGGTTAGGTTAGGTTAGGTTAGGTTAGGTTAGGTTAGGTTAGGTTAGGTTAGGTTAGGTTAGGTTAGGTTAGGTTAGGTTAGGTTAGGTTAGGTTAGGTTAGGTTAGGTTAGGTTAGGTTAGGTTAGGTTAGGTTAGGTTAGGTTAGGTTAGGTTAGGTTAGGTTAGGTTAGGTTAGGTTAGGTTAGGTTAGGTTAGGTTAGGTTAGGTTAGGTTAGGTTAGGTTAGGTTAGGTTAGGTTAGGTTAGGTTAGGTTAGGTTAGGTTAGGTTAGGTTAGGTTAGGTTAGGTTAGGTTAGGTTAGGTTAGGTTAGGTTAGGTTAGGTTAGGTTAGGTTAGGTTAGGTTAGGTTAGGTTAGGTTAGGTTAGGTTAGGTTAGGTTAGGTTAGGTTAGGTTAGGTTAGGTTAGGTTAGGTTAGGTTAGGTTAGGTTAGGTTAGGTTAGGTTAGGTTAGGTTAGGTTAGGTTAGGTTAGGTTAGGTTAGGTTAGGTTAGGTTAGGTTAGGTTAGGTTAGGTTAGGTTAGGTTAGGTTAGGTTAGGTTAGGTTAGGTTAGGTTAGGTTAGGTTAGGTTAGGTTAGGTTAGGTTAGGTTAGGTTAGGTTAGGTTAGGTTAGGTTAGGTTAGGTTAGGTTAGGTTAGGTTAGGTTAGGTTAGGTTAGGTTAGGTTAGGTTAGGTTAGGTTAGGTTAGGTTAGGTTAGGTTAGGTTAGGTTAGGTTAGGTTAGGTTAGGTTAGGTTAGGTTAGGTTAGGTTAGGTTAGGTTAGGTTAGGTTAGGTTAGGTTAGGTTAGGTTAGGTTAGGTTAGGTTAGGTTAGGTTAGGTTAGGTTAGGTTAGGTTAGGTTAGGTTAGGTTAGGTTAGGTTAGGTTAGGTTAGGTTAGGTTAGGTTAGGTTAGGTTAGGTTAGGTTAGGTTAGGTTAGGTTAGGTTAGGTTAGGTTAGGTTAGGTTAGGTTAGGTTAGGTTAGGTTAGGTTAGGTTAGGTTAGGTTAGGTTAGGTTAGGTTAGGTTAGGTTAGGTTAGGTTAGGTTAGGTTAGGTTAGGTTAGGTTAGGTTAGGTTAGGTTAGGTTAGGTTAGGTTAGGTTAGGTTAGGTTAGGTTAGGTTAGGTTAGGTTAGGTTAGGTTAGGTTAGGTTAGGTTAGGTTAGGTTAGGTTAGGTTAGGTTAGGTTAGGTTAGGTTAGGTTAGGTTAGGTTAGGTTAGGTTAGGTTAGGTTAGGTTAGGTTAGGTTAGGTTAGGTTAGGTTAGGTTAGGTTAGGTTAGGTTAGGTTAGGTTAGGTTAGGTTAGGTTAGGTTAGGTTAGGTTAGGTTAGGTTAGGTTAGGTTAGGTTAGGTTAGGTTAGGTTAGGTTAGGTTAGGTTAGGTTAGGTTAGGTTAGGTTAGGTTAGGTTAGGTTAGGTTAGGTTAGGTTAGGTTAGGTTAGGTTAGGTTAGGTTAGGTTAGGTTAGGTTAGGTTAGGTTAGGTTAGGTTAGGTTAGGTTAGGTTAGGTTAGGTTAGGTTAGGTTAGGTTAGGTTAGGTTAGGTTAGGTTAGGTTAGGTTAGGTTAGGTTAGGTTAGGTTAGGTTAGGTTAGGTTAGGTTAGGTTAGGTTAGGTTAGGTTAGGTTAGGTTAGGTTAGGTTAGGTTAGGTTAGGTTAGGTTAGGTTAGGTTAGGTTAGGTTAGGTTAGGTTAGGTTAGGTTAGGTTAGGTTAGGTTAGGTTAGGTTAGGTTAGGTTAGGTTAGGTTAGGTTAGGTTAGGTTAGGTTAGGTTAGGTTAGGTTAGGTTAGGTTAGGTTAGGTTAGGTTAGGTTAGGTTAGGTTAGGTTAGGTTAGGTTAGGTTAGGTTAGGTTAGGTTAGGTTAGGTTAGGTTAGGTTAGGTTAGGTTAGGTTAGGTTAGGTTAGGTTAGGTTAGGTTAGGTTAGGTTAGGTTAGGTTAGGTTAGGTTAGGTTAGGTTAGGTTAGGTTAGGTTAGGTTAGGTTAGGTTAGGTTAGGTTAGGTTAGGTTAGGTTAGGTTAGGTTAGGTTAGGTTAGGTTAGGTTAGGTTAGGTTAGGTTAGGTTAGGTTAGGTTAGGTTAGGTTAGGTTAGGTTAGGTTAGGTTAGGTTAGGTTAGGTTAGGTTAGGTTAGGTTAGGTTAGGTTAGGTTAGGTTAGGTTAGGTTAGGTTAGGTTAGGTTAGGTTAGGTTAGGTTAGGTTAGGTTAGGTTAGGTTAGGTTAGGTTAGGTTAGGTTAGGTTAGGTTAGGTTAGGTTAGGTTAGGTTAGGTTAGGTTAGGTTAGGTTAGGTTAGGTTAGGTTAGGTTAGGTTAGGTTAGGTTAGGTTAGGTTAGGTTAGGTTAGGTTAGGTTAGGTTAGGTTAGGTTAGGTTAGGTTAGGTTAGGTTAGGTTAGGTTAGGTTAGGTTAGGTTAGGTTAGGTTAGGTTAGGTTAGGTTAGGTTAGGTTAGGTTAGGTTAGGTTAGGTTAGGTTAGGTTAGGTTAGGTTAGGTTAGGTTAGGTTAGGTTAGGTTAGGTTAGGTTAGGTTAGGTTAGGTTAGGTTAGGTTAGGTTAGGTTAGGTTAGGTTAGGTTAGGTTAGGTTAGGTTAGGTTAGGTTAGGTTAGGTTAGGTTAGGTTAGGTTAGGTTAGGTTAGGTTAGGTTAGGTTAGGTTAGGTTAGGTTAGGTTAGGTTAGGTTAGGTTAGGTTAGGTTAGGTTAGGTTAGGTTAGGTTAGGTTAGGTTAGGTTAGGTTAGGTTAGGTTAGGTTAGGTTAGGTTAGGTTAGGTTAGGTTAGGTTAGGTTAGGTTAGGTTAGGTTAGGTTAGGTTAGGTTAGGTTAGGTTAGGTTAGGTTAGGTTAGGTTAGGTTAGGTTAGGTTAGGTTAGGTTAGGTTAGGTTAGGTTAGGTTAGGTTAGGTTAGGTTAGGTTAGGTTAGGTTAGGTTAGGTTAGGTTAGGTTAGGTTAGGTTAGGTTAGGTTAGGTTAGGTTAGGTTAGGTTAGGTTAGGTTAGGTTAGGTTAGGTTAGGTTAGGTTAGGTTAGGTTAGGTTAGGTTAGGTTAGGTTAGGTTAGGTTAGGTTAGGTTAGGTTAGGTTAGGTTAGGTTAGGTTAGGTTAGGTTAGGTTAGGTTAGGTTAGGTTAGGTTAGGTTAGGTTAGGTTAGGTTAGGTTAGGTTAGGTTAGGTTAGGTTAGGTTAGGTTAGGTTAGGTTAGGTTAGGTTAGGTTAGGTTAGGTTAGGTTAGGTTAGGTTAGGTTAGGTTAGGTTAGGTTAGGTTAGGTTAGGTTAGGTTAGGTTAGGTTAGGTTAGGTTAGGTTAGGTTAGGTTAGGTTAGGTTAGGTTAGGTTAGGTTAGGTTAGGTTAGGTTAGGTTAGGTTAGGTTAGGTTAGGTTAGGTTAGGTTAGGTTAGGTTAGGTTAGGTTAGGTTAGGTTAGGTTAGGTTAGGTTAGGTTAGGTTAGGTTAGGTTAGGTTAGGTTAGGTTAGGTTAGGTTAGGTTAGGTTAGGTTAGGTTAGGTTAGGTTAGGTTAGGTTAGGTTAGGTTAGGTTAGGTTAGGTTAGGTTAGGTTAGGTTAGGTTAGGTTAGGTTAGGTTAGGTTAGGTTAGGTTAGGTTAGGTTAGGTTAGGTTAGGTTAGGTTAGGTTAGGTTAGGTTAGGTTAGGTTAGGTTAGGTTAGGTTAGGTTAGGTTAGGTTAGGTTAGGTTAGGTTAGGTTAGGTTAGGTTAGGTTAGGTTAGGTTAGGTTAGGTTAGGTTAGGTTAGGTTAGGTTAGGTTAGGTTAGGTTAGGTTAGGTTAGGTTAGGTTAGGTTAGGTTAGGTTAGGTTAGGTTAGGTTAGGTTAGGTTAGGTTAGGTTAGGTTAGGTTAGGTTAGGTTAGGTTAGGTTAGGTTAGGTTAGGTTAGGTTAGGTTAGGTTAGGTTAGGTTAGGTTAGGTTAGGTTAGGTTAGGTTAGGTTAGGTTAGGTTAGGTTAGGTTAGGTTAGGTTAGGTTAGGTTAGGTTAGGTTAGGTTAGGTTAGGTTAGGTTAGGTTAGGTTAGGTTAGGTTAGGTTAGGTTAGGTTAGGTTAGGTTAGGTTAGGTTAGGTTAGGTTAGGTTAG
>OX621209.1:15116156-15117875 GCA_951640565.1 Petrophora chlorosata
GTTAGGTTAGGTTAGGTTAGGTTAGGTTAGGTTAGGTTAGGTTAGGTTAGGTTAGGTTAGGTTAGGTTAGGTTAGGTTAGGTTAGGTTAGGTTAGGTTAGGTTAGGTTAGGTTAGGTTAGGTTAGGTTAGGTTAGGTTAGGTTAGGTTAGGTTAGGTTAGGTTAGGTTAGGTTAGGTTAGGTTAGGTTAGGTTAGGTTAGGTTAGGTTAGGTTAGGTTAGGTTAGGTTAGGTTAGGTTAGGTTAGGTTAGGTTAGGTTAGGTTAGGTTAGGTTAGGTTAGGTTAGGTTAGGTTAGGTTAGGTTAGGTTAGGTTAGGTTAGGTTAGGTTAGGTTAGGTTAGGTTAGGTTAGGTTAGGTTAGGTTAGGTTAGGTTAGGTTAGGTTAGGTTAGGTTAGGTTAGGTTAGGTTAGGTTAGGTTAGGTTAGGTTAGGTTAGGTTAGGTTAGGTTAGGTTAGGTTAGGTTAGGTTAGGTTAGGTTAGGTTAGGTTAGGTTAGGTTAGGTTAGGTTAGGTTAGGTTAGGTTAGGTTAGGTTAGGTTAGGTTAGGTTAGGTTAGGTTAGGTTAGGTTAGGTTAGGTTAGGTTAGGTTAGGTTAGGTTAGGTTAGGTTAGGTTAGGTTAGGTTAGGTTAGGTTAGGTTAGGTTAGGTTAGGTTAGGTTAGGTTAGGTTAGGTTAGGTTAGGTTAGGTTAGGTTAGGTTAGGTTAGGTTAGGTTAGGTTAGGTTAGGTTAGGTTAGGTTAGGTTAGGTTAGGTTAGGTTAGGTTAGGTTAGGTTAGGTTAGGTTAGGTTAGGTTAGGTTAGGTTAGGTTAGGTTAGGTTAGGTTAGGTTAGGTTAGGTTAGGTTAGGTTAGGTTAGGTTAGGTTAGGTTAGGTTAGGTTAGGTTAGGTTAGGTTAGGTTAGGTTAGGTTAGGTTAGGTTAGGTTAGGTTAGGTTAGGTTAGGTTAGGTTAGGTTAGGTTAGGTTAGGTTAGGTTAGGTTAGGTTAGGTTAGGTTAGGTTAGGTTAGGTTAGGTTAGGTTAGGTTAGGTTAGGTTAGGTTAGGTTAGGTTAGGTTAGGTTAGGTTAGGTTAGGTTAGGTTAGGTTAGGTTAGGTTAGGTTAGGTTAGGTTAGGTTAGGTTAGGTTAGGTTAGGTTAGGTTAGGTTAGGTTAGGTTAGGTTAGGTTAGGTTAGGTTAGGTTAGGTTAGGTTAGGTTAGGTTAGGTTAGGTTAGGTTAGGTTAGGTTAGGTTAGGTTAGGTTAGGTTAGGTTAGGTTAGGTTAGGTTAGGTTAGGTTAGGTTAGGTTAGGTTAGGTTAGGTTAGGTTAGGTTAGGTTAGGTTAGGTTAGGTTAGGTTAGGATAGGTTAGGTTAGGTTAGGTTAGGTTAGGTTAGGTTAGGTTAGGTTAGGTTAGGTTAGGTTAGGTTAGGTTAGGTTAGGTTAGGTTAGGTTAGGTTAGGTTAGGTTAGGTTAGGTTAGGTTAGGTTAGGTTAGGTTAGGTTAGGTTAGGTTAGGTTAGGTTAGGTTAGGTTAGGTTAGGTTAGGTTAGGTTAGGTTAGGTTAGGTTAGGTTAGGTTAGGTTAGGTTAGGTTAGGTTAGGTTAGGTTAGGTTAGGTTAGGTTAGGTTAGGTTAGGTTAGGTTAGGTTAGGTTAGGTTAGGTTAGGTTAGGTTAGGTTAGGTTAGGTTAGGTTAGGTTAGGTTAGGTTAGGTTAGGTTAGGTTAGGTTAGGTTAGGTTAGGTTA
>OX621210.1:0-32500 GCA_951640565.1 Petrophora chlorosata
ACCCTACCCTAACCTAACCTAACCTAACCTCAACCTAACCTAACCTAACCTAACCTAACCTAACCTAACCTAACCTAACCTAACCTAACTAACCTTAACCTAACCTTACCTAACCTAACAACCTAACCTAACCTAACCTAACCTAACCTAACCTAACCTAACCTAACCTACCTATCTAACCTAACCTAACCTAACCCTAAACCTAACCTAACCTACCTAACCTAACCTAACCTAACCTAACCTAACCTAACCTAACCTAACCTAACCTAACCTAACCTAACCTAACCTAACCTAACCTAACCTAACCTAACCGAACCTAACCTAACCTAACCTAACCTAACCTAACCTAACCTAACCTAACCTAACCTAACCTAACCTAACCTAACCTAACCTAACCTAACCTAACCTAACCTAACCTAACCTAACCTAACCTAACCTAACCTAACCTAACCTAACCTAACCTAACCTAACCTAACCTAACCTAACCTAACCTAACCTAACCTAACCTAACCTAACCTAACCTAACCTAACCTAACCTAACCTAACCTAACCTAACCTAACCTAACCTAACCTAACCTAACCTAACCTAACCTAACCTAACCTAACCTAACCTAACCTAACCTAACCTAACCTAACCTAACCTAACCTAACCTAACCTAACCTAACCTAACCTAACCTAACCTAACCTAACCTAACCTAACCTAACCTAACCTAACCTAACCTAACCTAACCTAACCTAACCTAACCTAACCTAACCTAACCTAACCTAACCTAACCTAACCTAACCTAACCTAACCTAACCTAACCTAACCTAACCTAACCTAACCTAACCTAACCTAACCTAACCTAACCTAACCTAACCTAACCTAACCTAACCTAACCTAACCTAACCTAACCTAACCTAACCTAACCTAACCTAACCTAACCTAACCTAACCTAACCTAACCTAACCTAACCTAACCTAACCTAACCTAACCTAACCTAACCTAACCTAACCTAACCTAACCTAACCTAACCTAACCTAACCTAACCTAACCTAACCTAACCTAACCTAACCTAACCTAACCTAACCTAACCTAACCTAACCTAACCTAACCTAACCTAACCTAACCTAACCTAACCTAACCTAACCTAACCTAACCTAACCTAACCTAACCTAACCTAACCTAACCTAACCTAACCTAACCTAACCTAACCTAACCTAACCTAACCTAACCTAACCTAACCTAACCTAACCTAACCTAACCTAACCTAACCTAACCTAACCTAACCTAACCTAACCTAACCTAACCTAACCTAACCTAACCTAACCTAACCTAACCTAACCTAACCTAACCTAACCTAACCTAACCTAACCTAACCTAACCTAACCTAACCTAACCTAACCTAACCTAACCTAACCTAACCTAACCTAACCTAACCTAACCTAACCTAACCTAACCTAACCTAACCTAACCTAACCTAACCTAACCTAACCTAACCTAACCTAACCTAACCTAACCTAACCTAACCTAACCTAACCTAACCTAACCTAACCTAACCTAACCTAACCTAACCTAACCTAACCTAACCTAACCTAACCTAACCTAACCTAACCTAACCTAACCTAACCTAACCTAACCTAACCTAACCTAACCTAACCTAACCTAACCTAACCTAACCTAACCTAACCTAACCTAACCTAACCTAACCTAACCTAACCTAACCTAACCTAACCTAACCTAACCTAACCTAACCTAACCTAACCTAACCTAACCTAACCTAACCTAACCTAACCTAACCTAACCTAACCTAACCTAACCTAACCTAACCTAACCTAACCTAACCTAACCTAACCTAACCTAACCTAACCTAACCTAACCTAACCTAACCTAACCTAACCTAACCTAACCTAACCTAACCTAACCTAACCTAACCTAACCTAACCTAACCTAACCTAACCTAACCTAACCTAACCTAACCTAACCTAACCTAACCTAACCTAACCTAACCTAACCTAACCTAACCTAACCTAACCTAACCTAACCTAACCTAACCTAACCTAACCTAACCTAACCTAACCTAACCTAACCTAACCTAACCTAACCTAACCTAACCTAACCTAACCTAACCTAACCTAACCTAACCTAACCTAACCTAACCTAACCTAACCTAACCTAACCTAACCTAACCTAACCTAACCTAACCTAACCTAACCTAACCTAACCTAACCTAACCTAACCTAACCTAACCTAACCTAACCTAACCTAACCTAACCTAACCTAACCTAACCTAACCTAACCTAACCTAACCTAACCTAACCTAACCTAACCTAACCTAACCTAACCTAACCTAACCTAACCTAACCTAACCTAACCTAACCTAACCTAACCTAACCTAACCTAACCTAACCTAACCTAACCTAACCTAACCTAACCTAACCTAACCTAACCTAACCTAACCTAACCTAACCTAACCTAACCTAACCTAACCTAACCTAACCTAACCTAACCTAACCTAACCTAACCTAACCTAACCTAACCTAACCTAACCTAACCTAACCTAACCTAACCTAACCTAACCTAACCTAACCTAACCTAACCTAACCTAACCTAACCTAACCTAACCTAACCTAACCTAACCTAACCTAACCTAACCTAACCTAACCTAACCTAACCTAACCTAACCTAACCTAACCTAACCTAACCTAACCTAACCTAACCTAACCTAACCTAACCTAACCTAACCTAACCTAACCTAACCTAACCTAACCTAACCTAACCTAACCTAACCTAACCTAACCTAACCTAACCTAACCTAACCTAACCTAACCTAACCTAACCTAACCTAACCTAACCTAACCTAACCTAACCTAACCTAACCTAACCTAACCTAACCTAACCTAACCTAACCTAACCTAACCTAACCTAACCTAACCTAACCTAACCTAACCTAACCTAACCTAACCTAACCTAACCTAACCTAACCTAACCTAACCTAACCTAACCTAACCTAACCTAACCTAACCTAACCTAACCTAACCTAACCTAACCTAACCTAACCTAACCTAACCTAACCTAACCTAACCTAACCTAACCTAACCTAACCTAACCTAACCTAACCTAACCTAACCTAACCTAACCTAACCTAACCTAACCTAACCTAACCTAACCTAACCTAACCTAACCTAACCTAACCTAACCTAACCTAACCTAACCTAACCTAACCTAACCTAACCTAACCTAACCTAACCTAACCTAACCTAACCTAACCTAACCTAACCTAACCTAACCTAACCTAACCTAACCTAACCTAACCTAACCTAACCTAACCTAACCTAACCTAACCTAACCTAACCTAACCTAACCTAACCTAACCTAACCTAACCTAACCTAACCTAACCTAACCTAACCTAACCTAACCTAACCTAACCTAACCTAACCTAACCTAACCTAACCTAACCTAACCTAACCTAACCTAACCTAACCTAACCTAACCTAACCTAACCTAACCTAACCTAACCTAACCTAACCTAACCTAACCTAACCTAACCTAACCTAACCTAACCTAACCTAACCTAACCTAACCTAACCTAACCTAACCTAACCTAACCTAACCTAACCTAACCTAACCTAACCTAACCTAACCTAACCTAACCTAACCTAACCTAACCTAACCTAACCTAACCTAACCTAACCTAACCTAACCTAACCTAACCTAACCTAACCTAACCTAACCTAACCTAACCTAACCTAACCTAACCTAACCTAACCTAACCTAACCTAACCTAACCTAACCTAACCTAACCTAACCTAACCTAACCTAACCTAACCTAACCTAACCTAACCTAACCTAACCTAACCTAACCTAACCTAACCTAACCTAACCTAACCTAACCTAACCTAACCTAACCTAACCTAACCTAACCTAACCTAACCTAACCTAACCTAACCTAACCTAACCTAACCTAACCTAACCTAACCTAACCTAACCTAACCTAACCTAACCTAACCTAACCTAACCTAACCTAACCTAACCTAACCTAACCTAACCTAACCTAACCTAACCTAACCTAACCTAACCTAACCTAACCTAACCTAACCTAACCTAACCTAACCTAACCTAACCTAACCTAACCTAACCTAACCTAACCTAACCTAACCTAACCTAACCTAACCTAACCTAACCTAACCTAACCTAACCTAACCTAACCTAACCTAACCTAACCTAACCTAACCTAACCTAACCTAACCTAACCTAACCTAACCTAACCTAACCTAACCTAACCTAACCTAACCTAACCTAACCTAACCTAACCTAACCTAACCTAACCTAACCTAACCTAACCTAACCTAACCTAACCTAACCTAACCTAACCTAACCTAACCTAACCTAACCTAACCTAACCTAACCTAACCTAACCTAACCTAACCTAACCTAACCTAACCTAACCTAACCTAACCTAACCTAACCTAACCTAACCTAACCTAACCTAACCTAACCTAACCTAACCTAACCTAACCTAACCTAACCTAACCTAACCTAACCTAACCTAACCTAACCTAACCTAACCTAACCTAACCTAACCTAACCTAACCTAACCTAACCTAACCTAACCTAACCTAACCTAACCTAACCTAACCTAACCTAACCTAACCTAACCTAACCTAACCTAACCTAACCTAACCTAACCTAACCTAACCTAACCTAACCTAACCTAACCTAACCTAACCTAACCTAACCTAACCTAACCTAACCTAACCTAACCTAACCTAACCTAACCTAACCTAACCTAACCTAACCTAACCTAACCTAACCTAACCTAACCTAACCTAACCTAACCTAACCTAACCTAACCTAACCTAACCTAACCTAACCTAACCTAACCTAACCTAACCTAACCTAACCTAACCTAACCTAACCTAACCTAACCTAACCTAACCTAACCTAACCTAACCTAACCTAACCTAACCTAACCTAACCTAACCTAACCTAACCTAACCTAACCTAACCTAACCTAACCTAACCTAACCTAACCTAACCTAACCTAACCTAACCTAACCTAACCTAACCTAACCTAACCTAACCTAACCTAACCTAACCTAACCTAACCTAACCTAACCTAACCTAACCTAACCTAACCTAACCTAACCTAACCTAACCTAACCTAACCTAACCTAACCTAACCTAACCTAACCTAACCTAACCTAACCTAACCTAACCTAACCTAACCTAACCTAACCTAACCTAACCTAACCTAACCTAACCTAACCTAACCTAACCTAACCTAACCTAACCTAACCTAACCTAACCTAACCTAACCTAACCTAACCTAACCTAACCTAACCTAACCTAACCTAACCTAACCTAACCTAACCTAACCTAACCTAACCTAACCTAACCTAACCTAACCTAACCTAACCTAACCTAACCTAACCTAACCTAACCTAACCTAACCTAACCTAACCTAACCTAACCTAACCTAACCTAACCTAACCTAACCTAACCTAACCTAACCTAACCTAACCTAACCTAACCTAACCTAACCTAACCTAACCTAACCTAACCTAACCTAACCTAACCTAACCTAACCTAACCTAACCTAACCTAACCTAACCTAACCTAACCTAACCTAACCTAACCTAACCTAACCTAACCTAACCTAACCTAACCTAACCTAACCTAACCTAACCTAACCTAACCTAACCTAACCTAACCTAACCTAACCTAACCTAACCTAACCTAACCTAACCTAACCTAACCTAACCTAACCTAACCTAACCTAACCTAACCTAACCTAACCTAACCTAACCTAACCTAACCTAACCTAACCTAACCTAACCTAACCTAACCTAACCTAACCTAACCTAACCTAACCTAACCTAACCTAACCTAACCTAACCTAACCTAACCTAACCTAACCTAACCTAACCTAACCTAACCTAACCTAACCTAACCTAACCTAACCTAACCTAACCTAACCTAACCTAACCTAACCTAACCTAACCTAACCTAACCTAACCTAACCTAACCTAACCTAACCTAACCTAACCTAACCTAACCTAACCTAACCTAACCTAACCTAACCTAACCTAACCTAACCTAACCTAACCTAACCTAACCTAACCTAACCTAACCTAACCTAACCTAACCTAACCTAACCTAACCTAACCTAACCTAACCTAACCTAACCTAACCTAACCTAACCTAACCTAACCTAACCTAACCTAACCTAACCTAACCTAACCTAACCTAACCTAACCTAACCTAACCTAACCTAACCTAACCTAACCTAACCTAACCTAACCTAACCTAACCTAACCTAACCTAACCTAACCTAACCTAACCTAACCTAACCTAACCTAACCTAACCTAACCTAACCTAACCTAACCTAACCTAACCTAACCTAACCTAACCTAACCTAACCTAACCTAACCTAACCTAACCTAACCTAACCTAACCTAACCTAACCTAACCTAACCTAACCTAACCTAACCTAACCTAACCTAACCTAACCTAACCTAACCTAACCTAACCTAACCTAACCTAACCTAACCTAACCTAACCTAACCTAACCTAACCTAACCTAACCTAACCTAACCTAACCTAACCTAACCTAACCTAACCTAACCTAACCTAACCTAACCTAACCTAACCTAACCTAACCTAACCTAACCTAACCTAACCTAACCTAACCTAACCTAACCTAACCTAACCTAACCTAACCTAACCTAACCTAACCTAACCTAACCTAACCTAACCTAACCTAACCTAACCTAACCTAACCTAACCTAACCTAACCTAACCTAACCTAACCTAACCTAACCTAACCTAACCTAACCTAACCTAACCTAACCTAACCTAACCTAACCTAACCTAACCTAACCTAACCTAACCTAACCTAACCTAACCTAACCTAACCTAACCTAACCTAACCTAACCTAACCTAACCTAACCTAACCTAACCTAACCTAACCTAACCTAACCTAACCTAACCTAACCTAACCTAACCTAACCTAACCTAACCTAACCTAACCTAACCTAACCTAACCTAACCTAACCTAACCTAACCTAACCTAACCTAACCTAACCTAACCTAACCTAACCTAACCTAACCTAACCTAACCTAACCTAACCTAACCTAACCTAACCTAACCTAACCTAACCTAACCTAACCTAACCTAACCTAACCTAACCTAACCTAACCTAACCTAACCTAACCTAACCTAACCTAACCTAACCTAACCTAACCTAACCTAACCTAACCTAACCTAACCTAACCTAACCTAACCTAACCTAACCTAACCTAACCTAACCTAACCTAACCTAACCTAACCTAACCTAACCTAACCTAACCTAACCTAACCTAACCTAACCTAACCTAACCTAACCTAACCTAACCTAACCTAACCTAACCTAACCTAACCTAACCTAACCTAACCTAACCTAACCTAACCTAACCTAACCTAACCTAACCTAACCTAACCTAACCTAACCTAACCTAACCTAACCTAACCTAACCTAACCTAACCTAACCTAACCTAACCTAACCTAACCTAACCTAACCTAACCTAACCTAACCTAACCTAACCTAACCTAACCTAACCTAACCTAACCTAACCTAACCTAACCTAACCTAACCTAACCTAACCTAACCTAACCTAACCTAACCTAACCTAACCTAACCTAACCTAACCTAACCTAACCTAACCTAACCTAACCTAACCTAACCTAACCTAACCTAACCTAACCTAACCTAACCTAACCTAACCTAACCTAACCTAACCTAACCTAACCTAACCTAACCTAACCTAACCTAACCTAACCTAACCTAACCTAACCTAACCTAACCTAACCTAACCTAACCTAACCTAACCTAACCTAACCTAACCTAACCTAACCTAACCTAACCTAACCTAACCTAACCTAACCTAACCTAACCTAACCTAACCTAACCTAACCTAACCTAACCTAACCTAACCTAACCTAACCTAACCTAACCTAACCTAACCTAACCTAACCTAACCTAACCTAACCTAACCTAACCTAACCTAACCTAACCTAACCTAACCTAACCTAACCTAACCTAACCTAACCTAACCTAACCTAACCTAACCTAACCTAACCTAACCTAACCTAACCTAACCTAACCTAACCTAACCTAACCTAACCTAACCTAACCTAACCTAACCTAACCTAACCTAACCTAACCTAACCTAACCTAACCTAACCTAACCTAACCTAACCTAACCTAACCTAACCTAACCTAACCTAACCTAACCTAACCTAACCTAACCTAACCTAACCTAACCTAACCTAACCTAACCTAACCTAACCTAACCTAACCTAACCTAACCTAACCTAACCTAACCTAACCTAACCTAACCTAACCTAACCTAACCTAACCTAACCTAACCTAACCTAACCTAACCTAACCTAACCTAACCTAACCTAACCTAACCTAACCTAACCTAACCTAACCTAACCTAACCTAACCTAACCTAACCTAACCTAACCTAACCTAACCTAACCTAACCTAACCTAACCTAACCTAACCTAACCTAACCTAACCTAACCTAACCTAACCTAACCTAACCTAACCTAACCTAACCTAACCTAACCTAACCTAACCTAACCTAACCTAACCTAACCTAACCTAACCTAACCTAACCTAACCTAACCTAACCTAACCTAACCTAACCTAACCTAACCTAACCTAACCTAACCTAACCTAACCTAACCTAACCTAACCTAACCTAACCTAACCTAACCTAACCTAACCTAACCTAACCTAACCTAACCTAACCTAACCTAACCTAACCTAACCTAACCTAACCTAACCTAACCTAACCTAACCTAACCTAACCTAACCTAACCTAACCTAACCTAACCTAACCTAACCTAACCTAACCTAACCTAACCTAACCTAACCTAACCTAACCTAACCTAACCTAACCTAACCTAACCTAACCTAACCTAACCTAACCTAACCTAACCTAACCTAACCTAACCTAACCTAACCTAACCTAACCTAACCTAACCTAACCTAACCTAACCTAACCTAACCTAACCTAACCTAACCTAACCTAACCTAACCTAACCTAACCTAACCTAACCTAACCTAACCTAACCTAACCTAACCTAACCTAACCTAACCTAACCTAACCTAACCTAACCTAACCTAACCTAACCTAACCTAACCTAACCTAACCTAACCTAACCTAACCTAACCTAACCTAACCTAACCTAACCTAACCTAACCTAACCTAACCTAACCTAACCTAACCTAACCTAACCTAACCTAACCTAACCTAACCTAACCTAACCTAACCTAACCTAACCTAACCTAACCTAACCTAACCTAACCTAACCTAACCTAACCTAACCTAACCTAACCTAACCTAACCTAACCTAACCTAACCTAACCTAACCTAACCTAACCTAACCTAACCTAACCTAACCTAACCTAACCTAACCTAACCTAACCTAACCTAACCTAACCTAACCTAACCTAACCTAACCTAACCTAACCTAACCTAACCTAACCTAACCTAACCTAACCTAACCTAACCTAACCTAACCTAACCTAACCTAACCTAACCTAACCTAACCTAACCTAACCTAACCTAACCTAACCTAACCTAACCTAACCTAACCTAACCTAACCTAACCTAACCTAACCTAACCTAACCTAACCTAACCTAACCTAACCTAACCTAACCTAACCTAACCTAACCTAACCTAACCTAACCTAACCTAACCTAACCTAACCTAACCTAACCTAACCTAACCTAACCTAACCTAACCTAACCTAACCTAACCTAACCTAACCTAACCTAACCTAACCTAACCTAACCTAACCTAACCTAACCTAACCTAACCTAACCTAACCTAACCTAACCTAACCTAACCTAACCTAACCTAACCTAACCTAACCTAACCTAACCTAACCTAACCTAACCTAACCTAACCTAACCTAACCTAACCTAACCTAACCTAACCTAACCTAACCTAACCTAACCTAACCTAACCTAACCTAACCTAACCTAACCTAACCTAACCTAACCTAACCTAACCTAACCTAACCTAACCTAACCTAACCTAACCTAACCTAACCTAACCTAACCTAACCTAACCTAACCTAACCTAACCTAACCTAACCTAACCTAACCTAACCTAACCTAACCTAACCTAACCTAACCTAACCTAACCTAACCTAACCTAACCTAACCTAACCTAACCTAACCTAACCTAACCTAACCTAACCTAACCTAACCTAACCTAACCTAACCTAACCTAACCTAACCTAACCTAACCTAACCTAACCTAACCTAACCTAACCTAACCTAACCTAACCTAACCTAACCTAACCTAACCTAACCTAACCTAACCTAACCTAACCTAACCTAACCTAACCTAACCTAACCTAACCTAACCTAACCTAACCTAACCTAACCTAACCTAACCTAACCTAACCTAACCTAACCTAACCTAACCTAACCTAACCTAACCTAACCTAACCTAACCTAACCTAACCTAACCTAACCTAACCTAACCTAACCTAACCTAACCTAACCTAACCTAACCTAACCTAACCTAACCTAACCTAACCTAACCTAACCTAACCTAACCTAACCTAACCTAACCTAACCTAACCTAACCTAACCTAACCTAACCTAACCTAACCTAACCTAACCTAACCTAACCTAACCTAACCTAACCTAACCTAACCTAACCTAACCTAACCTAACCTAACCTAACCTAACCTAACCTAACCTAACCTAACCTAACCTAACCTAACCTAACCTAACCTAACCTAACCTAACCTAACCTAACCTAACCTAACCTAACCTAACCTAACCTAACCTAACCTAACCTAACCTAACCTAACCTAACCTAACCTAACCTAACCTAACCTAACCTAACCTAACCTAACCTAACCTAACCTAACCTAACCTAACCTAACCTAACCTAACCTAACCTAACCTAACCTAACCTAACCTAACCTAACCTAACCTAACCTAACCTAACCTAACCTAACCTAACCTAACCTAACCTAACCTAACCTAACCTAACCTAACCTAACCTAACCTAACCTAACCTAACCTAACCTAACCTAACCTAACCTAACCTAACCTAACCTAACCTAACCTAACCTAACCTAACCTAACCTAACCTAACCTAACCTAACCTAACCTAACCTAACCTAACCTAACCTAACCTAACCTAACCTAACCTAACCTAACCTAACCTAACCTAACCTAACCTAACCTAACCTAACCTAACCTAACCTAACCTAACCTAACCTAACCTAACCTAACCTAACCTAACCTAACCTAACCTAACCTAACCTAACCTAACCTAACCTAACCTAACCTAACCTAACCTAACCTAACCTAACCTAACCTAACCTAACCTAACCTAACCTAACCTAACCTAACCTAACCTAACCTAACCTAACCTAACCTAACCTAACCTAACCTAACCTAACCTAACCTAACCTAACCTAACCTAACCTAACCTAACCTAACCTAACCTAACCTAACCTAACCTAACCTAACCTAACCTAACCTAACCTAACCTAACCTAACCTAACCTAACCTAACCTAACCTAACCTAACCTAACCTAACCTAACCTAACCTAACCTAACCTAACCTAACCTAACCTAACCTAACCTAACCTAACCTAACCTAACCTAACCTAACCTAACCTAACCTAACCTAACCTAACCTAACCTAACCTAACCTAACCTAACCTAACCTAACCTAACCTAACCTAACCTAACCTAACCTAACCTAACCTAACCTAACCTAACCTAACCTAACCTAACCTAACCTAACCTAACCTAACCTAACCTAACCTAACCTAACCTAACCTAACCTAACCTAACCTAACCTAACCTAACCTAACCTAACCTAACCTAACCTAACCTAACCTAACCTAACCTAACCTAACCTAACCTAACCTAACCTAACCTAACCTAACCTAACCTAACCTAACCTAACCTAACCTAACCTAACCTAACCTAACCTAACCTAACCTAACCTAACCTAACCTAACCTAACCTAACCTAACCTAACCTAACCTAACCTAACCTAACCTAACCTAACCTAACCTAACCTAACCTAACCTAACCTAACCTAACCTAACCTAACCTAACCTAACCTAACCTAACCTAACCTAACCTAACCTAACCTAACCTAACCTAACCTAACCTAACCTAACCTAACCTAACCTAACCTAACCTAACCTAACCTAACCTAACCTAACCTAACCTAACCTAACCTAACCTAACCTAACCTAACCTAACCTAACCTAACCTAACCTAACCTAACCTAACCTAACCTAACCTAACCTAACCTAACCTAACCTAACCTAACCTAACCTAACCTAACCTAACCCAACCTAACCTAACCTAACCTAACCTAACCTAACCTAACCCAACGTTTCAAAATCAAAATAGTTATACTTACATAGGCTTGCCGCACCATTTTGGAAGCGCAGCCGCGACCGCTACAGGACCTGAAAAAGAAAGTACACAGATTAATAGTAGTTTCAGCAAAAATTAGCAAATAGCGTATTTTTCAAAATTTTAATACTTCAAAAATTCATAACAAATCCAAATTTCGGTCTATCGTTTCAGGAATTAGTGTTCTGTGCTCCGGGAGAGCTCCCGCGTCGAGCCCCATCGTTAAAACGCTGAAATTCAGCAAAACTGTTCGCAACTTTTCTTTGCTTACATCGAAAATTCTACATAGGAGGGTGCAGTCGAAAGTAATCTAACGTTTCAAAATCAAAATAGTTATACTTACATAGGCTTGCCGCACCATTTTGGAAGCGCAGCCGCGACCGCTACAGGACCTGAAAAAGAAAGTACACAGATTAATAGTAGTTTCAGCAAAAATTAGCAAATAGCGTATTTTTCAAAATTTTAATACTTCAAAAATTCATAACAAATCCAAATTTCGGTCTATCGTTTCAGGAATTAGTGTTCTGTGCTCCGGGAGAGCTCCCGCGTCGAGCCCCATCGTTAAAACGCTGAAATTCAGCAAAACTGTTCGCAACTTTTCTTTGCTTACATCGAAAATTCTACATAGGAGGGTGCAGTCGAAAGTAATCTAACGTTTCAAAATCAAAATAGTTATACTTACATAGGCTTGCCGCACCATTTTGGAAGCGCAGCCGCGACCGCTACAGGACCTGAAAAAGAAAGTACACAGATTAATAGTAGTTTCAGCAAAAATTAGCAAATAGCGTATTTTTCAAAATTTTAATACTTCAAAAATTCATAACAAATCCAAATTTCGGTCTATCGTTTCAGGAATTAGTGTTCTGTGCTCCGGGAGAGCTCCCGCGTCGAGCCCCATCGTTAAAACGCTGAAATTCAGCAAAAATTTTGCCCGCCCACCCACCCCTTAATTGCGAAGCAGAGAGGGGAAAATTTGAACTGTGTAGTGGCCGGGGGTAACAACATAGCAAAATCTGACCTTTTCCACTTGACTCGCTATTTTGTTTCCCACCATATACATAGTATATAGTCAAAATTTCAGCGCATTCGGACCAATATCTTTGAAGATATCGCCCTTTTAGAAAACAGAAAATTCATAAATAACCGACCTATACGCAGTGCGTTAGAATTATTATTCTAGGAGTACCTAGGGGTGCTCTTTCGCCCTTGACATATTAATTTTATCTTTATACATTAATAATTTAATCATAATTTATAAATTGACATATTAAGCTAAGCTTAATTGGACAATATAATATTATATAATTGTATTTAATTTTATATAAATTCGTAGTAATGGCCGGTATGATGCGCACGCCCGCAAAAAAGGCCATTGCTGGAATCAATGTTGGTTCCCCTGATTCCCCTGATTCCCCGGGAAAGACAGAGGAGGCAGGTCCCTCCCAGCTCCCCTCCCAGCTCAACAGGACGCATAGTATTAGGAGCCCCGCAAGGGTCGGTATCGCCGCGGTTGCCACCGAGGACCGCTCAACCGCGAAGTCCGGGCCCACCACCGAAGCGGAGCCCGCGCAGGGGGACGGCGAGACTAGCCTTACCCTAGTCCACAGCCAAACCCCAAGCGTGCGGCGAAGCATAGGTGAATGGGAAACCGTGAAGGCGAAGAGCAAGCCGCGGACGTATGCAGCGCCGGGGACCGCCGCCGCCACCTCTGGTACAAAACAGGGGACGGTGGCGTCCTCGCGCGAGCATGTCCGCGCGCGAAAGCCCTCGGTGGAGACCGCGGCGAGCCCACCAAAACAGCTCAGCCGTGTGGCGGAGGCCAGAGCCTGCCTCAACAAAGCAAAACTGCACCTTTCAAATTCGCGCAACATCAGCACCGTGATTAAAACCGAGGTGACGCAGGCTCTGGACCGCCTCTACAACTTAGTGAAAGAAGCGGAAAAGGGGAAGGATAAGACCGTGGACCAGGGGAGGCAGGAAGAGCCAACAAGAAAAGCAGAAGAGGAAGGGAAAAAGGACGAAAAGGAACTCGAAAGCCTTATAGCAAAACACATGGTCTTGCTAAGGGAAAACGGAGAAAAAATGCGAGTTTTAAAAGAAACCCTTGACAAGGCGCATGCAGCAGGACACGTCAGACCGCAAAAGGAGGGCATCGAGAAGCTTTTGGGCGAAGTACGAGAACTGCGCCAGGCTACCGCGGAGACGGGCAGAAGAGTTTCTTCACTGCAGGACGCAGTGCCGTCCTACGCGGACGTCCTGGCCAGACCTATCGGCATGACCACATCATTAAGACCCAGCCCAAAGCACTCAATAATAGTGTCCTCAGAGGTTGAAAAGGACACTAGTGAGGAAGTCCTGGGAAAAGTTCGAGAGGCTCTCGAAGCTAAAACAAACGGCCTGCAAGTGACGAGGATCCAGAAGATCAAAAACCAGAAAATCGTCCTGAGCTGCGCAAGCAAGGAAGAACTGAGGAAGGTGACGGATAAGATCACGGCGAAGAACAAAAGCCTCACAGTGGAGATGGCCAAAAACAAAGATCCGTTGGTCATTATAAAAAACCTCCTCAGTTTTAACAAGGATGAAGAGATAGTGGCGTCCCTTAGATCCCAGAACTCAGGGCTGCTGGGAGATATAGCGGACGAAGAGTTTAGGGCGGCAGTGAGGTACAGACGCAAGGCCAGAAACCCGCATGAAAATCATGTGGTGCTTCAGGTGTCGCCCAAAATCTGGCAAAAACTTACTGCGGCCAAGCGCGTGCATATCGACCTGCAATATGCGGTAGTCCTAGACCAATCTCCACTGGTCCAGTGCACGAGGTGCTTGGGATACGGGCACGGTCGCAGGCTGTGCAAGGAACCAGCGGACTTGTGCAGCTATTGCGCCGGCCCGCATCTCCGAGCGAGCTGCCCGGCATATTTGACCGGTGAGACTCCGACCTGCCGCAATTGCAGGGCAGCGAACTGCAATGAAACTGGCCACAACGCCTTTGATGGGGAGTGCCCCGTGCGCAAACGCTGGGACGCTATAGCAAGATCAAGCGTAGCGTATTGCTAACGACACGGGCACCCCTATCACCACGGAGGATGCGACACCTGAAACTACACGTGTTAAAAACTATAAAGCGTTTCAGGCAAATCTGCAGCGGAAAAGGCTCGCAACGCAAGAACTCTTTCTGGAAGCCCAAAAAAGAGGGGTCAGTTTTGCGCTGGTCCAGGAGCCCTACGTTGGGTCGACGGGGGAGCTCAAGCGGTATAGTGGTACTCGGATTGTGCAAAAGGAGACGAACAGAACCAAACCAGTCAAGGCCGCCATTGTTGTATTTGACGAGGAAATTGAAATCCTGAGTAACCAAACCAGGATATCGGAAAATGCAGCAGTGGCGACATTAAAAACAGACAAGTGGACAGTTACAGTCGTCTCTGTTTACTTTGAGGGCAGTCTACCGCTTGAGCCATACCTGGATGGACTAAAGGCACTACTGGATCCGGTGCGAACTGGCAAACTCTTAATCGGAGGGGACATTAACGCGTGGAGCACGTGGTGGGGCAGCGTAGCTGAAAACGATAGAGGCGAACTCTACAGAGGCTTCCTAGACGAGATGGATATGTGCATTCTGAATCAGGGGACCGACCCCACGTTCGACACGATCCGTGGAGAACATCTCTTCACGAGTTGTGTCGACGTGACTGTCTGCTCGCCCAATATGTTACGACACGTCACAGACTGGCGAGTAGACAAGTCGGTCACCTGTTCGGATCACAATGCCATCACATTCTCCTTAAGTCTAGAGAAGCCTCAGGAAGAGAGGAAGCCAAAGTCCACCCGTGTTTACAATACCCGGAAGGCCGACTGGGGTCGGTTCACCGAAGAACTTAGGAACGAGCTGGAAGGAAATGGTATTACTGCAGAAAACATCTCTAGAATACAAACTTCGAAACAACTAGAAGAAAACATCGACATATACATAAAATGTATTCACAAAGCCTGCAGTAATACTATCCCACTAATTAAATCCAAAAATAAAAAAGAGTTCTTACCTTGGTGGACTGACGAACTGGAACGCCTGAAGGGTATTGTAAACACGAAGAGACGGAGAATCAGATGTGCAGCTCCCCGAAGACGTAAACACGTGGTAGATGATTACCTGAAAGAGAAAGAGAACTATGAGTACCAGGCCAGCAAAGCTCAAACAGAGAGCTGGAAGAACTTCTGTACCAAGCAAGAAAAAGAGAGCATGTGGGACAGTGTATACAGGGTGATCAGAAGCAAGACAGAGAGACGAGAAGACCAACTCTTGGAGGAAAATGGAACCGTTTTAAGTCCGGAGGAGTCAGTTGAGTTGCTAGCCAAAACATTTTACCCAGACGATAATAAATCCGAGGATAGTGATATCCACGAATCTATTAGAAGGAAAGCGGGAACGCTATGCAACTCAACACCAGACGACACCGACGACCCACCGTTCACTGCGGCTGAACTTAAACGGACTATAAACGGTTTCAACCCCAAGAAGGCTCCAGGACCCGATGGATTCACTGCGGATATTTGCTTCAGAGCAATATTCGCAGGGAAAGAAGTCTTCCTGGAGATCCTCAACAAGTGCCTGTCCCTGTCTTGCTTCCCATCGCCTTGGAAGGAGGCAGCCGTTGTGGTGCTCCGAAAGCCCGGAAGGACCGATTACAGTAAAGCAAAATCATACCGACCGATTGGCCTTTTGTCGGTCCTGGGGAAAGTCCTTGAAAAAATGGTAGTAAGGAGGATCAGATGGCACTTACTACCAAAGACTAACCCCAGGCAGTACGGCTTTGTGCCGCAGAGAAGTACGGAGGACGCGCTGTATGATCTCATGCAGCAAGTCCAAACCAACCTGCGGCACAGGGAAATGACTGTAATTGTGTCCTTGGATATCGAAGGCGCTTTCGATAGTGCGTGGTGGCCCGCCATAAAATGCCAGCTGATTAACCTAAAGTGCCCCCTCAATCTGCGATGCCTCGTAAACAGCTACCTTGAGGGCAGGAGGGTGGTAGTTAATTACGCTGGCAAATCCTATGGCAAAACCACCAACAAGGGCTGCATCCAAGGATCAATAGGAGGACCCACCTTCTGGAATGTGCTGCTGGATCCGCTCCTCGACGACCTCGTTGGAAAAGGCGTATATACGCAGGCGTTCGCAGATGATGTGGTTTTGATGTTCTCCGGACACTCGGCTCTTAAAATACAAGAAAAAGTCAATCTGACCCTCGCGTATGTGCATGAGTGGGGGGTCAGGAACAAGCTTAGATTCGCGGCCCATAAAACCCAAGCAATGGTGGTCACGAGAAAGCTTGTTTTTGACACTCCGATCATGCACATGGGCGGAGTTGACATTCCCGTCGTCGACGAAATAAAGCTGCTGGGCCTTACGATAGACAAAAAACTCACCTTCAACACACACGTGTCAAATGTCTGTCGTAAGGCCGCAAACATCTATAAGCAGCTCGCAAGGACGGCGAGAATAGAATGGGGGCTGAACCCGGGGATCATCAAAACCATATATATATCTGTGATAGAGCCCATAATTATGTACGCCTCGAGTGCATGGGCTCCAGCAGCACAAAAGATCATGGTACAGAAGCAGCTAAATACCATCCAGCGCGGATTTGCGCAGAAAATCTGCAAAGCGTATCGGACGGTGTCTCTCAACGCAGCACTCGTACTAGCTGGGCTGCTGCCCTTGGATCTTCGGATTCAAGAGGCGGCCCAGCTGTACGAAGCGAAGAGAGGCATACCGACGACGCTGGACTATAGTAAGCGGCAGATAGAGAAACGCGTCAGCTACCTCGAGGCTCAACACCCGGCCAAAGAGGAGGACGTCGACTTCGACTGCCTTAACGATATGCTGCCCGAAACCGTTGAAGACCATAAACTCCCGGAAACCCAAATTTATACAGATGGTAGTAAATTGGAGGGGAAGGTAGGGGCAGCATATACGTACTGGAAAAATGGCGTCGAAAAGAAGACGAAGAAAATGAAGCTGGAGTCGTTCTGCACAGTTTTCCAAGCCGAGCTCTACGCACTCTATCAGGCAACAGAGCTCCTGCTGAAAGAGAAGCAAGGTGAGGTGGCTGTGCTGAGCGACTCCAGATCTGCTCTCCAAATCGTGCAAAACCCAGACACCTTTCACCCCTTGGCCTTCGCAATAAGACGCAATATTGCTAGTCTCAAGGAAAAGGGGTGCGACATAAGGCTGTTCTGGGTCAAAGCACATGTCGGTGTACCTGGCAATGAAAGGGCTGATGAGCTAGCCAAACAGGCGGCTCTTCACACGAAAACCTCCGCGCATTACGATAGGTGCCCCATATCGTACGCCAAAAGCGAAATAAGGAGGCAAACGGTGGAAATATGGAGTCAGAGGTACGCAGAGGGTCAAACAGCTGAGGCCACAAAATTATTTCTTCCGGACGTCTCACAGGCGATCCGGATAATTCAAAAATTCGTACTCACCCCGCTGTTGACGCAAGTGATGACTGGGCATGGGGGGTTCTCCGCGTACTTGAATCGCTTCAAGTGCAAGGACAACCCCTCATGTATCTGTGACAATAATAAAAAGGAAACGATACAACATCTGCTACTGGAATGCCCCAAGTATGACGCGGACAGGTACGACCTGGAATCAGCTACCAACATAAAGTTGACCGCAGCCTCAATATCTGAATTGATGGCCGGGAAAGAATCCAGGCCGTACCTGTTGGCATTCTGCACAAAGGTAGCAGATGACGTAGTGCGTAGGAATAAAACAAGGTGACACTGAGTGTCAACTTGTCGTATTCGAAATATAAAAACAAACCTAATAAAAATATGCACACCCTGGTTCTTAAGAACCACGCGAATGTGCATATATATAAAACAAGGAGCATATAAAATACAAAATCACAGGATACACTTTTAAAAAACAGTCACTCGCTATAGCAAAAGTATTATGTGTGAAGAATGTGTAGTGTGTGTAGTGAAGTGTAGTGAAGTGTAGTGAAGTGTGAGTGAGTGTAAAAGATTAGAATACAAATTATAATAAAATTAACATGAATACATGGGTATTAAATTTTTATTATTAGACCAACCTTGACAAAAAACGCAATTACAAGAACATTAAAATTCAAATCATTACCCAAATAAACCTAAACAATGTCTAAAATTGAGTGTGTATGAAGTGTATGTGTAGTGTGTGTGTAGTATGTGTGAAGTGTTTGTAAAATCTTAAGTGTACTAAAGTACAATCATAACGAAAATACATATGTATTAACCTTTTATTTTATAAAATTAACATTGACAATTACATCAGTAAAACAATTTAAATTCAATTTAATAAAAATATATAAACCTAATTAATGTCTCCGACCACGTCGGAGGAAATATAAGAAATAGGGAGGGGGTTTTAGTCGGTAGGTCGCCGGCGAAAGCCGGCGGAGTCCGACATAACCGAAGGGCCCGTGCCCGGAGGTATCCATGAGGATTTCCCCCTCCCTACGCCGGTAAAAAAAAAAAAAAAAAAAAAAAAACCTAACCTAACCTAACCTAACCTAACCTAACCTAACCTAACCTAACCTAACCTAACCTAACCTAACCTAACCTAACCTAACCTAACCTAACCTAACCTAACCTAACCTAACCTAACCTAACCTAACCTAACCTAACCTAACCTAACCTAACCTAACCTAACCTAACCTAACCTAACCTAACCTAACCTAACCTAACCTAACCTAACCTAACCTAACCTAACCTAACCTAACCTAACCTAACCTAACCTAACCTAACCTAACCTAACCTAACCTAACCTAACCTAACCTAACCTAACCTAACCTAACCTAACCTAACCTAACCTAACCTAACCTAACCTAACCTAACCTAACCTAACCTAACCTAACCTAACCTAACCTAACCTAACCTAACCTAACCTAACCTAACCTAACCTAACCTAACCTAACCTAACCTAACCTAACCTAACCTAACCTAACCTAACCTAACCTAACCTAACCTAACCTAACCTAACCTAACCTAACCTAACCTAACCTAACCTAACCTAACCTAACCTAACCTAACCTAACCTAACCTAACCTAACCTAACCTAACCTAACCTAACCTAACCTAACCTAACCTAACCTAACCTAACCTAACCTAACCTAACCTAACCTAACCTAACCTAACCTAACCTAACCTAACCTAACCTAACCTAACCTAACCTAACCTAACCTAACCTAACCTAACCTAACCTAACCTAACCTAACCTAACCTAACCTAACCTAACCTAACCTAACCTAACCTAACCTAACCTAACCTAACCTAACCTAACCTAACCTAACCTAACCTAACCTAACCTAACCTAACCTAACCTAACCTAACCTAACCTAACCTAACCTAACCTAACCTAACCTAACCTAACCTAACCTAACCTAACCTAACCTAACCTAACCTAACCTAACCTAACCTAACCTAACCTAACCTAACCTAACCTAACCTAACCTAACCTAACCTAACCTAACCTAACCTAACCTAACCTAACCTAACCTAACCTAACCTAACCTAACCTAACCTAACCTAACCTAACCTAACCTAACCTAACCTAACCTAACCTAACCTAACCTAACCTAACCTAACCTAACCTAACCTAACCTAACCTAACCTAACCTAACCTAACCTAACCTAACCTAACCTAACCTAACCTAACCTAACCTAACCTAACCTAACCTAACCTAACCTAACCTAACCTAACCTAACCTAACCTAACCTAACCTAACCTAACCTAACCTAACCTAACCTAACCTAACCTAACCTAACCTAACCTAACCTAACCTAACCTAACCTAACCTAACCTAACCTAACCTAACCTAACCTAACCTAACCTAACCTAACCTAACCTAACCTAACCTAACCTAACCTAACCTAACCTAACCTAACCTAACCTAACCTAACCTAACCTAACCTAACCTAACCTAACCTAACCTAACCTAACCTAACCTAACCTAACCTAACCTAACCTAACCTAACCTAACCTAACCTAACCTAACCTAACCTAACCTAACCTAACCTAACCTAACCTAACCTAACCTAACCTAACCTAACCTAACCTAACCTAACCTAACCTAACCTAACCTAACCTAACCTAACCTAACCTAACCTAACCTAACCTAACCTAACCTAACCTAACCTAACCTAACCTAACCTAACCTAACCTAACCTAACCTAACCTAACCTAACCTAACCTAACCTAACCTAACCTAACCTAACCTAACCTAACCTAACCTAACCTAACCTAACCTAACCTAACCTAACCTAACCTAACCTAACCTAACCTAACCTAACCTAACCTAACCTAACCTAACCTAACCTAACCTAACCTAACCTAACCTAACCTAACCTAACCTAACCTAACCTAACCTAACCTAACCTAACCTAACCTAACCTAACCTAACCTAACCTAACCTAACCTAACCTAACCTAACCTAACCTAACCTAACCTAACCTAACCTAACCTAACCTAACCTAACCTAACCTAACCTAACCTAACCTAACCTAACCTAACCTAACCTAACCTAACCTAACCTAACCTAACCTAACCTAACCTAACCTAACCTAACCTAACCTAACCTAACCTAACCTAACCTAACCTAACCTAACCTAACCTAACCTAACCTAACCTAACCTAACCTAACCTAACCTAACCTAACCTAACCTAACCTAACCTAACCTAACCTAACCTAACCTAACCTAACCTAACCTAACCTAACCTAACCTAACCTAACCTAACCTAACCTAACCTAACCTAACCTAACCTAACCTAACCTAACCTAACCTAACCTAACCTAACCTAACCTAACCTAACCTAACCTAACCTAACCTAACCTAACCTAACCTAACCTAACCTAACCTAACCTAACCTAACCTAACCTAACCTAACCTAACCTAACCTAACCTAACCTAACCTAACCTAACCTAACCTAACCTAACCTAACCTAACCTAACCTAACCTAACCTAACCTAACCTAACCTAACCTAACCTAACCTAACCTAACCTAACCTAACCTAACCTAACCTAACCTAACCTAACCTAACCTAACCTAACCTAACCTAACCTAACCTAACCTAACCTAACCTAACCTAACCTAACCTAACCTAACCTAACCTAACCTAACCTAACCTAACCTAACCTAACCTAACCTAACCTAACCTAACCTAACCTAACCTAACCTAACCTAACCTAACCTAACCTAACCTAACCTAACCTAACCTAACCTAACCTAACCTAACCTAACCTAACCTAACCTAACCTAACCTAACCTAACCTAACCTAACCTAACCTAACCTAACCTAACCTAACCTAACCTAACCTAACCTAACCTAACCTAACCTAACCTAACCTAACCTAACCTAACCTAACCTAACCTAACCTAACCTAACCTAACCTAACCTAACCTAACCTAACCTAACCTAACCTAACCTAACCTAACCTAACCTAACCTAACCTAACCTAACCTAACCTAACCTAACCTAACCTAACCTAACCTAACCTAACCTAACCTAACCTAACCTAACCTAACCTAACCTAACCTAACCTAACCTAACCTAACCTAACCTAACCTAACCTAACCTAACCTAACCTAACCTAACCTAACCTAACCTAACCTAACCTAACCTAACCTAACCTAACCTAACCTAACCTAACCTAACCTAACCTAACCTAACCTAACCTAACCTAACCTAACCTAACCTAACCTAACCTAACCTAACCTAACCTAACCTAACCTAACCTAACCTAACCTAACCTAACCTAACCTAACCTAACCTAACCTAACCTAACCTAACCTAACCTAACCTAACCTAACCTAACCTAACCTAACCTAACCTAACCTAACCTAACCTAACCTAACCTAACCTAACCTAACCTAACCTAACCTAACCTAACCTAACCTAACCTAACCTAACCTAACCTAACCTAACCTAACCTAACCTAACCTAACCTAACCTAACCTAACCTAACCTAACCTAACCTAACCTAACCTAACCTAACCTAACCTAACCTAACCTAACCTAACCTAACCTAACCTAACCTAACCTAACCTAACCTAACCTAACCTAACCTAACCTAACCTAACCTAACCTAACCTAACCTAACCTAACCTAACCTAACCTAACCTAACCTAACCTAACCTAACCTAACCTAACCTAACCTAACCTAACCTAACCTAACCTAACCTAACCTAACCTAACCTAACCTAACCTAACCTAACCTAACCTAACCTAACCTAACCTAACCTAACCTAACCTAACCTAACCTAACCTAACCTAACCTAACCTAACCTAACCTAACCTAACCTAACCTAACCTAACCTAACCTAACCTAACCTAACCTAACCTAACCTAACCTAACCTAACCTAACCTAACCTAACCTAACCTAACCTAACCTAACCTAACCTAACCTAACCTAACCTAACCTAACCTAACCTAACCTAACCTAACCTAACCTAACCTAACCTAACCTAACCTAACCTAACCTAACCTAACCTAACCTAACCTAACCTAACCTAACCTAACCTAACCTAACCTAACCTAACCTAACCTAACCTAACCTAACCTAACCTAACCTAACCTAACCTAACCTAACCTAACCTAACCTAACCTAACCTAACCTAACCTAACCTAACCTAACCTAACCTAACCTAACCTAACCTAACCTAACCTAACCTAACCTAACCTAACCTAACCTAACCTAACCTAACCTAACCTAACCTAACCTAACCTAACCTAACCTAACCTAACCTAACCTAACCTAACCTAACCTAACCTAACCTAACCTAACCTAACCTAACCTAACCTAACCTAACCTAACCTAACCTAACCTAACCTAACCTAACCTAACCTAACCTAACCTAACCTAACCTAACCTAACCTAACCTAACCTAACCTAACCTAACCTAACCTAACCTAACCTAACCTAACCTAACCTAACCTAACCTAACCTAACCTAACCTAACCTAACCTAACCTAACCTAACCTAACCTAACCTAACCTAACCTAACCTAACCTAACCTAACCTAACCTAACCTAACCTAACCTAACCTAACCTAACCTAACCTAACCTAACCTAACCTAACCTAACCTAACCTAACCTAACCTAACCTAACCTAACCTAACCTAACCTAACCTAACCTAACCTAACCTAACCTAACCTAACCTAACCTAACCTAACCTAACCTAACCTAACCTAACCTAACCTAACCTAACCTAACCTAACCTAACCTAACCTAACCTAACCTAACCTAACCTAACCTAACCTAACCTAACCTAACCTAACCTAACCTAACCTAACCTAACCTAACCTAACCTAACCTAACCTAACCTAACCTAACCTAACCTAACCTAACCTAACCTAACCTAACCTAACCTAACCTAACCTAACCTAACCTAACCTAACCTAACCTAACCTAACCTAACCTAACCTAACCTAACCTAACCTAACCTAACCTAACCTAACCTAACCTAACCTAACCTAACCTAACCTAACCTAACCTAACCTAACCTAACCTAACCTAACCTAACCTAACCTAACCTAACCTAACCTAACCTAACCTAACCTAACCTAACCTAACCTAACCTAACCTAACCTAACCTAACCTAACCTAACCTAACCTAACCTAACCTAACCTAACCTAACCTAACCTAACCTAACCTAACCTAACCTAACCTAACCTAACCTAACCTAACCTAACCTAACCTAACCTAACCTAACCTAACCTAACCTAACCTAACCTAACCTAACCTAACCTAACCTAACCTAACCTAACCTAACCTAACCTAACCTAACCTAACCTAACCTAACCTAACCTAACCTAACCTAACCTAACCTAACCTAACCTAACCTAACCTAACCTAACCTAACCTAACCTAACCTAACCTAACCTAACCTAACCTAACCTAACCTAACCTAACCTAACCTAACCTAACCTAACCTAACCTAACCTAACCTAACCTAACCTAACCTAACCTAACCTAACCTAACCTAACCTAACCTAACCTAACCTAACCTAACCTAACCTAACCTAACCTAACCTAACCTAACCTAACCTAACCTAACCTAACCTAACCTAACCTAACCTAACCTAACCTAACCTAACCTAACCTAACCTAACCTAACCTAACCTAACCTAACCTAACCTAACCTAACCTAACCTAACCTAACCTAACCTAACCTAACCTAACCTAACCTAACCTAACCTAACCTAACCTAACCTAACCTAACCTAACCTAACCTAACCTAACCTAACCTAACCTAACCTAACCTAACCTAACCTAACCTAACCTAACCTAACCTAACCTAACCTAACCTAACCTAACCTAACCTAACCTAACCTAACCTAACCTAACCTAACCTAACCTAACCTAACCTAACCTAACCTAACCTAACCTAACCTAACCTAACCTAACCTAACCTAACCTAACCTAACCTAACCTAACCTAACCTAACCTAACCTAACCTAACCTAACCTAACCTAACCTAACCTAACCTAACCTAACCTAACCTAACCTAACCTAACCTAACCTAACCTAACCTAACCTAACCTAACCTAACCTAACCTAACCTAACCTAACCTAACCTAACCTAACCTAACCTAACCTAACCTAACCTAACCTAACCTAACCTAACCTAACCTAACCTAACCTAACCTAACCTAACCTAACCTAACCTAACCTAACCTAACCTAACCTAACCTAACCTAACCTAACCTAACCTAACCTAACCTAACCTAACCTAACCTAACCTAACCTAACCTAACCTAACCTAACCTAACCTAACCTAACCTAACCTAACCTAACCTAACCTAACCTAACCTAACCTAACCTAACCTAACCTAACCTAACCTAACCTAACCTAACCTAACCTAACCTAACCTAACCTAACCTAACCTAACCTAACCTAACCTAACCTAACCTAACCTAACCTAACCTAACCTAACCTAACCTAACCTAACCTAACCTAACCTAACCTAACCTAACCTAACCTAACCTAACCTAACCTAACCTAACCTAACCTAACCTAACCTAACCTAACCTAACCTAACCTAACCTAACCTAACCTAACCTAACCTAACCTAACCTAACCTAACCTAACCTAACCTAACCTAACCTAACCTAACCTAACCTAACCTAACCTAACCTAACCTAACCTAACCTAACCTAACCTAACCTAACCTAACCTAACCTAACCTAACCTAACCTAACCTAACCTAACCTAACCTAACCTAACCTAACCTAACCTAACCTAACCTAACCTAACCTAACCTAACCTAACCTAACCTAACCTAACCTAACCTAACCTAACCTAACCTAACCTAACCTAACCTAACCTAACCTAACCTAACCTAACCTAACCTAACCTAACCTAACCTAACCTAACCTAACCTAACCTAACCTAACCTAACCTAACCTAACCTAACCTAACCTAACCTAACCTAACCTAACCTAACCTAACCTAACCTAACCTAACCTAACCTAACCTAACCTAACCTAACCTAACCTAACCTAACCTAACCTAACCTAACCTAACCTAACCTAACCTAACCTAACCTAACCTAACCTAACCTAACCTAACCTAACCTAACCTAACCTAACCTAACCTAACCTAACCTAACCTAACCTAACCTAACCTAACCTAACCTAACCTAACCTAACCTAACCTAACCTAACCTAACCTAACCTAACCTAACCTAACCTAACCTAACCTAACCTAACCTAACCTAACCTAACCTAACCTAACCTAACCTAACCTAACCTAACCTAACCTAACCTAACCTAACCTAACCTAACCTAACCTAACCTAACCTAACCTAACCTAACCTAACCTAACCTAACCTAACCTAACCTAACCTAACCTAACCTAACCTAACCTAACCTAACCTAACCTAACCTAACCTAACCTAACCTAACCTAACCTAACCTAACCTAACCTAACCTAACCTAACCTAACCTAACCTAACCTAACCTAACCTAACCTAACCTAACCTAACCTAACCTAACCTAACCTAACCTAACCTAACCTAACCTAACCTAACCTAACCTAACCTAACCTAACCTAACCTAACCTAACCTAACCTAACCCCAGTCGCGTCCCAACCACGCTCGCAGACGCCACGAGTCCACGTCGCTCCGCAGTCGCTCCGCAGTCAAAAAATCCCAAAAATAGGATTTTTGAGCCGAAAAACAACAAGTGATACGTCAAAAGTTGCGCGATAACGCGGCGCATCCAATAGTGAAATCCGTTTGTGCCAGTGATTATTTTTGGTGAAGTTATAACCAAAAAAGTGTATTTTGTGCAAAATTCGCACACAAAAAGTGAAACGCTGCGTGATTAAGATCAGTAACGCACACTTTTCGAAGTGTCACCCGGACGGCCTTCTGGGGCCCCACACCGCTACGTCGAGTTTGGATTTTTCCCGCGCACCAGCGCGGAGGAATCACTGAAAACCTGAAAACCACGTGGCCACGAGGTCGGTGATCCAGGGCTGCCCGGTGAAAACTGACCACTGCACCACGTGGAGGACCAGGAGAGGACCCAGGAGCCGTTTACAGAAAATCAAAAAGTTAAGTCTGGACAAAGTTATTAAATTTTCAAAAACCATAATTTATTTGGAAACTTTCAAAATTCAATAAAATAAGATCTTCAGCGACGACCTGGCCTGCAAATTTTAGTATAAGTTCCTTAGCAGTAGTTCTATGTTTTTGCAAATTTGTAGATTTTTGACTCGAGTGGTTTCGGAGAAATAAAAATTTTCAGTATTTTTATAGGTTAAATACCTAAAAACGCTTGTATCTCCGAAACCGCTGGAGATAGGCCATTTTTAGGCACGACCTAGCATATACTATGTATATAGTATATGCTGTATAGTTATTTTTATATTGTGTACAAAACCCCCACCCCTCCCCCCTTTTTCCCCCCACAAATTAGGAATTGGCCATATCTCCCAAACGGTGAGAGATAGACCAATTCTGACAAAACTTCGGAACGCAGGTAATTACCCCCGTTCCGAAAGTCTTTAGTTTTACCCCCCCATAAATCATCCCCTAAACCTCCCCCCAAATTTTTGTCTTAAAATTTTAATTTTATAAATGTGTTCTGCTGTGTAACTTTAACCGTACTAGATATAAGCTATTGACGTAGTCCATTGACTTGTACACCCTCCCTATTTCAACCCTTATATTAAAATAAACTATTTATTATCATATCTCTTTAACTAAGGCAGGGAATACAACGGGGTTTTTCGTTTTTGACAGAGTACATAAGGTACTCTCAATCGACGGCAAAAGACATCAAATATTATTTGAAAATAATTTTATTTTATTTACTTTTTATATTTTATACTATAATTTTGACAATTAAAATTCATTTGTTTGTTTTGCGACATCGTGCTTGACCACTCTATTTTTAAAACTTTTACAAATCTTCGAAGCACCAAGCATAATTATTTTGACCCGTCCCTCTGATGGGAAATTCGGATAAAACCGCGACTAACGTGTCCCCGAGAGAAACCAAAATGATGGGCATACGAACTCCTGTGAAGAAGACAGCAGAAAATACCCGGAAATCAAATTCGCCCGGACTGACAGTGGTGGCAGGAACATCACACGCCGAACCTACAATGACCGCAACCTCTAGCGTGAGACGTAGCATCGGGGAATGGGAGACTGCAACGGACGTGACAAAGGCAGCCCCAGCCCCAAAAGCTCAATCAACGCAAAAGAGCGACAGACTTGCAGAAGCAAGAGCATGCCTCTGCAAGGCGAAATTAAATCTGGGAAACTCCAGAAACTTGAAGGGCGATATTAAAGCAGAGGTCCTACAGGCGGTAGAGAGGCTCTACCAACTTGTAAAGGAGGCGGAACAAGTAAAATCTTCGAGCAGACCACAAGTTCAGGAACAAAAAGCCGAGCCGACCTCCGACCGACATACAAAAGTAGAGTCTCAGGCAGACCTAGAAATAATAAAAAGAATAGAAGAACACTCATTGCTACTAAAAGAGAACTCTGAAAAGATAGAAAAACTGAAAGAAGTAATAGAGAAGCAGACCTACGCTAGTGTAGCAGCGGCGTCCTCCAGGAGGCAGCCCCCAGAGAATACCGCGCTACACTCGGTAGTAGTAACCGCTAAGGACGAGACAGAAACAGGAGAAGAAGTAATAGACAGAATTAGGAAAGCTGTAAATGCGAAAGAAGGAGGTGTGATGATTGAAAAAATACGTAAGGCAAAGGACAGAAAAGTAATCATAGGATGCAGGACGGAGGAGGAAAGGCGGAAGGTCAAAGAGAGAATCACAACATCGGGGAACCAACTAAACGTTGAGGACATAAAGAACAAGGACCCGCTGATAATCCTTAGAGACGTGCTGCATTTTAACAGTGACGAAGAAATCCTAAGCGCCTTGAAAAAACAAAACAAGAGTGTGTTTCGGGACCTTGACCAAAAAGAAAACAAGATGGAGATAGCCTATAAAAGACGTACGAGGAACCCTCACGCGAGTCACATTATAATGAGGGTTTCCCCCAAAATTTGGCAGAGGATGACGGAGGCGGAGTCAGTCCACGTAGATCTTCAGCGCGTACGGGTGGCGGATCAATCGCCACTCGTACAGTGCTCACTCTGCCTCGGTTATGGTCACGGAAAACGCTTTTGCAAGGAGACCATACCAAAGTGCAGCCACTGCGGGGGGTCTCATATGAAGGCTGAATGTCCCGAGTGGATGGCCGGTGCCACACCATCCTGCTGCAACTGCGTGCGCGCGAAGATAGACCGAGCGGAACACAACGCCTTTAGCAATGAATGCACCATACGCAGGAAGTGGGAAGCAATGGCCAGATCCACGGTAGCGTATTGCTAAAGTGGTCCCGGGCCAAAACCCTCGCACAGAACGCACAGCGCCATACAAAGTGGTACAGGCAAACCTCCAAAGAAAAGCCCTGGCAACACAAGAACTTATCCAGGAGGCCAGTAATCGGAAAGTCGCAGTTGCACTGCTCCAGGAGCCGTACGTCGGAGGAGCAGGTAGAATGAGAGACTACAATGGGGTGAGAATATATCAGACAACCCAACGAGGAGACGAGACCATCAAAGCAGCGATAGCTGTCTTCGATCATCAGATGGACGTAACTCAATACCCAGAATTTACCACAACAAACATCGTCGTGGTAAAAATTAGAACGACAGCATGGGAAATTGTAGTAGTCTCATTCTACCTGGAACCAAAACCGGAACCGATAGGGCCATACCTGGAGCAGTTGCAAAAAATCGAGCGAAATCTAGGTCGCAAAATAATCTTTGGGGGAGATGCCAACGCCAAAAGTACCTGGTGGGGAAGCGCAAAGGTGGACAGTAGAGGAGAGGAACTAGCCGGTGCCCTGGATGAAATGAGCTTACAGGTACTCAACAACGGCGATATCCCAACATTCTACGTAATAAGAGGCGGACGAGAATATACTAGCTGCGTGGATATCACTGTCTGTACGTCGGAGATGCTAAACCTGGTGGAAGACTGGGAAATCGATGAAGGCATGACGAGCTCGGACCACAATACCATTAAATTCAATCTTAGATTACAAAAGTCTAAAGGAATAAATTTAAGTCGTACTACTAGAATCTACAACAGTAAAAAGGCAAACTGGGAAAAATTTCATAAGAAACTAACCGAGTTGTTAAAAGAAAACAAAATAAATAATACGGAAATTGAACAAATAGATAACGTCACAGAATTAGATTTAAAAATAGAGTCATATACAAATTCAATAATAGAATCATGCAACATTAGTATACCTAAATTATATAAAAAAGAAGTAATTAACTTACCGTGGTGGTCCGAGGAGCTCGCAAAGCTGAAGAAGGGAGTCGCCACCAGGAAGCGTCGAATCCGATGTGCAGCGCCCGTCCGGAGGAAGAAAGTCGTTGATGAGTACCTGAAAGCAAAAGAAGAATATGAGGAACAGGCGAAAATAGCACAAGTGGAGAGCTGGAAGGATTTCTGTGGGAAGCAGGATAGGGAAAGTTTATGGGACGGAATATATAGAGTAATAGGGCGTACAACTAAAAGACAAGAAGATCAACCTCTCGTGAAGGAGGGAAGAACATTAGACGGGACTGAATCAGCAAAACTACTCGCTGAGACCTTCTATCCGGAGGACAAAGAGGAAGACGACAGTGCAGACCATAAGCGGATTAGGGAATTAGCAGAGCAAGTAAACAGAACGGAGCATGGTGAACAACATGACCCTCTGTTTACACCCGAGGAGCTGACATCTGCACTGATCAGTTTTAACCCCAGGAAAGCACCCGGTATAGATGGTCTAACAGCCGATATATGTATGCAAGCCATTACCCATAACCCAGAAAATTTCCTCACGCTAGCAAACAGATGCCTACAGCTAGGGCATTTTCCGACGAGCTGGAAGGTTGCGACGGTGGTGATACTCCGGAAACCTGGAAAAGAAAACTATGGAGAGCCAAAATCATATAGACCGATCGGTCTGCTACCTGTACTGGGCAAGATATTCGAGAAAATGGTGGTGAACAGAATAAAGTGGCACATCATACCCAATTTAAGCACCCGCCAGTATGGCTTTATGCCACAACGAAGCACGGAAGACTCCCTCTATGATCTAATCGAACACATCCAAAGTAAACTAGCTCAAAAGAAGCTTATAACGATGATATCGTTAGACATAGAGGGAGCTTTCGATAGCGCGTGGTGGCCGGCTATTAGAGTCAGACTGGCGGAAGAAAAATGCCCGATAAACCTGCGAAGAACGATAGACAGCTACCTACAAAATAGGAAAGTCAAAGTCAAATATGCGGGGGGAGAAGTGACAAGAAAAACGACGAAAGGTTGCGTTCAGGGGTCAATAGGAGGTCCAATTTTTTGGAACCTCCTATTGGACCCTCTATTACGTACTTTACAGGAGAGGGGAGACTACTGCCAGGCTTTCGCCGATGACGTAGTCATGGTGTTCGACGGGGACTCAGCGATGGAGATCCAACAA